>JABTXL010006999.1:23113144-23147206 GCA_025134845.1 Neodon shergylaensis
TCTTCTTTGCATATGAAAAATTGGTTACTAGTGGCCGTGAAGAGTTAAGATCCCTAGAGAGTTTAAGAAACACGTGCATTAGAGAAACACCCACCTCCCTGACTCTTGTCAGTGCTAGTCCATGTGTTGGTACATCCCTGCCGAGTGCACACAGTTCGTTGGCCCAAGAGACACTAGTGTAACACCCCCAGGACAGATTTCCCTGAAGCGAGGGCAGTAATGAGGATAGCTGTGGACTGTTGGCAGGACATCTGGTCTCTTTCTCTTGCTCAGCACCGGATCTCACCAAAGGATTTTCCTAAGATCTGATCAAGGCGTTTCTCTTTCCACCGTCATTTTCATTTTTTTCAAGATACTGTAGTGTCCTTCTATCCTTGAAAAAAAATCCAGAAACTCACGCCCCCTCCAATTTAATGAGACAACAACTATGGTTTTTTTCAAAAGGAATATTTACTAGGAAACTAAAGGGCAACCAAACCAAACACAAGAGAACAGAGGCAGAGTTGCAAATGAGCTGAGGGAATTCAAATCGATAGCCAGCTTCTGGCCACAGCTGTACTGGCTACTAGGTAAAGCTATCCACACACAAAGCCATCTGTCCACCACGTGGGAAGTCTTCTTTGTCTGAATGCCCCTGCAAAGCTATCTTTGAGCCAGTAGCTTATTCACTGTACTGAGGGCTGCTAGCTCAAGGCAAGGTGATCCTGAGCTGGGAACAACTGGATGCCTCAGGATCTCCAACCTGAGCTCCCATTGCCGTCAAAGCTTCACAGGATGACTACCTGATAACCCTTCACTGGAGTCGTTCTAGTTTCTTTGGGACCACTCTTCTAGGCGCATCTGCCTGGATCTAGTGACACTATTTCTGTTCACTATCCCGTTGGCACTCACCCTTCATGCTTTGGTTCTAAACATTTGTATGGCGGAGGATGTCTGAATGGGAAGGGATTGGGTAGAGAGGACCCACGGGGAAAGAAAAACGTGTCTTTTCTCATTTTATCAGATATAGGCAGAATTGGGGTTCCGTTTGAACCCCTGTAAATGGAAGATGGAAAGAGATGAGAGTGGATCAGGCAGGCTGGGGAATGCACAAAGCTTGAGCGAATTAACCCCGCCTTCCACAACCAAAGGCCTCCGCCCTTTGAAGACCTGATACTGTCAGTAGGATTTCTCCTATGAGGTGTGTATGGCAACCAGAACTTTCCAACAACATGTGATGCTGCATCTATCCAGTACATCCTACACTGAAATGTGAGTTGAAATGATGAGAAGCCTTCGTCCAGGACGGCTAACTGCAGCCCACTTCTGGATTCTGTGTGGAGACTATAAAGGGGGATGCGGTCATGGAGCAGTGATGTAGGTGTGTGGGAAGGTGCTCTGTACCCACAACGAGAAAGGACCTCTAGGTGACGGCTCCTGGTCCATCCAGGGTATGCTGAGGCCTTTGGTTTCATTTCATGGAGGGAGAAGCAAGGAGGATGAGGTGCAGAACCAGCAGTAGACTGCTCGAGACGGATACTGGGCAATGGAGGAGCTACCCTGGGGAGAGCCCTTGGCCTTGATTCTTGTAGGTATTTCCATTCCCCAAGTGCTGAAAAAGTAATATGTGTCTGAAACTGGAAAGAGCATTTGTCTGTGTCTGCCCAAGTTTAGACGCTGGGCTGCTGCATACAGAAATACCCAAAAGGCAGTCATGTCAAGAAAGCCCAAAAGCTACGTCTTTTCTTAGTGGATCCTGTGTCGTCTCTCAGCTATATTACCCCATAACACACACTCCTGTGCTCAGGAAAGAATATTCCAGAATGCATATGCCATTGACAGGCATGATTCTCTAATACGGATGACACGTTTCGTTCTAGTAATGCCACACTGCTGGGAACAAAGTTGCTGTTGGCTACCTAGAAATAATGCTCTAGAATCCCAGAACGGGGTTTAGCAGTGAAGAATGGCCATAGCCAAGTGGGACTCGGCCATGTACATGGGAGGGGGCAGTGAGTTTGCTATGAATCATGTGCCTTGCAGGGGACCTCCTCCAGACTTGCCTGGCTAGTATTCTCTTGGGCCGTTCCTTGGAAAATGGGAGCACTTTTGGGGGTAGACTTGTTCTCTGAAGACAGTCATTAGCTCACAGGTAGTAGAGTTTGAATTGAAATCTGCTGCCTATTTAGCACCTGGATATATTTTTTAAAATATCCTGTCCTTCCAGGGCATTCAGTCAAATGACTTCCTGTTAGACTGACTGCTACCAGGACCAGCATCGTGCCCACACACCCAAAGGCCTCGCAGCAGTCACTAAGAGCCTTGGCACTCAGGACTTTCACTATACCACTTGCTTTCTTCTAGAGTCCAACTTGGTTTTTGACAGTGAGGGATGAGCTTCCCTAGAGCACATCAGCTTGGGTCTCCTAAAGCAGGCGGATGGACCATTCAGATTCACCAGATCCCATTTGGAAAGAGGGCCAGTTATTGCTGCGGTTACAGCTGAGTATTTCATCACTGGACTCATCTGGGTGTCGCTAGGTGGGAAAAGTTACTTAAGATCTTTGTTACATAGTTGTCCGACTGTGTCCTTGGCACAAACAGTCTTCTTATCCACAGTCATCGTTTCTGTAGGAAGAAGAAGCAAAGAGCGATTGGTTTTTCACTTGTACATTTCTAATGTGTACCCAAACAAAAACCAGGCACTGTGACAGATGCCGGGAACACAAAGACCAGATTTCAAAGGACACATAAAGGGATAAGTGAACCATAGAGGTGTATACAGACTTCTAAAGAAGCCTTTGAGGTGGCTGAGGGAATTCTGAAGTTCAAGTATCACTTAGGCTGAAGATGAGTTTGGACCATTTGGCCAGAAGGGAGAGCCTCAGGCAGAGGCAGGAGAAGGAATTGGAGCCGTGGAAGGATTATCAGAACTGAGGTGAAGGGACTGTATTATGAGGGGCAGAGCAGTAGCAAGTATTACTGAGCTGGATGAAGGGGATTTGAGTGATAACACTCAACCCTTGTTTCCCATCTGTAAAAGGTACATGTATGAGTGTGCATGCATATATGTTTTGCTGGGGACAGAACCCAGGTCCTTGTGCTGGACAAGTGTTTTATCATTAAGATACATTCCCAGTCCTGCAAAGTGAACTTTCTTAGTAGAACCTCAGACTTAGATAAGCAGTTTTTCTTGTGTTGCTCACTCAACCTAGTATTCAACTGAACTTCAACTCATGGCGTCACCACTAAATATAGAATAAGGGTATTAATATGGCAGACATATAGTGAGGAGAGAAACCAAAGTGACTTCCGTGAATACACTAACAAAATTTTACACACAGCCTGATAGAACAGTGAATGTTCTCAAACTGGAATGTATAGACTGCATTTCAGAAATCGAAGTTCTGCAATAAAGCTACAATGTAAGTAAAGTGATTAAAGCCAGGCGCTGGAGACGAAAGCCACATCTGGCTTTGAAGTATGTGCATGCTTGTATACACACATCCCTCAGGAAAGCTGTATTCATTTCTGAAGGTAGCGGGGAAGTGCAAATCGACATTTGTCATTTGAACAAATCTTAACAGATTGCCTTGGGCACATAAACAAGCCCATACAGTGGTGCTCAGATTTGTGAGTCACCTCTACACAGGGCTGGTTATGCCCTGTCTAGAGTGTGTTCAGAGGGCTAGACATTTTTCCCTAGTCCCTCCCCGCCACCCAGATCTGCATCCCCTCTTCTCCCCCAGCCCTGAAAAAGAAAAAGGTCTCCCAGGGACATCAACCAAATGTGCTACCACCCACCAAATCAAGGCTGGGCAAGATAACCCAGGAAGAGGAAGAGTCCCGCAAGCAAGCAAAAGAGTCAAGAGTCAGATCCCTCCCACAGCTCCCACTGCCAGGAATCCCACAAGAACACCGAGCCATTCAGCCACACATATATGCAGAGGCCCTAGGTCAGACACCTACAGGCTTCCTGGTCTCTGTGAGCCCCTATGTGTCTTGGTTAATTGATTCTGTGGGCCATGTTCTTGTGGTGTCCCCAACCCCTCTGGTTCCTCCAATCTTTTGTTTTCCCCCCTCTGTAGGAATTCCTGGGCTCCTAGTAATGTTTGGGGTGGGACTATGTATCTGTTCTCATCAGCTGCTGTATGAAGTATCTCTGGTGTCTTTGATAAGGATTCTGCTAGGCTCTGGTCCCAGAGCTATCTGCAGGTAGAACAAACTATAGGTCAAAGGTTTTTGTGGCTAGGTTGGTGTCCCAATCCCTGCACTTGAAGCCTTGCCTGGTTACAGAAGATGGCCAGTTCAGACTCTGCATCCCCATTATTAGAAGTCCTTTCTAGGGTTACTCTCACAGATTCCATTAGGCCTAGACTTTTAAAACTATTCCCCATATCCAGGGAAACAAATAGCAGAGGCCAGTCTGCCAGTGACCCAAGGAATAGCAAAACTCCAACTGGATGTTGTAGCTGCAGTGTGTTCATTTGGTGTCTTTCTTTGTGTGTGTGTGTGTGACTAGCAGTCTCTGGCATAGCCTCAGGGAATGCTATGGAGTGGCCTGCTAGTTTCTCCTGCTTCAGATGAAACCCTCCTGCTCAACGACCAAGCCTGTCAGGGTCTAATGTCCTTTGTTTTTCCTCCCTTGGATACTGCCACTAGGTTCCAAAACACATGTGGCCACAGATCAAGCCCACAGGCTGACAGGAGAGAGGAATTCGGATATATCTGAAGGAATTGCTGGTCATCTCTAATAATAGTCTTGCAAGGGAAACCTTCACCCATTCCAGAAAAGTCACATGTCCAGGTTATGTCTGAAAATATGTACTTTGGTTGTCTCAGGAGAATTTTGAGTTTGACATGGATGGCTAATGCTACCACACAACTCCCTTTTGTCTCTCATTGAGGGGAAAAAGAGTGGCTGGAGAGATGGCTCAGTGGTCAAGAGCACTGATTGCTTTTTCAGAGGACCTGGGCTCAATTCCTGGCAACCACATGGCAGCTAGTAACTCTCTGTAACTCCAGTTCCAGGGTATTCAACAGCCTCACATAGACATATATGCACGTAAAACACCATGCACATAAAATAAAAATAAGTAAATAATTTTAAGAAAGAAAGAAAAGACTGATATAGTCCTATCAAACAAAACAAAGTAAATACATTGCAACATCTTTCTAACTTATATCATCCAATGAGTTGCTTCTCATCTAATCTTTTTACAAAAAGATTTTAGGGGAAGTTTTCTCTAGCTCAGACTAGCACTGAGCTAGTGGGCTGTGGTAGGGATAGAGAGAATAGAAACAGAAATGGTGGTTGAAGCACCGAGTGTCCAATCTTGCCCTTGCTGGTTCCAGTGCTACCACCTTGAGCACAGCATCTCTCTCCCTGCTAGCAAACCCAAGGGCCTTCCAGGCTATGTCATGGGTTTGGAAGGCTTCAGAAAATTCAGTAGCATGACAGGAAGTGGTGGTTACAATCCTATCTGACCAGAAAGGTTTCTAAATGAATTCAATTGTCCGGAGACATTGGACTTGATTGGAATTAAATTGAATTGAAATCAAAGATGAGAACTGTCCCATTGAAAACCATAATGTGCAATGACACTTCAATCACAAAAGTGACAGCTGATGTGAGACAGGGCATTCAAACTGACCCCAAATTAAGAACACAGAGAAACTGAGTGGAGCATTCGATTGTATCTTCTTGTGAATTTGAAAATGGGCTCTGATTACAGGAAGTTTCTATATAAGGATTTTGAACTAAGGAAGCCTGTCGAAAATGGAAGTGATTCTTATTGTCTGTTACATGTACTTAATATTGTTACTCTTGTATTTAAATTTTTTTTAATCTAAAAAGTACAAAATCCTCTCCATTTTGTTGGATACTGTTTAGTACAGCTATATAAATATTTACATATAAAAGATCACTAATGAGACGACCGACGCAGGCGCTGGCAGACGACCGAAGCAGGCCTCAGGATGCGGCCGGGACTGGCGGAGACTGGCGCGGCGGCAGAGGACGCAGGCGGTAGGGACCAGCACGCAACACCGAGAGCAGATCGCCCCACTACAACTAAATCAAAGAGGTAGGCCTTTGGTTGGCGAGGTCCCTGGCAAACGGGGAGCCGGGTTCTGTTCCTGAAGACCCTTCTGAGGGGTGAGAGGGATCTTAGCCCCCGGCTGGAGCCAGGAAACAGAGCGAGGGCAATTTGTAAGAGAAGTCTCTGGCCAGCAGAGAAACCTGATCCGATTTTAAAAGACTGATTAGATAGCATCATAGGAGGAGATGGGCAGGCGCCAAGGCAGAATTTCACCCAATAATCTAAAAAACAACATGAAAACACCAGAACCCAATGATCTTACAACAGAAGGACTTGAACACCCTAACACAGAAGAAGCGGAAAAAACTGACTTTATGAAAGCAATAGAGTCCCTTAAACAACATGTAAAAAACACCCTTATAGAAATGGATGAGAAGTATAACAAAGTTTGAAGAAATGAGTAAATACGTACATGAGACCCTGGGAAACCAAGAAAAAATGATCAAACAGGTAATGGAAACAGTTCAAGAATTGAAAACTGAAATGGAAGCAAGGAAGAAAACACAAATTGAGGAACAGCTGGATATGGAAAATCTAGGTCAACGAGCAGAGCCTACAGAAACAAGCATAATCAATAGAATACAAGAGATAGAAGAAAGAATCTCAGATTCTGAGGACACCATAGAGAAAATAAATGCACTGATCAAAGAAAACAGCAAAGTCAACAAATTCGCATCACAAAACATTCAAGAAATATGGGACACAATAAAAAGACCAAACCTAAGAATAATAGGAATAGAAGAAGAAGAAGAATCACAGCTCAAAGGCCCAGAAAACATTTTTAACAAAATTAAGGAAGAAAACTTTCCCAACATAAAGAAAGATATCCCTTTGAACATTCAAGAAGCATACAGAACACCAAACAGACTGGATCAAAGAAAAACATCCCCTCGCCATATAATAATCAAAACACAAAATATACAGGTTAAAGAAAGAATATTAAGAGCTGCAAAGGAAAAAGGCCAAGTAACCTATAAAGGTAAACCGATCAGACTTACACCTGACTTCTCTATGGAAACCATGAAAGCCAGAAGGTCCTGGATAGAGGTACTTCAAAAACTAAGAGACCATGGATGCAAACCCAAACTTCTATACCCAGCCAAGCTAGTGTTCACTATCAATGGAGAAAACAAGACATTCCAGGATAAGAACAAATTTAAACAATACGTAGCCACAAATCCAGCCCTACAGAAAGTAATAGAAGGAAAATCGCAACCCAAGGAATCCAACATTGCCAACACTGCCTACAATAACTCAGGCATCTAGCGAACCTTCACCAGCACAACTCAAAGAAGGGACACACACACAAACTCTACTGCCAAAAACAATAAGAATAACTGGAGTAAACAACCACTGGTCATTAATATCACTTAATATTAATGGTCTCAATTCACCTATAAATAGGCACAGGCTAAGAGATTGGATACAAAAACAGGATCCAACATTCTGCTGTTTGCAAGAAACACATCTCAACCACAAAGACAGGCATCTACTCAGAGTAAAAGGTTGGGAAAAGGTCTTTCAAGCAAATGGTCCTAAGAAAAAAGCAGGTGTTGCCATACTAATTTCCAACAAAACTGACTTCAAACTAAAATCAATCAGAAGAGATCGAGATGGACACTTTATACTCATAACAGGAACAATTCATCAGGATGACATCTCAATCCTGAATATCTATGCCCCCAATATAAAAGCACCCACTTATATAAAAGAAATATTACTAGAACTCAAGGCAGACATCAAACCACACACACTAGTAGTAGGAGACTTCAACACACCGCTCTCTCCAATGGACAGGTCAATCAGACAGAAACCTAATAGAGAATTAAGAGAATTATTGGAGGTAATGAAGCAAATGGACTTAACAGACATCTATAGAACACTCCACCCAAATAGGAAAGAATATACCTTCTTCTCTGCAGCTCATGGAACCTTCTCAAAAATTGACCATATACTCAGAAACAAAGGAAACCTCCAAAGATACAAAGGAATATCAATGTCCACCTGTGTCTTATCAGATCACCACGGATTAAAGTTAGAAGGCAACAACAATGCTACCTCTAGAAAGCCGGCAAACTCATGGAAACTGAACAATCAACTACTGAATCACACCTGGGTCAAGGAAGAAATTAAGAAAGAAATTAAAGTCTTCCTTGAATTTAATGAAAATAAAGAGACAACATACTCAAACCTATGGGACACGATGAAAGCAGTGCTAAGAGGAAAGTTCATAGCACTAAGTGCCCACTTAAAGAAAACGGAGAAAGCATACATTGGGGACTTAACAGCACACCTGAAAGCTCTAGAAAAAAAAGAAGCAGATGTGCCCAGGAGGAGTAGAAGACTGGAAATAATCAAACTGAGGGTGGAAATCAACAAAATAGAAACACAGAAAACAGTCCAAAGAATCAATGAAACAAAAAGTTGGTTCTTGGAGAAAATCAACAAGATTGACAAACCCCTATCCAAACTAATCAAACGGCAGAGAGAGAATATGCAAATTAATAAGATCAGAAATGAAAAGGGGGACATAACCACAGACACAGAGGAAATTCAGAGAATCATTAGATCTTACTACAAAAGCCTGTATGCCACAAAACTGGAAAATACAAAAGAAATGGACATTTTTTTTTAAAGATTTTTATTTATTTATTATGTGTACAGCATTCCTTCCATGTGTGCCCGCAGGCCAGAAGGGGGCGCCAGGTCTCATTATAGATGGCTGTGAGCCACCATGTGGTTGCTGGGAATTGAACTCAGGACCTCTGGAAGAGCAGTCAGTGCTCTTAACCACTGAGCCATTTCTCCAGCCCCAGAAATGGACATTTTTTTAGATAAGTACCATATACCAAAGCTAAACCAAGACCAGGTGAACGATCTAAATAGACCTGTTAGTCGCGAAGAATTAGAAACTGTTATCAAAAATCTCCCTTCGAAAAAAAGCCCAGGACAAGATGGTTTCAATGCTGCATTCTACCAGAACTTCCAAGAAGAGCTAATACCTATACTCCTTAAAGTATTTCACAATATAGAAACAGAAGAGTCATTGCCAAATTCCTTTTACGAAACTACAGTTACCCTGATACCAAAACCACACAAAGACCCAACCAAGAAAGAGAATTACAGGCCAATCTCACTCATAAATATCAATGCAAAAATTCTCAATAAAATACTGGCAAACTGAATCCAAGAACACATTAGAAAAATGATCCATTATGATCAAGTAGGCTTCATCCCAGAGATGCAGGGCTGGTTCAACATACGCAAATCTATCAATGTAATCCACCATATAAATAAACCGAAAGAAAAAAACCATATGATCATTTCATTAGATGCTGAAAAAGCATTCGACAAAATTCAACACCACTTTATGATAAAGGTCTTGGAGAGATTAGGGATACAAGGGTCATACCTAAATATAATAAAAGCTATTTACAGCAAGCCGACAGCTAACATTAAATTGAACGGAGAAAAACTCAAAGCCATCCCACTAAAATCAGGAACATGACAAGGATGTCCACTCTCTCCATACCTCTTCAAAATAGTGCTTGAAGTTCTAGCAATAGCAATAAGACAACATAAGGGGATCAAAGGGATTCGTATTGGAAAGGAAGAAGTTAAGCTGTCGTTATTTGCAGATGATATGATAGTATACATAAGTGACCCCAAAAACTCTACCAAAGAACTCCTACAGCTGATAAACACCTTTAGTAATGTGGCAGGATACAAGATCAACTCCAAAAAATCAGTTGCCTTCCTATACACTAAGGATAAAGAAACAGATAGGGAAATCAGAGAAGCATCACCTTTCACGATAGCCACAAAGAGCATAAAATATCTTGGGGTAACCCTGAACAAGGAAGTGAAAGATCTATATGACAAGAACTTTAAGTCTTTGAAGAAAGAAATAGAAGAGGACACCAGAAAATGGAAGGATCTCCCTTGCTCTTGGATTGGGAGGATCAACATAGTAAAAATGGCAATTCTACCAAAAGCAATCTATAGATTCAATGCAATCCCCATCAAAAATCCCATCAAAATTCTTCACAGATCTGGAGAAGACAATAATCAACTTTATATGGAAAAACAAAAAACCCAGGATAGCCAAAACAATCTTATACAATAAAGGAACGTCTGGAGGCATTACCATCCCTGACTTCAAACTCTATTACAGAGCTACAATATTGAAAACAGCTTGGCATTGGCATAAAAACAGAGAAGTCGACCAATGGAATCGAATAGAAGACCCTGACTCTAACCCACAAACCTATGAGCACCTGATTTTCGATAAAGGGGCTAAAAGTATACAATGGAAAAAAGAGAGCATCTTCAACAAATTGTGCTGGCAAAACTGGATGTCAATCTGTAGAAGAATGAAAATAGATCCATATATATCACCATGCACAGAACTCAAGTCCAAGTGGATTAAAGACCTCAAAATCAGTCTGAACACACTGAACCTGATAGAAGAGAAAGTGGGAAGTACTCTACAACACGTGGGCACAGGAGACCACTTCCCATGTATAACCCCAGCAGCACAGACAGTAAGGGCCTCATTGAATAAATGGGACCTCCTGAGACTGAGAAGCTTCTGTAAAGCAAAGGGCACTGTCGCTAAGACAGAAAGGCAACCCACTGACTGGGAGAAGATCTTCACCAACCCCGCAACTGACAAAGGTCTGATCTCCAAAATATATAAAGATCTCAAGAAACTAGACCCTAAAAGGCTAATCAACCCAATTATAAAATGGGGCACTGAACTGAACATAGATCTCTCAACAGAAGAAGTTCAAATGGCCAAAAGACACCTAAGGTCATGCTCAATTTCCTTAGCGATCAGGGAAATACAAATCAAGACAACTTTAAGATACCATCTTACACCTGTCAGAATGGCTAAAATCAAAAACACCAATGATAGCCTTTGTTGGAGAGGTTGTGGAGAAAGGGGTACACTCATCCATTGCTGGTGGGAATGCAAACTTGTGCAACCACTTTGGAAAGCAGTGTGGAGGTTTCTCAGGAAATTTGGGATCAACCTACCCATGGACCCAGCAATACCACTCTTGGGAATACACCCAAGAGAGGCCTTATCATACAACAAAAATATACGCTCTACTATGCTCATAGCAGCATTGTTTGTAATAGCCAGAACCTGAAAACAACCTAGATGCTCTTCAATTGAAGAATGGATGAAGAAAGTATGGAATATATACATATTAGAGTACTACTCAGCAGTAAAAAACAAGGACTTCTTGAAGTTTGCATGCAAATGGATGGAAATAGAAAACACTATCCTGAGTGAGGTAAGCCAGACACAAAAAGAGGAACATGGGATGTACTCACTCATATTTGGTTTCTAGCCATAAATAAAGGACATTGAGCCTATAATTCGGGTTCTTAGAGAAGCTAAATAAGAAGGAGAACCCCCCCAAAAAACATATAGGCATCCTCCTGAATATTAACCTTCATCAGGCGATGAAAGGAGACAGAGACAGAGACCCACATTGGAGCACCGGACTGAAATCTCAAGGTCCAAATCAGGAGCAGAAGGAGAGAGAGCACGAGCAAGGAACTCAGGACCGCGAGGGATACACCCACACACTGAGACAATGGGGATGTTCTTCGGGAACTCACCAAGGCCAGCTGGCCTGGGTCTGAAAAAGCCTGGGTTAAAACCGGTCTCGCTGAACATAGCGGACAATGAGGACTACTGAGACCTCAAGAACAATGGCAATGGGTTTTTGATCCTACTGCACGTATTGGCTTTGTGAGAGCCTAGGCAGTTTGGATGCTCACCTTACTAGACCTGGAAGGAGGTGGATGGTCCTTGGACTTCCCACAGGGCAGGGAACCCTGATTGCTCTTGGGGTTGACGAGGGAGGGGGACTTGATTGGGGGAGGGGCAGGGAAAGGGGAGGTGGCGGTGGGGAAGAGACAGAAATCTTTAATAAAAAAAGAAGACCACTAATGTACCCTTCTCATCTAGAATCAGGTGAGCACCTCCTTCCTCAAAGATGACATTTTTTTTTACTCTTGTTTTCCCCTAGTGGAGCTAGCGTGTTAAAAAAATCAGACACTGTGTGGTAACTCATGGATGGGGAGGTCACAGGCCCTAAAGTAGGACCTACTGCTATTGTGCTAGCTAGGTGGAAACAGCATCCAAGTGACTTCTAAATACTTACTGCATACCCTGGTGCACCTCTGAGCCCTCATCAGATGAGCTTCTTTTATAGTTGGCCTTGGCTTATACAGAGACTACAACTAGTCAAAGTGCAGAGAAGAGGTGACCTGGGGAGTCAGTATTAAATGTGATCTCTCCATTACCCCCTTCATTCGGGAACACGATGGGAGAAAGCTGGGAAGAATGCAAGGCAGAGGTTGGGGAGGAGTGTTGTGAAGCACTGTCTCCGGGACATGGCATGGCTGAAGAACCTGCAAACTCTCTGCAGCTGGGCTACCTGCATAAGAACTGCACAGCTGGCAACACGCCATCATGGAAGAGGGAGGGCTGATGAGGCCTCACGAGGTATTGGTGGCAAGGGAAGGGGAGTTGCTTCCTTCAGTGGTGTAGCCAGAGATAAGCTGCCCATGCTTCAGTAAAGAACCTCCTGCCCATGCCCAGGCAACCTAATTAAACTTAGTGGGTCGCACATATCACATGCAAGAAAGTAGGAGGGGGTGCGTTGGAAGAAGGGTCTTAAGAGGAGGAGAGGGGATGAAATGGGATAATAGGGGGTAAAAAAGACTAAAATTTGTTCTGTAAGTGTATGAACTGTAAAGGAATAAAACTAAAACAAACAACCAAAGAAATAAAACAGTATAAATGGACTATTTTCCCATCAGGAGCTCGGGGTAACAACTTAGAAAATGGAAATGTCCATTTAGGTAAAGAGTATTCTGTTAAGTACCTGGGCTCCATCTTAAGGTCTTTGTATACCTTGCCTCATTTAATCCTTTTTGTCAGATGGACAATCACATTTTTCCTCTGGTAGGGTTAAGGGATTTGACAAAGGTAGGAAAGCAGAGTCAGACTGTGCCATCACATCCTCATGGATCTACACAGAACTCTGGAGAAACACACTAGACTTTATGTCACCATAGAACCTTTCTATAAAAATGGTCTCGGGGGACCGGAGGGATGATGGCTCAGTGGTTAAGAGTGTGTAGAGTCTGGACCTGAGCATCCATGTCAGGTGACTCACAACTGTAAGTCCAGTGGAATCCAATACCCTCTTCTGGTTCCCAGGGGCACCTTCTCTCATATGCACATAATAAAAAGATAAATAAATTCTTAAAGGAGTCTCATTTGGAAGAGAATTGGAATAGTTCAGATGTCACAAGAAAGTGAGTCAAGTCCCCTGTCAAGGATGTAAAAAGTAACGTGTGAGTGTATGACACATATATGTTGTTCACAGAGGGGAACTCATTAACTACACACAGAGATGAGGCTTCAGCAGCAATGCCATTCAAAAGATAAATATCACATTTTTCTCAAATGAGGTAGCACAGCGGAAAATTACTGAAAGGCTGAAATGACTACTGAGATCAAGTGGAAGATACATGGAGTTGTCGCTCTCGTTTGTAACATTATGTTTACCCATTAACAAATTCATCACACACTTACTGAACACCAGAACACAAAGATGAACCATGCCTATTTATCTCTTAAAGAACTCAAGGCAACCACGAGATGGTGAGGCTAAGCAGCCACTCTCAGCAGAAAGCTCTGTGTGCTCTGCATGTGTGGGACACATGACACCATCTCTCCAGATCACAGAATCACAAGGGAAAAGATTATCATAAAAATTGGGTCAGGATGGATGTTCAAGGATATACATAATGCACTGGATTATGAGATAAAATCAAAAATCTCAATTGTCTTTTAGTAGAGGAACTTGGCTTATTAATGCCTAGAATTGGTAACATCCCCCCAGGAGGCAACTCATGCCACCCTGTGCCTTACCTCTTACCTCTTTAGTTTGAGATGCAAGTGTCTAGATGGCCATATGTATTTCCCATTCCCAATGAAGAGGTAATTCTATTCTTATTAATTAAAATTAACTTTGTAACACCAGACAGGTGCAATGCTTGCAAATTGTGAATGGTGAAATAATGAAGCTTTTGTATAAATGTATTTACTCAGTAGCAATGCCTTTCTTGTCATACTAATTCTATCTTATGTTTGACTTTAAATGTATTTATTTAAGGTTTTTGAGACATGATCTCATATAGACCAGGGCATCTTCTAACTTGACACAAAGCTGAGGCAAGCCTTGAATTCCTGGTCTTGAGCCTTCTGCCTCCCGAGTACTGGAAGGGTAAGCCCATACTTGTACCATGATGCCCTTGTACCATGATGCCCAGCTTGTTTATTTTGTAAGCCACATCCCTAACAATTCTCTATACTAGAAAATTGCTTAATTCATCACTTTAATGCGTTTATTTACTATAACTTATTTTTCTCTATTTTTTTGGGTGTGTTATTTTAGACAGTGTCTATGTAGCTCAGGATAGCCACAAATTCTTCTGCCTTAGCCTCTGGAATCCTGGGCATGTGCCACCACGCCTGGTTTAACTAGTCAAACCTGTAGACAAAGTATAAATTACCAGGAGAGCATCTTCTAAGTTACTTTCAAGATGCTGATGCTAATTTAACCCAAAGGTGCAAGGTCTTATGGTTTAAGTGTTATACGCGTTAGATGTCTGAAAACCACTTTGCTTAATACATACTATGTTTGCTGTTTGAGGCATGTGATAAAATTACATTTTAATTCAGCAATTATAGTTCAAGGGGCTTCAGCCTACAATTGCTTAAACAGTACCTGAATATTTAGGAAAATTTTGCTTGTTAGATCTGTAAAATACTGTTTCTTCATATAAAAATGTTTATGAGAATTTGGTTAAGTGTGAAATTGATTAGAAGTTTATGGATATTAATCTGTTAAATTGAGAAATCTAAAAAGTAAAGAGAATATTTTATTTTAAAGATTAAAACAATTAGCTCACTGTTTCACAATGTATAGCAGGTGCTAAGGACTGCCCTGGGACTACCACAAGTAATTTCCTCCCCAGCACGACACTGAGGCATGTGTGGTTAGTCTCCCTATTGTACAAGCAAGCTCACCACACCTTCAATCATCCTGACTTTATTTTTATAAAGCTCCCTGACATACCACACAATATGTTCCTTTGGAATGTTTATTTTCTATTTCTCCAATAAGAATATAAGCTCCATTAGAGCAAGGATTTCTGTCTACTCCCAACTACAAATGTGTCATCAGCACCCACTGGAAGTATTCAGTTGATATCTGTTGAACAAATATTTGAAGTCAGCATTTACATCCTCAAAGTGATTATTTCAAAGGAAGTCTGGCTGATCCTTACTTGAACAGAATGTCACAGCACAGCAAAGGATGCCACCCAAACAGGAGTCTTGAAAGATCGCGGAGATAAGCTGACAGCAAGGCAGACGGCCTTGATCCCAAGCATCAGGATTTCTGAGTGTTTTAGAGGAAGCAGCTGCCCTGCCCCAGTCCACCTCTTAAACAGGGATAAGCTGGTGAGGACCGTCTGAGGCCTTATGCTGGAGGCTGTAAAAATCTCATCTGAGATGAGAAACAGAACCTTGACTGCCCTTGTCTTTATAGTGTTGTCCAAGGCTCGGAGAAGTAAGTGCCACAGAGAAAGCAGGGCTCAATGAGTGCCCGAGAAAAGAGAATGCCAGTTTGTACAGGAGTGCTCACTTATTTTTACGTAATAAGGGAACCACTACACTTGCTGATTTGATAGTTGGCATGCAGAATCTGTAAGATATCAGCAATCATTCTATATATCATAGATGGGAGAAATCCCACCCAACAGGAATGCGCTCAGTGTGGACTCTGCCAGGCATTGTACTGGATACAGGTCATACAAGGATGAATAGCATGCTCCAGCTTCAAGCAGCTACTGGAAGGGCTGGGGATGACACATATACAGATGATATTAATGACACCAACTACTATGTTAGGCTAGACACAGCGAGCTAAGAAAAGAAGCACAGACAGAAACCATTTAGCTCATACTAGAGGGTCTTCAGGATGTTTCCTGAGAATGGCAGCCAATCAGATGTGGAAATGATGAGCTGGATCTACCCAGTTAACAGGGGCAGAAAAGAGCACCAAAAAGTAAAGCAGATTGTGGGGTCAATACAAAGCAATTAGTCGTGGCCCCAATGTAAAGTGTAACAGGGAGAAAGACAAGGGTCACAGAGAAGCTGGACACAAAGGAACTCTGATCTTCAGCTTGCTCAGGGCTGAGCGCAGGTACTAGAGGATTTGAAGCAGTGTGGGCAGGGCAGGGATCTGGGATCAGCCAAGAGCTCTGGATGGGTTTGTGGGGATGTTTCCTGGAAGGACTACTTCTCAGAGTGGACAGCGCCTTCTGCTGGCTGCCCAGCGATACAGCAGTCTGAGGAGAATGCAGGGCTGGCTACGCCTGCTCACTTCTACTCCCTGCTGGTGGGCACAAGAACTCCACTGCTCCTGCTCTCCTTCTCTAACATGGGAATCCAGCTTCCTTGGCCTTCCAAGATGGGCTGAAGACCAGCAACCCTCCAGAAACCCTCCAGGCCTTCTTCAGTGCCAGCTGGGATTGCTGAGGCATCCAGCCTCATGGACGGAGTAGGTACCACACTCTCAACCTCTCCAGCATGCAAACAACCATTGCTAGACTACCTGGGCTGTGCTTGTAAAGCAAGCTAATACGTCCTCTTTGTGATCTGTATTCATTCTCTCGGTTCTGTTCCTCTAGAAAACACTGACTAACGCAGGTGGTGCTGTGCTGAAGGAAAAAGCACATTGCGTCCAGTCGTCCTATTTTTAGCCATTTTAAGATGGATCATTGGTTTCAGATGTTGTACCCGTCTAACCCACCCCTCATCACATCATGTTCTCAGCAGCATTCCCCTATTTTCCTAATTGGGGCTGGGCCTGACAGCTGCTTGGGTGATGCAGGAGTTTTGCACAGAAGCAAATAGATTCAAGAGAATACAAGAGCCCCACAATAGAGGCCCTAGGCACTGTAAACTTCTACATTAAAACAGACTTCTCATCTTTAATTTGCATGAATCAATAAATCCACTTCACTCTTTAAGGCAGTTTGAGCTGAGGTTTCTGTTCCAAAGTATTATTTGTCTCAGGGGTATGAGAACTGTCCCATTCCAAGGCTTCTGTAGCAGCTAAGGACAGAGTTCTTCAGTATGGGGTTCTCTGGCTAGACCATTCACATGCATTCACAGTTTAAGATGAAGAATCAGCTATGAGTGTGTTTCCTCTCTGTTTGTAGAGTGTGGGAATTTTGACCAGGATCTGTGTCAGACGCAAAGGTGTATTCCTGTTCTTCATAGGTCCATGTTCACACATAAGAGACATATTCAGGAGCAGCCAGATCCATAGGTCTAGACAATGTCATCAGGCCTCATCACTTTCTCCAACTCTCAAGTGGCCTCTCTCTTGTCTGGCTCCTTTCTGGTATTGGGTTCTAATGTTTAGAAGCCAAGGCATCAGCTAGAAACTCTACATTAGCACCTCATAGCTCCAATTACAGTAGAGCAGTGTGGTTTTTCTTTTCTTTTTTCTTTTTAAGAAAGTTCCACTAAGACTTCTGGACTTACAGGGTCATGAGCTTCCCTTAAAGCAATCCTGGGATGTGCTAAGAGAAAGGACAGAGACCCTTAAATTTGGTTATCTTCTTCCAAACTACTTGCACAGAGGGGAGGGGGGCTGAGCCCAGAAGGGAAAGGAGATCCTTTTATCAGAAGAGGAGTGCTGAATTAGCAAATTCCAACTTTTCCTGTCAGGTTATTGCAGGCTAAAATAACTACGGAAAATCAGGTTCTGCTTTAGAAGAACCAAGCCTTTGCGTCTGAAGCCAGGACTGATCAGAACACATTTAAAAAGAAACTAGTGGTTGGGCGGGGGACTCAGAACACAGAATAGCACTAAATTAAAAAAAAAAATCCATACACATTAAAGGTTTCCAAACAAAGGGAGTTTGGTTCTCCAGCTTTACTGCAATATTGTTCAGCGTGCATCCTAGTGGGTTTGGAAATTACGGTGATGTTGAAGCAGAGGATTAGGTTGGGGGAAGAAACAGCAGGATCAAAACAACTGAAAGTAAATTAGCAAAAAAACTCTTACATCACAAACCATTCGTGAATGTGAGGTCATCAGGGGCTGTGAATTGGTGCCAGCAGGATAGAAATGAAAGCATCTTCCTGAGAATTCTTAGGCTTTGTTTTCCTCTAGCATTGCTAAGTGAGCTGAATAATAACACAGAGGGAAAAACAACTTTTAGAGTCAGTTAAGTTTGTGATCCCTAAATCGTGGAAGCCCCTGGTTGAGCTCTGAGTGGTATACTCATGTCTAACAGCTGAGATGTAGGGCTGCAGGTTGTAAGGAGATGTGTAGGCGTCTGTATGCTTTCTTTAGGGACATGCAAAGGCAAAGTTCTACAGGTGATAACTACAGGTTGAGGTTCATCACAGTGATAGTGATGGTCAATAATGAGAGTAAATGTGACAGGATCTAGAATTACCTAGCAGACAAGATTCCAGGCATGTCTGAGGGATTTTCTAGTTTAGGTAAACTGAGGCAGGAAGAGCCAACTCTATCAGAGCGCAGCACCACTCCCTGGGTTGGGATTCCAGACTGTATAAAAATGAGAAAGCAGCTGGCCAAGGCCATTCCTCTCTTTCTGCATCCTGACTGTGGAAACAATGACACAAGATACTTCAAATCCCATGCCACACCTCCCCCACCTGCAGTGTTAGGAGTCAGGGTTAGGGAGCCAAACAAACCCTTTGTCTTGGTTAGGATTTCTATTGCTATGAAGAGGCAACCATGACCACACCAACTCTTATAAAGGGAAATATTTAATTGGGGTGGCTCACTTAGCGTTTCAGAGGTTTAGTCCATTGTCATGGCAGGAAGCATGGTGGCACAGGCAGACATGGTGCTGAAGAAGGAGCCCAGAGTTCTACATCTAGATAGGCAGGCAGCACAAAGATAGAGATGCTGGGCCTTGCTTGAGCAATAGGAATCTCAAAGCCCACCTCTGTAACACACTTCCTCACACAATGCCACTCCTACTCCAACAAGGCCATGTGTGCTAATCCTTTCAAATAATGTCACCCCCTATGAGCCTATAGGGGCCATTTTCATCAAACCACCACACACACCCTTCACTTCTTGCCGTGTCAGGTACTTTGTCATAGTAACAAGAAGCACAACTATTACGGTGACAAGTGTGAGGGGGAACCTTTCCCAAGGGGTTCTGTGGGAGCCAATGATACAGACACATTTTTAGTCTTAATTACTGTCCCTAAAAGATCCATGAAACCAAAATGCTTCTGATCTGCAAGCCCTTTGCCCAAGGACAGAAAGTTCCTGAAATGCTTTAAGGGAGATAACAAACCACATGCTTTTACTCCCCTAAACAAGTTTGTTTGACCCAACAATACAGGATGTGCTTGGTCACATGTGGGCAGGAGGTTCAAGGCAGGGAATACAGCAGGCCGTATGTTTGCCCCTGCAAACCATGCTTGCCATTTTGTGGGAAACCAGGGATGAACCTGGTCAGAGAGTTCATCAACCTGGCTGGCATTTGATTAAATCTTGCTTCAAATTTGACTTTAGACTGTAGTAGTGGTCTTACTCTCCACCAGTGGAATTAACAGTACAAGGCTTGATCCACCGTGGATGTGATTGGTGGCTTCACTCCAGCATCATGGTGTGGAAGAATACTGTGCCTGAAAGCATTGTCTGGGACCAAAAGACTGGCTTAAATCTGCATGAGTCAGCTTTTGTGAAGATAGTAGACATCCCTGAGTCTCAGCTCCTTACACAACAATATCACTTTATGGCTCAGTTTGTGGGTTGGCTGCTGCTCGGCCAAACAAAGCTGCTGCTGCTATGTCTTTTCGCTCCAGGACAATTGAAAGAGCTGCTTAGGTGTTGTGCCCAAGACAGAGCCCTAAGGCTAAAGACAGCAAGTGGTATCACATGGTGAATCCCAATGTCGTCACATGGACTGACTTATTATAAAGTCTGTATTCTACAAGCTAAGGCAAGTGTCTTAGTTAAGATTTCTATTGCTGTGAAGAGTCACCATTACTACAGAAACTCTTATATAGGAAAAATATTTAATTGGTGTGGCTTACATTTTCAGAGCATTAGTCCATTACCATCATGGTGTAACATGGTGGTTTGCAGGCAGACATGGTCCTGGACAAGGAGGTGAGAGTCTTACATCCTGACCCATAGGCAGCAAGAGGTGATCTGAGGCACTGTGGGTGACTTGATTATATATGTGACCTCAAATCCCACCCTCATAGTGACACACTTCCTCCAACAAAGCCATAACTACTCTAACAAAGTCTAATAGTGCCATTCCCTATGAGCTTATGGGGGCCAATTACATTTAAACTACCACAGCGAGCAATTAGGCCAAGTCCAAAGTTACTGATCTAAGACCCTAACAAGATGGTGGAGAGTCACATCATACAGAATGAATACTTTGGACAAACTGTACCTTATTGCTCTGAGGCTCACTTGTTGGTGGCAGTGAATATATTATTTAACATTCAGTTTATTTCATGGGGAGACAATATTGTTTCCTGTTTATAGGTTGTATTCCTTACTTTTCTTGTTATGTGACACAGTACTCATCAAAAGCATCTTAGGGAAGGGTGAGCTGATTTTGGCTCTCGGTTTGAGAGGATACGGTCTTTGTGATAGGGGAGTGATGGTAGCAGGAACATGAGGTATCAGGTCACGTCGTGTCCACAGTCAGGAGTCAGAGATAAATGAAAACTGGTGCTCAGCTCACTTTTTCTTCCCACTTTTTATTTAGGCCAGATCCCCAGCCCATGGGATGGTGTTGGTATTGGGTCTACTTTCCTCAGCTAAATCTTTCTGGAAACTCCACTTTAGAGATACACCGAGAAGTGTATATTCTAGGTGATTCCAAATCTAGACCCCTTGGCTGTAGAGAATGACTATTACAGAGTGAGGGCGCAATCAGATGATGCATATACAAAGCATGTTAGAGTGTCTTGGAAAGAGTAGATGTTTGGCAAAAGAAAGTTCACAATGTATTAGTGTTAATCTGAGATACTGTATTAAAGATAAAGCTTGAGAGAAAAGCAAAGACAAGAAAGCAGGATAGGTAAATAAGAAGGTGAACCCAAAGAAAAACATATAGCTATCCTCCTGGATATGGGAAGTAGACAAGATTGCCGGGCAAAAAATTGGGATCTTGGGGGTGGGGTGGGATGGGGGTAAGGGGAGATGGGGAGAGAAAAGTGAGGAGGGGAGGAGGGGGGAACTTGGGGAAACGGGATGGTTGGGATAAAGGAAGGATGGATATGGGAGCAGGGAAGCATATATCATAATTAAGGGAGCCATCTTAGGGTTGGCAAGAGACTTGAACCTAGAGGGGCTCCCAGGTGCCCAGGGCGATGTCCCCAGTTAGTTCTTTGGGCAGCTGAGGATAGGGAACCTCAAATGGCCCTATCCTATAGCCATACTGATGAATATCTTGCATATCACCATAGAACCTTCATCTGGCGATGAATGGAGTAGAGACAGAGTCCCACATTGGAACACGGAATGAGCTCCCAAGGTCCCAACGAGGAGCAGAAGGAGGGAGAACATGAGCAAGGAAGTCAGGACCGTGAGGGGTACACCCACCCACTGAGACAGTGGGGCTGATCTATTGGGAGCTCACCAAGGCCAGCTGGACTGAAATTGAAAAAGCATGGGATAAAACCAGACTCTCTGAACATGGCGAACAATGAGGGCTGATGAGAAGCCAAGGACAATGGCACTGGGTTTTGATCCTACTTCATGTTCTGGCTTTGTGGGAGCCTAGCCAGTTTGGATGCTCACCTTCCTAGATTTAGATGGAGGGGGGAGGACCTTGGACTTTCCACAGGGCAGGGAACCCTGACTGCTCTTTGGACTGGAGAGGGAGGGGGAGAGGAGTGGGGGGAGGGGAGAGGAGTGGGAGGAGGGGGAGGGAAATGGGAGGCTGGGAGGAGGCAGAATTTTTTTTTCAATAAAAAAAAAGAAAGCAGGATAGGGAGACTTAGGTTTGGTGAACACAGCAGAGAAAGTGGCAGTCAAACAGTCAGGGTATAGAGTTTAAAGTGGTGAGAAGATAAGGGCAGGTCATACCCAATGTTCATAAATGCTGTACAATGGAGAAACAAAGGCATTCATGGTGAACAATGGTTCAGGCCCTTCTCCAACAGGCTTGCTACGGCCTGAGGAAGGCTGAGGATTTATCACACTCAGCTGGTCACCCAGCGTCCTGCAGGCCAGGCAGACTGGAAACCCCTGAAGACCACACCTGCCAAGCCTCACTCCTTGTAAGTTCTGCCCATTGATTCTCCTTTGGCTGCTGCCTCCTTCAGGCTGCTCTGCACCTCTTTGCAGAGCCTGTGCCCTCTTCCCACCATCTCCAGTCTTCCTATGGTCTCAGCACATCTGACCACCCCTGCAATATCTGGGCAGGGCTGTCTGTCTTCCTCACAGCCTTTCTGTCCCATCTTAACGTACAGTGCTCCCTCCCAGTTCACCTTTAACCTCTCCTCCTTGGTACCATTCATTGAGAACCAAGGCCTTTCTTGCTCTTGGGTTTCCTTTCCAGCCAAGCCCTGTGTCTGTGCCGCTCCAATAAACGAGTCCTGGTTGGTATTTTATCCTTGAGCATCCTGGCTAGAAGACTGGGGGGCTCTAGAGACCTGGGCACACATGAAGAATTCTGTCTGACAGCTCATGAAAGGTGAATTATTTTGAAAGAATTCTCCGTGTTCTGCCACAGAGCAGGCGATGCTAGTTTATCAAACTCCTTGAGTAATTCTGGAAAGAGAACTCTGTGTGACACATGTTGGCGGCACAGTGGGTATGGCTGCCATTTTGGGGGGAGTTGAAGCAGAATGATTACAGCATGAGATGGGAAGTAAAGCATGGTGTCTCACTGAAGTCTGTTCCCTCATGGAGGATACTTCCTTCTTCCGAACAGGGGCTATGTATGCTGTTGCCCTGTTCTTCCCCATCCCTGACACAGCAGGGATGAGTATCCTTGTCTGAGGAGATAAGATCTGGTTGCAAGGCCTGTGCACACATCTAGCAGGGCCCCAAAAGGTAACAGGGCCTCAAGCCAGCCCCTTCCTCTAAGTAAGACCCCCCGCATTGTAAAATTTGGTCTCAGAATAGGGACAGACTAGAAAGACTACAGAGGCCAAACTCTGGGCATCTCCACCTTCCTTCCTTCCCTGCTGTCTCCGAACCTCTCACTTCTCATCTTCACACTCACAAACTCTCACAGTGCCAAGGTCCACAGGATACTGAAGCCCGGCATTGGGTTTTGATTCTACTCTATGTATTGGCTTTGTGGGAACCTAATCTGTTTGTATCCTTAACTTCCTAGACCTGGATGGAGGGGGGAGGACCTTGGACTTCCCACAGGGCAGGGAACCCTGACTGCTCTTCGGACAGGATGGTTTTTATAAAGAGGTTTTATTTAGTTAATAGACTTGGGAGACCCATGGGCATGGTGTTGATTGATATCAAATCAACTCTGTTTGAGGGTTTCTTGGATGCAAGACATCTGGCAAGGGCAGGTGTAGGAATGTTGTGTGACTTTACCCAGGAGACATGAATAAGTGCTTATTAACCCTAGCTTGAAAAGAAAATCAAAGAAATCAATCAAGTGTAGTTTGGTTGACCATGATTTTAATTAGGGTGACAGGCAGGAATGTCACCCAGACACAGAGCAAGCAAGATGAGAATGCCTCACTGATAAAGGTACCAAGCCACATGGCTAACATAGACAACTTACTCTAAGTGCTGGCCAAGCCACACCATTGTTGCAGAGTCTCATTTCCGCCAGTAATAGTTAAGCACTTACATTCGTAGAGAGGGTAGGGATCTCTTCTGTCTGGTTAGCCTCACATACCCATTTCCAGGATGCAACGGTAGTTGGCCTGCTCTGTGTGAAGTGCTATGATCACAGCTGTTTTAATTTCAAGACGACAATGACCATGGCATGCCAGGAGGACAGGATTCAACTGCAAGGGAAGGTCATCTCTCCATGTGAGAAGCCAAAGAGGTTGGCAATCCCCAAGTCCCGTCTTGACCCAATGACCCAAGGACCCTCAGAAGACACATTTAAACCATGTCCAACCTATCACAGGTAGAACCCAAAAGAAGTTGATTTAGAATGCAGCTGGAGGTAGCCCAGGCAAAGCAAAGCATACGTGCAAGGGCAACGTGACTCACAGACAGATACATTCTCAGGGTCTCTTGGGAGGCCCTGCTTGCTGTGTGACAATGGTCTGTATCCCGTCACTTGTATTTTAATAAAATGCTGATTGGCTAGTAGCCAGGCAGGAAATATAGGCAGGGCAACCAGGTAGGAAGCAGAGGTGGGGTGATGAAAACAGGAGAATTCTGGGAAGAGGAAAGAGTCAGTCGTCAGTCATCTGTGATTGTCACCCAGACACAGAGCAAGCAAGATGAGAACGCCTCACCCATAAAGGTACCAAGCCACATGGCTAACATGGACAAGAAAATTAGGCTAATTTAAGATGTAAGGATTAGTGAAGAAGCCTGAGCTAAAAGGCTAACCAGGTCATAATTAATGTAGACCTCTGTGTGCTTCTTTGGGATGAACAGCTGTGGGACTGGGCGGGACAGAAACCTCTGTCAACACCTGCTGGTCAGAGGTGGCACTCTACCATGTCCAGACACCTTTCTCAGAGCTAGGTGCAGTATGGAGGTCTCCCTGCCCCACCCAGTGAGGGCTTCCTGCTCTCTCCCTAGCCTTATTTGGAGACTGTCTCTAGGCCTGGATGCCAGATTTAACTCAAAGGTGGCTTTGACACAGTTTCCTGCAAAAGATTTCCCCTGCTGCACATATGGTAATCAGACATTGTGCTAGGAGCCACTGCGCTGTCACATATGGTAACTAGACACTGAACCAGGAACTTTGTGATAGGAGCTCGCTGCCTGATGCAAATTAGGAGATGTCCCAGCTGCTGTCCCTGTCTTACATATCTCCCTCACTCTGGATTAAAGTTGAGCTGTAACACGGAAGCTGTCTCCTGGAAGGTGCTCACAGAACAGATAAAGGCCTGCTTGCTGCTTCTGCTCCTTTTCCCTCATGGCCCAGTGGTCAAAGGACCACTGGGAAGAAAAGAACTGCAAAGGTCCTAAAAGTAGCTCATATGTAAGTATTATGCTAAGACGCAGTGACAGGTTATGAACTCCACACAGGAGTTAACCAGGTTGTGGAGGGTTCTTTGTACATTGTAAGGAACTTGCATTCAAAGCTGGAAAACAAAAGCTGAGAAGAGGCAGAATGAACAACAGAATTGGGGTAAGGTGCTGGAGCTGGTCATGGACTGTCGTCCCCTGTGGCAAGAGGGAACCAGCAGTAGCCACGTGCTGCTGAGAAGGATTAGATCAAAGACAAGACTGGTCAGACCTGAATCCACACTGCCCCAGAGCGCTGGACTGCATCGGAGGCTCTTTAGCCACAGTGCATGACCACATTTTCTCTGCAGACCTGCAAGCTTCTGTATTGCCCAACTCCACATCAGTACAAGAGGGCACTGAAATGGATGCTCCTGATCCCCAGAGTGGATAATGCTAGGCAGTGCCGGGGTGCCATGTTTCCTTCAGTACTTCTCTAAAGGACTGAGTCCTTAATGTCCGCTGCCGGGCACCATTTCATTCCGAACATTCTTGGGAGCACCTGGGCTGATGTGAGCTCATTGACAGAAGGGAGGGGCAAGAACTGCCTATCCGCACTTTTCAGGGGTGGGAGGGAGGAGAAGCTGAAATGTACCAGTACACCAGCTGGTCTTACACCTCTTGCCCTAATTGCTTTCCCTTCAGTGAATCACCATGAATCAGTAGAGATGACAGGGAAAGTTTTGCCTTTCTCTGCTCTGGGCAGAGCCAGGATCTGATTCTTAAGGGACTACCCCAGGCTTCATTAAGAGATCAGAAAGTTGTGATATCAAAGGGCTAGGCAATCACCATATAGGAAGACTAGCCTAAAAGGGAACCCCCTGGGAACTCCCAAAGGAAGAGAATCAGAGTTTGTGACCAGGACTCCTCAGCCTCCTTTAATCATGATAACTACACTAACTGTAATTATTATACACGCAGCATATACTAAGTACTATGCACCTTTGTAGGTCTTCTGCAATATTAACTTATTCAATTCTTATAATTCTTGAAAGCAGCTAAGAACCAATATCCTTTTTATATTCCTCCCATGACAATCAAGATATTTCTGAGCATAGTCACTGGACATTTCTGGGATCATGACATCAGGGGTTGGAGGCTCCTCACTTACTTTGCAGCACCCAGCTCAGTTAAGCTCAGCTGTAACATCCAGTGTCTGATTTTCAGGCTAGCCTGGCAGCTGGTTGACATCCATGCTGTGCCTGGACTTTGTTCCCTGATTGAGACTCCCACAGTGTTATTGCTCATCCTAGTAAAAAAAAAAAAAAAAAACAAAAAAAAAACAACAAAACCAAACCCCAGTCTGGTGGCTAGTTTCAAACTAACTACAAAAGCTGGGCTTTTCAGTGACTTCAGCAAGGGAGCCATGTGCTATGGGCAGGATGGACTGAGCCCACACACTAGCTGAGGCCTGGTGTGGCAGTCTTGAAGAATTGGCTGAAAAATATAGGACTCCCCTATGGCCCCACTGTTCAGAGCATCTCTGAGATCCCAGAGCTAGGAATTGACTTCAAGGGGTTGGTTCTCTCAAACATCCAGTTTACTGGAAGAATTAGCTCTGGGATAACTTCTTGCATTACACAGCACAACTAGAAAACTACAGCTAATAACAAATAATTGATATGTCTTAACACAAATCAATGATACATATGCCAATTACCCTCATATGATCATTACACACTGAATACATGCATTAAAATGTTATATATTATAACTCATGAATACATATAATTACTGCATGTCAATTGAAATATGTATTTTAAAACTTGTCTCTCCGGGGTAAGGAGGGCAGGAAGCAGTTGCATATTCATGGATCATCAGTCCCCTTGCTTGAAAACATAGTCATGTAGAGAAAATAAAGAATGGTAAGAATAAACTGTGGGGCACAGCCATGTTTGACTGTTGACCCATGAAAGCTGGTGAGAGAACCATGTAAGAAAGCAGACTGGTGTGGAAGTCAGCAGAGCTCCAGGCCCATGGGAAGGTATCAGGGTAGGAGCTGAAGGGCAGCTGAGTCAGGGGAGATGGGATGTCTTAGTAGGGCTAATATTTCTGTGATGAAACATTATGATCAAGAGTAATTTGTGGAGGACTGTATTGATCTCATTTACATTTCCATACAACACTTCATCATCTAAAGCAGTTAGGGCAGGAGACTGATGCAGAGGCCATGGAGGAGTCCTACTTACTCATCATGTTCATGGCTTGCTCAGCCTGCTGTCTTACAGAACCCGGGGCTACCAGGTCAGGGTTGGGACCACCAACAATGTGCTGGGCCCTCCCACACCAGTCACTAATTAAGAAAATGCCTTACAGGCTTGCCTACAAATTTGATTGACTGACTGGAAAAAATTTCTCAATTGGTGTTCCCTCCTCTCAGATGACTCTAGGCTCTGTTAAATTGACATACAGTTACCCAGAACAGAGGTATAGGGAAAGACAGCAGTCAGGGATTTCAGCTGGGCCACCTTGAAGAAGGTAAGAACCAAGAGGTCAGAGGCTGTGAAGTCCAAGGCTAGACAGAGAGGCCCAAGGTGCCACACCAGTGTCAGCACTAGTCAGCCCATCATCAGTTCGAGTGCTCGCCGAGTCTTGAGTCATACTTTTTTGGACTGTCCTCTTCTCCATCTGCTTCTCCCTGTATATACTGAATAACACTGACCATTAAAATTTACCTAGTATCTAGTAAATGCTGGGCCCTGTGCTAAATTAACATTACTTTTATGGTCTCATGTAAGACCGATATTCTTATTTGGTAGGATCTATCATTGTGTGTCTAAAGTGTTGACTAATATGGCTTAAATAAATTTAGCAACTTGTTCAAGCATACAGAGCTTGAAAAGAGCTAGACAAAACATGAATTCAGTGACTAGGCTCTGGAGCCCTGAGCTTCCAATGTGAAAAGACCCACTTCTAAGTTTGAGTCAGTTGGGAGTAGCCTAGGGATCCTTCAGAAACTCAATAAGGAGAAGGCCCTTCTGGAAACTTCTTTGAAGAACAGACCTCTCACCTGCCTAACTACTGACTTTTAAGTACCAATAGGAATCTTGCTTTGGAGAGCATGAACTCCAGTACAGATCAAAGTCAAAGTCAGGACTATTGCCTGCCAGGTCATTCCTGCTCAGCCCTCTATGTGGCATCGGCCTCCAGAGGCAGTGACCACAAGCTAAGGGATACTGGCTTTGCCTTCACAGGGATAGCAAACACATGGGCCTATGTGGGTTATGCAAATTGAGCAATTTTTCACTTAAAATCATCTGAAAACAAACTTTGATGTCTTCAAAATTATATATTCACAGAACATTTCTAGACTCTGGGATAGGATTAGATGGTAATGATTTAATTGATGGTTAAGTGTGCAGAGTGTATAGATAAAACGAGTGTGCTGAGTCCTTCCCATAATTATCTCTCTGAGGAGCCCTGGCAGCTGTAATTACTGTCTGAGGCCAAAATTACAAACCTGCTGTAGTTTTAAGCAAAATACATTGCAGCCTCTGCTGAATCTTTAAGGAAAAGTTGGTCACCACCAGCACAGGCAGCCCCATAGGGCCAGCCGATGGAGGTGCAGAGCCTTGGAAAGGGGATGCGTTGTCATAGCTTGTCTGAATCCCTGCTCATCACTGTCACTGTGCACTGCTCTGCTCTCTCTTCCTTGCCACCGGAAACCTTTCCTCTCCTCTTTCTTTTTCCAGGAAGAGTTCTCCAATATTACTGACACTGTGCTCTAGAGGCTGGACAGTAGCATCAACAAGGTGGGCAGGCGTAAGTCAACACAGTGGTGGTGCTGGACCCCTTACACTGAGGAAGATCGGTTGCAGCATGACAATTCCAAGTCTGCTCCTTGCTGGTGACCCAGAGGTCAAATTAGATTCTCTGTCTGTATTTGGTCAGAACAGACAGGAATGACTGCCTCCAAAGATCCAGTGAGTCCAATCATGACCACATTCTTTTCAAAGGCTTACTTCTTGTTTGGATAGTTGTGCAAACCATTATGTGTTCATTCAACACCAACCACAGAAATCTGGAGATGAATAGAAATGAATGAATTCTTTTGGTTTGTCTCTGAAAGCTGGTATTGGTCCATCATTTTAAAGAGTCTCACTATTTTATGCCTAACATCTTTATGCCTAACACCTAATAACTTAAAAAAAAGTCATTGAAACTGGCTATTCTTTCTACTTTGCATAATTGGACATCGTTGACTTTCCTCCAGTCAGTGGTTAAGCTCATCACAACTGCCCTCTTCCTCTTTAGCATTTTAAGAATTGTTTTCATGTATAAAACAATGCTCAAGGTCCTATATGAAAGACCATGTAATTCCATAATATATAGAGCAGACATGGTGCCTGTAATCAGACTGGCCTGTGGCTTTTGGGTTATATTGCACTTGACTTTTAATTAAACAGCAATCCAGTCTGAGAAATCAGGAGCTTCATCTAGAGGTGAATAGTTTGGGCTAAGTGAACATGCTACAGTGGAAGAGAGTGTACATGAGCCACTAACAATAGCTGAGCTGGACAGAGACGCTTGTCCCTGTCAGCCCTACAGCCCCACAGGCATTCAGCATTCCTAGGGTACTTTTCATGGTTATAGGTTGTGCTTCTTTGTGATTTATTCATAGCATACGCCCAAAATATGGGTCCTGAGTTCTTTCCTTACCACATAGACCTCTTGCTAGGTATGAATTGGATAGAACACAGCATAAGGTAACATCAGAAGTGTTATTAAACAAACTGTCTACTCAGCTATCGGGATGAAATCAGCATGTGCCTTCGTCTGGCAGAGTGTCAGACACCTGTTCAGAGATATTTGCTTTATTCAGAAAATGAGTCTGAAAATGCCATGAAGAAAGAAGCCTCAATGATGAGCATAAACACTGAGTAGCAGAATGCCACAGACTTCAAACCCTCCCTCAAAGGGGAAAGGGGGGCCAAATTCATGTTCTCTCTTTTAAGTCAGGATTTTGGGCAGTAGAATGGTGGGAAGTGACAAACAATGAACAAATCTCAGCTCTCAGGGGTACCCCAGCAGAATCCATTCATGCTATCCATCCTGCTTGTCTACTCTTATGCAGCCACTTTTCTTCTTTCTTCTTAATGGGTCACATGTTTTATTCCTCAGTGCGTGAACCTTGTATGGTAGTGATTGGCCTTCAATATTTATTGGAAGAATGCATTCATAATCTCAAGGTACTTGCACTGGTATCAATGGCCAGGGGAGGGCAGCAAAGGGTAGCAGAGTGTTGTGAAGGTTGCAGGGCTCCCCAACCTCTGCCTCTTCCCACCAGCTTTGTGCTCTTTTGTAGACAGATGCTTAGCATTGATGCAAGGGTCCCATAACTTACATTGACTATTTGTGGCATTGAGGGTACTAGGACTGGAGAAAAATTGCTCACAAGGGTCCATTGAATCTTAGTGTTATAAAGGAGGGAAACCACTTGAGTGAAAGCTGGAGAAGCCAGTGTCCAGTGCTGGGACTGAGATATGCAGGGAGTTAAAATCCAGAATTCCACAGGAGGTAGGTTAGCATCACAGGTTTGGTTCTCTTCAACAGACAGAGTACAGGGATTTAGAGAAAAAGCTTCCTGTCCTCCATATTCACCAGAGGAAAGAGTGTTGACAGCCATATGCAGAGATGTGACAGGCAGTAGGCAACAGCCATCTCTTGTCTGAAAAGATTCCATGGAACCTGCCTACCAGTATGGGAGGGGCTTGAATCTTTTCTTTACTTGCTGCTACATGGCACCCATGCTGGCTTGAGTCTCTTGGGATGCCATGATGGAGTCTCAAGTTGAGGGTAAACTTTGAACTGACAGGGAGAATCAGCTAGAAGGTTGAACAGGTCTTGCCAGGGAAGGTGCTTTTAATAGTGTCTAAGAAGGCAATTCATCTTCAGGTTTGGGCCTTATTCGTTTTAATTTAACATTGTTTTAATAACCAGCAAGTTCATGGCCTTGAAATGTAAAAGCAAGGTCTGACAGGGGCCTGGAGGAGGTTTTCCCTGGTTCCTAAGTGAGAGCTACAGGAAGTATAGTATCACCATTGACTCTGGACATGATGTCTACAGTTAACAGCACTCATTTGAAGAAGAAACAAAGAAAAGATGGCCACCATCTTGGCATCATCCTCAGCTATTGAACCCTCCATCCCTCAGCTCTTATCTTCTCTCTAGACCCTCTGGCAAGATAATACATTTTCTCCTTGCTTAATCTATGCTTTGTTTTTGTTGTTGCAGAATTTCTGTTGTTTACATCAAAAGTAACCCAATGACTATATCTCATAGCAAAACCAAATTGAAGATTTGTCAGATACCATATTCTTAACAAAAGAAAACTTCCAGGAACTTTGTTTTTCCTCATGACTAGATGGCTCTCTGCACTAGACTGATGGCTTGCTTTGGGAGTTTGAGTTCTTCCTAGAGATTCCCATATGGATAATTTCTGCTCAGCCCCACGCTTCAGTTTATCGAGAAGTTTTCAACATTAGATGCACATCTCTCTAGGAAGTACTTCTTTTTTTTTTTCTTTTTCTTTTCATACCTGTGTGTTTCTAAGTGGTCTGCTGGCCTGTCTGCCTGGACACCAGTGATGCCTCCAAGGATGAAACACTGCCCTGGGATATTCTGCCTATTCTCTCTGAAGGACACATTCATACATATTTCAAATAGATGAGCTTTCCATTTTATCTCCTGTTATTTACTGGACACTTCTTGTTTAAGGTTCCTCCCCCTCCATATCCACCTTAATGACATTTATATGAAATGGTATCATGGGTTATTTGATTCTGTAGGTTCCCTATCTCCTAATATCAGGATTTAATATTGATGAAGTGAGCTGAACAATCTCTGAGAAACAGAGTCCTATGTCTTTGAAATATGATCTGTGTTCTTGGATACCAATGATTCCTTTTGTTATCTGAAAGTCAAGATACTGGTGGAAGCTTTGTGAACAGAACTCCAGCAGCACAGGAAGTAATCCCAAGATTTGATAGATGGGACTTCATGAAATTAAAAAGTTTATGTACAGAACTATAACTATCAGCAGCACACATTGTCCACAGAATGGAAGACAGTTTTTACCAATGTATACCCTGGAAAGTGAGCTAATATCCAAAATTTATAGAGAACGGCAAAAATTCAGCAACAAAACATCAATAACATCTGCCAAGCTACACGTGGCCCAGTGAAAAGGACATTTCTCAAAAGAAACCCTACAGTCACAAATCATCATCTCTGATTACTGCTCAGCGCTCCAGAGTTGCAAAGGGCAACATGCAGGAAGAATGAGAATACCACCTCCTTGGTGAATTTGTCATGTTTTCAACTGTATTGTGAATCCATCATTGTCCAACAGAAACTAAGCAAGCCAACCCCAACCCAACCCTACCCCTGAAGACACATTCATGCTCGCTCCCATGGGGTTTTCTGTGTTTATAATACGCAGTGAGCATGACCAGTTTTAGCAAACTCCACTGTACTTATTCAACAGCAGGAAGGCTTCTTGCTTTGGGACACAGTTAATTTGCTTCTCTGTCTGTGTCCCTTTTTATTCCTTCCTTCCTCACTTCTTCACTTCTTCCTTTTTTGTAGTCCAGGTTGATCCTGGAACTCCTGATTCTGCCTCTACCTCCTGAGTGCTGGGGTTATAGGCATTTGTCACCGTACCCTGCTTCTGTATAAGATTCTGGAGAGGAGCCCAGAGCTTTGGACAGAAGGTAAGCTAAGCACTCTAACAACTGAGCCACATACCCAGTTCCCCAGTTTCTTCATGCATCACAACAAAACATGATTAGTAGAGATCTTTCTAGCTTGTCTCCACACAGCTTTATTCTGATTTTTCTAGATTCTTTCCTACTCAAGAGATCACCATCATTGAAGGTTTCATCTTCAGCACAGTTAGACTACAGAATACTACGTATAAACAAGTGTCTAGAGCAAACACTTGTGTCTCCTTGGCTTCTGGACATGCCCAAACCCACACTAGTTCTGGTGAGTACTTGGGTTACAAGGACTACATGTTCATTCATTAGTGTTAAATATACATATGGATGGCTTGGTTGAGGTGACTTAAATACTCATGAATAATAATAGCAGTGATTCTTACAGAAGCCCCACAGAAGGACGCATGATGGAAATGGTTGCAGGAGCTCTCTTTGCCATCCAAGATAACCCCCAAGGCCTTAGCATCAGAACCTCCAGTGCTTTGAACTAGCCTCTGCTCTTAAGAAGACTAAGTTTTCCTAGTTTATTTCTTCTCTGTCCTCCTTCTACCTCTTATGTTCTTCATCCACTAGTTTTCATACATTTCTTCTCATTATAGTTCTTTGATGCCTGCAATTTGTCTTCCATCATGACCTTTAAGCCTTTTCAATTCTCTTTGTAAAGCTAATGATTTCAATTTCTGGTTCTGCTGATGATTGGTCATGTTCATGACATTTCCAAAGTTTGCTGATATAACACAATTGTCTCAATGAGCCATGGGGTATCAAACTGTATCAGAAGTCATAGGGAAGCTTCACAAAGTGGTTGCTAGAAATGTGACCCTTCATCTGTGGCCAGGCAAAATACTTGAAATATGTTTAGAGATAGGTTTAGAGATGCCTCTTTATCCGGGAGAGTGAGGTCTTGCCATGTGCAGGAGAGGCTGAGCAGGTACTGTGGGTCACATGGTCCAGGATGAACTT
>JABTXL010006999.1:23148732-23218053 GCA_025134845.1 Neodon shergylaensis
TAACTGTAATTCTTACTTGATAACTGTTTTGTTATATGTAATTTTACTGTTAAAGTTAAAGCCTTTCTTTTTTGTTTAAACAGAAAAAGGGGAAATGATGGAGGTGGGTCTTGTATCTTATCTGTTGCTTTCATTGGTTAACTAATAAAGAAACTGCCTAGGCCCATTTGATAGGCCAACCCTTAGATGGGTGGAGTAAACAGAACAGGATTGGGGGAGAAAGGAGCTGAGTCAGAGAGTCGCCATGATGCTCCCAAGCCAGCCAGACGCAGGTTAAGATCCTCCCTGGTAAGCGCACCTCATGGTGTTACAGGGATACTAGAAATGGGTTAGATCGATATGTAAGAGCTAGCCAATAAGAGGCTACAGATAACGGGCCAGGCAATGTTTAAAAGAATACAGTTTCCGTGTAATTATTTCGGGCATTAGCTAGCCATGTGGGTGGCCGGGTGCTGGGGACGCAGCCCAGCCGCCCCAACTTACAACAACCCTTCTTCCTTTGCTAGCCCTAGCCCATCTCCTGCACATCCTCTTTCCATCAAGACACTTGAAGGAATTATGGATATCCATGGACTCCTCACTTTCCAATTCTACATCCGTGTCTCCCTCTCTCCAACTGTGAAGCCTGCAGATACCATCGCTCCTCAATGAGAGGCCACCACCAAACTTCTGTAGTCAGTCCAGCCTGTGTTTAGGATGACAAGAGGCTTGGGGCTAGGACCTGATGTTGAGGAATAATTTTATGTGTATGTGAGGGTACTATGTGTGTACATGCATGGTCATGTTTACACCAACACATATGCACCATGCATACGGAGGTATTTTTGTTTTTTGTTGGCCACCTCCCCTCATTTTTCTTTTGAGATAGTTTCTCATTTGGCCTGGAGCTTTCCAAGCAGGCTAGATTAGCTGGCCAGAGACAGGAATCCACCTGTCTCAGTTTCCCCAGCATTGGCATTCTAAGCACATATTACCATTTCTAGCTGTTTAAATGGGTTCTGAGGACCAAACACAGTCCTTATGCTCTCAGGGCAAACACTTGACTAAGCTATTTACTAGCCCATGGATGATTTTAAAACATTATCAAATTGAAATAGAAGTTTACTTGAGCAGATTTCAGGCTATTAATTTGCACGGTCTGCTGTGTATAGTACTATTAATGTAATCTGTGTATCTTTCCCTAGCCTCTGCTCTTTCACCAACTATGATAGTCTTGTCTGCCTAAGATCCTGAGAATTGTTGATGCTCTTCCAGAATTTTTTCTAGTCCACATTCTTGTACTCATCTGAAAGGGGTGGCAAGGTCTGGCCCATACCAGTCTGAACTGAGGTCCTTTCTAGTCACATTAAGACCACAGCTGAGTCGGAAGCCATCAAGCACTGATACACAGGCTGTTCAAACAAACCACAGTCTCTCTGAGTTCAGGAAAAGCTTTCCAGCCAAGTACTCAGCTTTCTGACATGCTCTTTGCCAAGGGATCTTACTTAGAGCCTAATTGGTCTTTGGTTAGCTGATTACTGGCACATTTTCACTGAAACAAAATAATTAGTGAACAGCCTGCCACTCACTGTATGGAGCACTCTGTGTGTGTGTGTGTGTGTGTGTGTGTGTGTGTATGCATATTCCCGTGTCTTTGTAAAAGGGTGATGGTTAAAATCTAGGTAACTGGTATGCACTTGATGTGTCGTTGAGAGGGGCATCTATTTATTTATTTATTTATTTATTTATTTATTTATTTATTTTGTATTGCTTTATAAATAATACCATTAAAAATTCCACTTCCTCCCTTCCTCCCATTTTCCTCCTGCTCCCCAACTCACTCTCCCTCCTTCCCCTCCAGTCCTAAGGGAGGGCAGGGTACCCTGCCCTGTGGGAAGTTCAAGGGCACTCCATCCAGGCTTAGGAAAGTGTGCATCCAAACAGACTAGGCTCCCAAAAAGCCAGTACATGCAGTAGAGACAAATCCCAGTGCCATTATCATTGGCTTCTCAGTCTGGAGAGGGGCATCTTTTTGAAGGTAGTAAGTACAACACACCAATCCTCCTTAGTCTTCCCTTTCTCCTATCAGTCGCTTCCCCCCTTTTCAACCTTTATTCCAGATCCCCATCCCTGCCATTGTCGTTTGGGAAACAGCAGGACCATCCATCTGGCCAACATTGAGATCTGGCTACTGTCCCAAACTCCCCCTCTCTCTGACTTTCCATCTGATGTCAGCTCATCGCCATCAAGGGCAGTCTACGTCTGCCTTTCTTCAGCTTCAGCATACCCCTCCCGATGCTGCTGGCATCTGTTTCCAGCCTCCTGTCCATCTCCTTCACATGCTCACTACGGTCCTATTAAGATAGCATGTCACCATTCACCTTAAAATCACTCCAAAGTTCCAACAGAAAGTGCATACTCCACCATCCCTTCCTGGTACAGTTTGTGTCTCCTCCACAACCCGGGCGTTCAGTCATTTCATCTGCCGTCCCAGGTCCTGCTCCTCTCCTTTCAAGACTCTGCCTCTGAATGTAAAGATCCCTCTTTTCCCTCCTCTTTGCTGAACAGAGTTCTTACATACTTCGAAAAGCCTGCTCAAACAGGGTCAGCATGTGTCTGCTCACAGCTCGCCCCATCCTCCCTTACACACCATGAACACACCAATTATGTAATTGGTCGTATTACACTGGAACAGTTTACTGCCCATCTACCTGCCCAGCCTCCTGGAACGCCAGCACTTAGTCCTCACCCCTGCAGCTTCAGCACTCAGTATTTTGCCTGACCATAGCAGAGTGAAGGAGACCTGTGGAAAGAGCTCTTTCATAGCAGGTAGGACTTAACTTCAACACAAATTGACACTTCTTCCTTCTCTGGCTTTAAAACGTGTTTCTTCAATGACAAACACACAGTTGGTATCTCTAAGCTGTTTGCCATCGAAGCCAACGTTCTCAAACCACGGGTCATGACCCTCACAGGGGCCACATATCAGATATCTTGTATATCAGATGTTTACTTTATGATTCATAACAGTAGCAAAATTAGTTATGAAGTAGTCATGAAAGTAATTTTGTGGTTGGGGGTCACCACCACATGAGAAAATGTATTCAAGAGTCGTAACACTAGGAAGGCTGAGAAGCACTGATGTAGTAAGTCCAGCCCCACAGCAAAGGTCTCCTATTTGTGGTAAAACATTTGAGTTCATGAGACTTAGTAATACAAACACAGGCATGCAGCAGCCTATTTAGATGATGTTGATTCCTGGTGAATGCCTGCGAAGCAAAGCCTGGAATATTGGAGTTTCTTAGGAAAGGCTAGAAAACACAGCATCAAAAATGTGTGCATTCTGTCTTTTGTTGTTGGGGATCAGACCAAGGACCTTGCAGGGCTCCCATTCCAAATGTATATATACACTTGATCATGATTCAGTTCCTTATCTCCCCCATAACAGGCCCATTTTGGAACAAAACTCAATCTGCTTCTCTGAGTGTATGCATTTTTTTCACTGAAAATATTTACCCATTGCTGGATATGTGAAATTTATTTAATGATTCTAACAGGCATTCCTTTTAAAACTGAAATAAAAATGTAAAGAACCCAAACACACTACATGCATGAACATTTTTCATTGAACCTTTAAAAATGTTTTATAACTATGTATCTATAATAATGTCAAATATTTCTTTCTTTTTTCCTTTTCTTCCTCATTTTTTTTCTTTTACTTTTTCTTGGGGGGAGCTCGTTATTAGCACAGGCTGTCTCAGCCTCCTCACAGATGGGACTATAGGGACATAGTACCATGCCCTGCTTAAATGTGGCTCTTACTGTGGATCAGAGGCAAGCAGAACTGAGGAACAGATATATCTCACTCTATTCCAGGTGCAATGGGAACTTGCTCCAACATTGTGCTGCAGACTACACTTCAGATACTAAGTTCTCTGCGAACCACTGAAAACCCCAAAAGGGAGCAGGAAAAGAGAGGGGGTAGAGGAAGGGGGAAGGAAGTAAGGAGGGGAGGAGTTGGGGAGGAAGGGGGGAGTGAAAGAGACCCCTGGAGCAAGTCCATGAATTCGCCCTCGTCTGAGTGCACTGCAGTAACACCATGGAAGATTAGCCGCTGGGGTGAGGGATACAGCTGAGCTGGCGAAGCTCCCACCCAGCTGGCGTGTGCAAGGCCCAACGCTTGATCTTTATCACCAAAGAAAAATAAAATAAAAACATAAAAATCATAAGCTGTGCATGGTGGCACACCCTGTAATCAATTTCAGCACTCAGGAAGCTGAGCCTGGGGGATCATGGGCTCAAGGTCAACCCGAGAGACACTGTCTTGAAGAACCAGTGGGTGGAAGGAGAAGAAAATCAATGTTTCCTGGGCTGAAAAAGGAAAGACACTCGCTGAGCATAATTTATTGCCACATCCTTTGTCAATCCCTTTCCTATGTGCGCCATCCAATTACAACGGGTGCTTCCAGCTTGGCACTAATGCTCCTGTTGACAGGAGGGAGCTGATCCTCAGAGAAATCAGGTAACTTGCTCGAGCTCAGCAACTCTAAGTGGCAGAGCTGGCACAAGACTCTCCCTGTTAGACACCAGTGACAACAGCATACTGAGTAGCCCACCGGGATGGTTTTTTGGGCTATGGATTTCTCTCTGATTAAATGATTTTATGTTCTCAGTTTCTGTTTGCTTCAATCACAGTAGTGTTTGCATGGATCTCTCTTACACATTCCTATTTCAAGTCAGACTTTAGGAGTGAATTCAAAGAGAACCTAAACACTTATGGTTAGTTAATGGGAGGGGGCATGTTCTTCAGTGGCATACCCTCGGGCAAGATGGCCATGCTCCGGTCAGGAGTCCTAATCAAACTCACTGAGTCATTTAAAAAGACATTAAAAATAGGAAGGGGACTGTTGGGAAGAGAAAGGATTAAAAATAGGAAGGGGACTGTTGGGAAGAGAAAGGATTAGTGGGAACAAAAGGGGTACATGAGAGGTAATTGGGGAAAGGATAAATATGATCAAAATATGTTATATATATATATATCTGAAAATATAATGAAACACATTGCTACATAATTAATATATGTTAATACAAATTTAAATAATTCCATGCCTTGTGGCTGGTGGCTGCTCTAGTCCTTGTCTGTCTTCCACATCTATTCTACTCTTCCTTCAGTTTCTTCAGTCACATGAAGTAGTCTCATGTAGCAACCCCAAGTTCACCACAATAGCTACCCAGCAAACGAATCCCATTAGTCACATAACCCCCCCACCCAAAAGAGGACATACATTGTTCTCTGAGCATGGAGGGTTAGAGTTACAGGGAGCTCAGTGCTCCACTGCTCATTTCTTCTAGGATGGGACTGAGTGCAGCCTGGACTCTGGTCCAGATCTTTGTTCAGTGGTTTGCTTTCACATTACCTTATCTAATGGAGGGCTCATTTGTGGAACTTATGGTTCTACCACTCTGTATTTCCTTTGTGTTTTACTTCTACTAAAGCACATCATAATCATGTAACAGAACAATGGCTGTAGCTTCATCACTAGGGCCTATGATGTCCTTAGCACAGGATCTTAACTGGTGGAGCTGCCTTAGTTCTAATCAAAAAGCAGTTGGTTACCCATATCACAGAGTTGCCACTATTGCACCACTGAGCATTTCTTGCCTGGAAGATCAATGCTGTATTCTGGGTTCACACCTGTTGATGACTTTCCTCCTTTAGCACTGTGTTTAGAGCTCAGCACCATTTATTTCTATTTATTTTACATTGATTGTGCTCAGTTTCTGATACTGATGGAGCTTTATACTTAACAGGGCAGTGTCCTGGGCACCCATGAGTTAAGACACAATCTGTGATGATGAGGAGGCTCTATGTCTGTGCTTTGGGGCTTGAGAGAATTATTGGCTGAAAGCAGTAAGAGGACCATCTTCTGAACTGAGTAGTCCTCAAATACTCCCCTGTGATTCAAAAGTCCTTTCTTCCCTATTATTCCCATTCTTACATTTCAAGCAGCTCCTCTGACAGCAGCAACTGGAGCTAAAAGTGATTTTCCTGTAACAAGGACAGGCTTTCCAAGGTCTTTGCTATTAACTCTTTTATGCCCACTGCTGTGTTAGAAGAAAAGCTGGAGCTGATGTGGCGGTACGCCATGGGTAAGGACTTAGATTTTGCCATACTCAAATGGAGAATTGATGTCTATGTGTCTAATTTTCCTTTGTTACACCGAGAGTATAGTGTTTCACTCAGTTGTGATTTCTTTCTCATTCCTGATGAGATTTCTATCTAGGTAAGACTGCAGTCACATATGTTGGTCTAATACTTAAAACTAACAAGAGCCACACTACTTGTAAATAGTAATAACGTAAGAGCCATTGGCTCTAATCTTGGAAATGAATATTCTGTAACTCCTTTGAATGCAAAATTTAAAATACAGTTGAGAGATTAAATTCTATGACCTCTACTAGAAACTCAGGTACATGTTGCCCTGCAGGGTCAAGGTAGAAAGAGAGGGCTGTTCTCCTATGCTATACTTCATGCTTTGGGGCCTTGATGGTCAACTCATTCCTGCACCTTGTGTAGTAAAGTGAGAAGCACTCTAATACAGTCCAATTCTACATCCAGGGTGACCCAGCCTGATAGGCCAGGATCCTCTATGCAGGGTCAACTTTCTCTTAGCAAGGAGTTATTTCCTAGCCTAAGTCATTCTTGTTTCTTAATGTGACTGTGAACACAAATAATAAGGAGGGCTCCTTGGTCTTCTCGGCTTCAAAGTACCTTAGACTGGATCATCTGTGAGCTGCAGAAATTTACCACTCATAGTCTGGAGTCTATGAAGTTCAAGATCAAGGATCCAGTGCTTTGGTGTCTTGTGAGGGTTAGCGCTAAGCCTTCAAAGGCCACAACCTTCTTGCTGTGTCCTTATGTGATAGACTTCTATTGTAAGGCCCTAGTTCTACCCATGGGGGCAGAGACCCCTCACTTATCATCCCCAACCTTTTTAGCAATATTGAATTGGAGATGTGATCTTAACAAGATTTCTTTCTTCCTCTTTTTTTCTTTTTCTTTCTTTCTTTCTTCTTCTTTTTTTTTGCAAAAACAAACATTTAGTCCATCACAGAGATAAAATGTAGATAAGGCCCAGAGAAAAATACAAATAGATGTGGGTTTCTTTGGATCCAAATTTCCATGTCCCCTGCAGAGACTTCATTAAGCATTAATAATAGGAAGAAAAATCCTGAATGTTTACATAGTACAATTTGTAGTCAGTCTTAATATTTTTGGATGGCATTTACTAGCTTGATTGGTTTTATGACCTTTCTCTAGTCAACTATCAATCTGAACATTTATTTGTCAATATTAAAGTATGTAGGCAGGTGACATTCAGATCCTCAGCCACATGGAGCAAAGCTACTTTGATGTTTCCTGTGTCATATAGAATACTTGTTTTGGGCAGTCGGCGAGTGATGCACCACTGCACAGCAGGCAATGAAACTTCAGATCGCTTTATGGCGACAATCTGTGAAGTTTTACTTGGTTTTGAGGAAACTCTCCTTTAAGATTTTTGGGTTTTGATCCTACTGCACGTATTGGCTTTGTGGGAGCCTAGGCAGTTTGGATGCTCACCTTACTAGACCTGGATGGAGGTGGGTGGTCCCTGGACTTCCCACAGGGCAGGGAACCCTGTTTGCTCTTTGGGCTGACGAGGGAGGGGAACTTGATTGGGGGAGGGGGAGGGAAAGGGGAGGCGGCGGTGGGGAAGAGACAGAAGTCTTTAATAAATAAATAAATAAAATTAAAAAAAAATAAACCCTTGGTCCCAGTTTCCAAAAAAAAAAAAGATTTTTCAGTTGTAAATGTTATCATATATCATGTCCAAAATTGTACCTAAAATGAATGGAAGGTGTTATTCTACCATTCCCGATGGCCAACTTTCAACACAGAGCAGGAATTTATTTCAAAATCAAGTGACAGGAGTAAGATAGAAAGTTACTAAAGGTACTAATAATAAATGCTGAATAATTTTCAACTTTTAATTACATTTATTGTGTGTATGTGTGTTCATGTCTGTGCGTTTGTGTGTTAAGTGAATAGGGAGTATACATGTACCACAGCACGCTTGTGGATGTGAGAAGACAATTTACAAGAGTTTCATTCTCTCCTTCTGAGGGTTGTGTCCTGGGAGTTAAACATAGGTCATCAAGCTTAGAAGCAAGTGTCTTTCCCAGCTAAGTTATCTTGCCTGCTCAACTTTCCCTTTCATTCTAAATCAAATGAAATATGGGGAAGAGGATGGAGAAAAGTAGGCACACGACTGAGCTAAGAAATTGCGTTTCTCAACACAGGGAGCAATCCTAAACGGAGAACTTCCCGTACGCCCTTCAGCTCCATGTATGAATTGAATCCCCCGTGAAAAGTATCACTCAGAAACAAAAGGAGAACAGGTTTTTCCTTAACTGTAAACAACATTCATGTGTTTCCTGAGAGTGGGATGTCTTACTTTTAGCCATGTTGGTGTCAAATGCAAGCTGCTACTTACACATCAATAATTATTTCATTAGGAAAGCTTGCAGAGGGTTTACCACGTGCCAATTGTTTTGTTAGGACTAGGCAAACACCAGTAACAAGACAGAAAAATGGGTCTCAGGGCAACCAACACCACCTGTCCATTTCTCTCAAACATTTTGTCAGATTTTGGAATAACCATTGTGGTTGATTTAAAAAATGGCCCCCAAAGGGAGTGGCACTATTGGGAGGTGTGGCCCTGGTGGAGGCAGTGTGTCACTGTGAGGGTGGGCTTTGAGGTCTCATTTGTCAAGCTTCCCTTGGGTGTGACTGTCAGTCGACTTCCTGTTGCCTGCAAGATGTAGGACTCTCAGCTCCAGCACCACACCTGCCTGCACAACAACACACTCCCTGCCATGATGATAATGGACTGGTTTTCTGTTTTGTAGGAAGCCACCTCAATTAAATGGTTGTTTTTTTTTTTTTTTTTGGTTTTTCGAGACAGGGTTTCTCTGTGGTTTTGGAGCCTGTCCTGGAACTAGCTCTTGTAGACCAGGCTGGTCTCGAACTCACAGAGATCTGCCTGCCTCTGGGATTAAAGGCGTGCGCCACCACCGCCCGGCTAAATGTTTTCTTATAAGAGTTGCCATGATCATTGTTTCTATTCACAACAATAAAAACCCAAACTAGGACATCAAGAAATCAGGCTCTTCCATTACTGGTGGAAACAAGAAATTTAGCTCTATCCTATCAGCCAGTGATACTGGTGGCCTGTGGGAAGAAGCATTTGACAGGGTCATCTCCTGGAAGCCTCCTTTCTAGGAACTGTTGCTTCTTGGAATGACCTGTGTCAGGTGCTCCACTTTTGCCTTTGGCTCCTATCCCAGGCAAGGAACAGTCCTCCCCCAAATGACTACCAGGTTAGCATCTGCAAGTGGCACTTTCAGGAGTGTCATAAATCACTGATTAACTTCGTCTGTGAAGAAAGAAGCCATCCACCCTATGTGTCAGCGAGTGCCTTTTGAATGCTGTTCTGGAGCTGGGCACTGCTGAAGTGCAAACTTATTGTCATCTACCTTCTGTAGAGTAACTGTTAGATCATAACCCAGGGGGCAGAATGGGCCACAGCAAGGCAATTTGTGAAAAAGAGGGCTGTCGAGGCACAGCTAACTTTCTCCTCAGTAGCAGTGCCAGCTTCCATCAAAGGTCATCACCTTTTACATCTGTACTGTTTATTTTGAGGGCTCTTGTGTTTTGTGTGAACCACGTCTCTACAGACCTTTGAGAATTTTTCTGATTTTGTGTCTTCTCTGAAAATGAGAAAATACTCAACATCCTTCTCCTTCCAAATAGTTCCATAGAAGAAGTCAGAGCTGCCTGTGAAAGTCTCAGTTGTCTTGGCGTGGCTGACCACACTCTTCTACCAGATGGAAACGCAGTGCTTCCCTAACATTAACTGTACCCACTCATCCAAACTGTATTCTGACCATGTAACACCCACTAGCACAGGTTCTAACATGTGAGTTACCGCTCTGAGATCCCAACCACAAAGTACCATTTTGTATTCACTGCAGTTGGTCTAGGTACAAGAACTCCCCAAGTGCTCCTGTACACTGCTACACTATATCCTACCATTAAAAAACAGTTTATTTTTTAGTTCAAGAAATTTCAAGATGATATGCAAGATATTCATCAGTATGGCTATAGGATAAGATCATTTCAGGTTCCCTCTCCTCAGTTGCCCAAGGTACTATCTGGGGACATCTCCCTGGACACCTGCGAGCCCCTCTAGAGTCAAGTCTCTTGCCAACCCTAAGGTGGCTCCCTTAATTAGGATATATATTTCTCTGCTCCCGTGTCCACCCTTCCTTTATCCCAACCATCCCATTCCCCCAAGCTCCCCCAATCCTCCCCTTCTCATGTTTCTCACCCCAATTCCCCTTAGCCCCATGCCACCTCACCCCCAAGTTCCCAGTTTTTGCCCGGCAATCTTATCTACTTTCCATATCCAGGCAGATGACTATATGTTTTTCTTTGGGTTCACCTTCTTATTTACCTTCTCTAGGATCACAAATTATATGCTCAATGTCCTTTATTTATGGCTAGAAACCAATTATGAGTGAGTACATCCCATGTTCATCTTTTTGGGTCTGGGATACCTCACTCAGGATAGTGTTTTCTATTTCCATCCATTTGCATGCAAAATTCGCGAAGTCATTGTTTTTTACCGCTGAGTAGTACTCTAATATGTATATATTCCACACTTTCTTCATCTTGCATATCATCTTAGAACCTTCATCTGGCGATGGATCGAGATAGAGATAGAGACCCAAATAGGAGCACCGGACTGAGCTCTTAAGATCCAAATGAGGAGCAGAAGGAGGGAGAACATGAGCAAGGAAGTCAGGACCACAAGGGATGCACCCACCCACTGTGACAGTGGAACTGATCTATTGGGAGCTCACCAAGGTCATTGGGACTGTGACTGAAAAAGCATGGGATAAAACCGGACTCTCTGAACATGGCGCACAATGATGGCTGATGAGAAGCCAAGGACAATGGCACTAGGTTTCGATCCTAATGCATGAACTGGCTTTGTGGGAGTCTAGCCTGTTTGGATGCTCACCCTCCTGGACCTGGATAGAAGTGGGAGGACCTTGGACTTCCCACAGGGCAGGGAATCTGGACTGCTCTTCATTCTCAAGAGGGAGGGGGAATGGAGTGGGGGGGAGGGGGAGAGAGGAAGGGGAGTGGGGGGAGGGGGAGGGAAATGGGAAATGGGAAGGAGGCAGAAATTTTTTTTTCAACAACTAAAAAAATAACCAAAAAAAAAAAAAGAAAAAAAAAGAAATTTCAAAAGCAGGTCTTTCCTACTGTCTAAAAACATCCCTTTTTTTTCCTCTTCTGCATCTCCACAGATGTTGCATCAAGTCATGCCTTTGTACAAAATTGGAACTGGAATGTTTTCCTTGTGAGAAAAACCAACTCAAGAGACAATGTCCTTGTCATTTTCCAGTAATTCTCAGGGTACTACTACTGGACTCTAGGGTGTCTCTTTCTGTGTTTCTGTTCTTTTTCTCCTTCCTTTTTTTGTTTTTGATTTTTGTTTGTTTGTTTCTTTGTTTTTCGACACAGGATTTCTCTGTAGCTTTGGGCCTATCCTGGAACTAGTTCTTGTAGAACAGGCTGGCCTTGAACTCACAGAGATACACCTGCCTCTGCCTCCCGGGATTATATACTTCTCTTAGGAAAGCAAGTACCGAGGAGAGCCATCATTGGGGTGAGTTTGGGACCTGCAGCAGCAGCCCAGGACAGGGAACTCAGACTTTCCTCATCCTCCCTATACTTCCTGGGCTTCCTGCTGGGCCTATACTCCCAGCATACTGCCTCTCTCTTCCTATCCCAACCAGCTTGCATCCAGAACCCTCCCCCCTTTCTGCCTCCCTTCCCTCTTGGGGCTCTGGGGCCAAATCCCAAGGGCAACCTAGTGGGCGGGAGCTCCTGCAGCAAGCAAGGTAGGCTCTTTGTTTACCAGCTACCCTACCAGCACAGAGATCTGATCTCGGCACCAGGAGAGCCATCATTGGGGAGAGACATCACTCAAGCACCAGGAGAGCCATCACTGGGGAGTGCCACCACTGGGAAGGTACATCAGTAGGCAAGGAGACCTGATCCTATAAAAGAAGATACATAGGGAAGCATTCAGAGGAAAAGATGGGCAGGCGCCAATGCAAGAATTCACCCAACAATCTGAAGAACAACATGAAACCATCAGAACCCAGTGACCTCACAACAGGAGGACAGGAACACCTTAATCAAGAAGAAGTAGAAAAAATTGACTTTATGAAAGTGATTGACACCCTTAAACAGCATGTAAAAAATGCCCTTATAGAAATGGATGAGAAGTATAAGAGAAAGTTTGAAGAATTGAATAAATCAGTGAATGATACCCTAGGAAACCAAGGAAAAACAATCAAACAGATAATTGGAAACAATTCAAGACTTGAAAACTGAATTGGAGGCAAAGAAGAAAACACAAACAGAGGGCCGGCTGTACATGGAAAATCTAGGTAAACAAATAGAGACTACAGAAACAAGCATAACCACCAGAATACAAGAGATAGAAGAAAGAATCTCAGATTCTGAAGATAACATAGAGAAAATAAATGCACTGATCAAAGAAAACAGCAAGTCCAACAAACTCTCATCACAAAACATTCAGGAAATATAGGACACAATAAAAAGACCAAACCTAAGAATAATTGGAGTAGAAGAAGGAAAAGAAGTGCAGCTCAACGGTCCAGAAAATTTATTTAATAAAATTATGAAAGAAAACTTTTCCAACCTAAAGAAAGATGTACCTATGAAGGTTCAAGAAGCATACAGAACACCAAATAGGCTGGATCAAAAAAAAAATCCCCTCGCCATATAATAATCAAAACACAAAGCATAGAGAATAAAGAAAGAATATTAAGAGCCGCAAAGGAAAAAGGTCAAGTTACTTATAAAGGTAAACCTATCAGACTTACACCGGACTTCTCTATGGAAACCATGAAAGCCAGAAGGTCCTGGATAGATGTACTGCAAAAACTAAGAGACCATGGATGCAAGCCCAGACTACTATACCCAGCCAAGCTTTCGTTCACTATAAATGGAGAAAACAAAATTTTCCAGGATAAAAACAAATTTAAACAATACGTAGCCACAAATCCAGTCTTACAGAAAGTAATAGAAGGAAAATCACTAACCAAGGAGTCCAACAATGACCACAATAACTCAGACATCTAGAGACCCTTCACCAGCGCAACTCAAAGAAGGGAAACACACAAACTCTACTACTAAAAAAGTGATCAGAGTTAACAACCACTGGTCATTAATATCACTTAATGTCAGTGGACTCAACTCACCTATAAAAAGGCACAGGCTAAGAGATTGGATACGAAAACAGGATCCAACATTCTGCTGTTTACAAGAAACACACCTCAACCACAAAGACAGGCACCTATTCAGAGTAAAGGGCTGGGAAAAGGCTTATCAAGCAAATGGACCTAAGAAACAAGCAGGTGTGGCCATACTAATTTCTAACAAAGTTGACTTCAAACTTAAATCAATCAGAAGATGGAGAGGGACATTTTATACTCATAACAGGAACAATTCATCAGGATGATGTCTCAATCCTGAATATCTATGCCCCTAATATAAAAGCACCCATGTACGTAAAAGAAACATTACTAAAACTCAAGGTAGCCATCAAACCGCACACACTAATAGTAGGAGACTTCAACTCTCCTCTTTCACCAATGGACAGGTCAATCAGACAGAAACCTAACAGAGAAATTAGAGAATTAATGGAGATAATGAATCAATTGGACTTAACAGACATCTATAGAATATTCCACCCAAATAGGAAAGAATATACCTTCTTCTCTGCAGCTCATGGAACCTTCTCGAAAATTGACCACATACTTGGTAACAAAGCAAACTTCCACAGTTACAAAAAAAAAATATTAGTAACCACCTGTGTCTTATCAGATCACCATGGATTAAAGTTAGAATTCAACAACAATGCTACCCCCAGAAAGTCTACAAACTCATGGAAACTGAACAGTCAACTACTGAACCATACCTGGATTAAGGAAGAAATAAAGAAAGAAATTAAAGTCTTCCTTGAATTCAATGAAAATAAAGAAACAACATACTCAAACTTATGGGACACTATGAGAGCAGTCCTAAGAGGAAAGTTCATAGCACTAAGTGCCCACTTAAAGAAAACAGAGAAAGCACATATTGGAGACTTAACAGCCCACCTGAAAGCTCTAGAAAAAAAAAGAAGCAGACTCACCTAGGAGGAGTAGAAGACTGGAAATAATCAAACTGAGGGCTGAAATCAACAAAATAGAAACACAGAAAACAATCCAAAGAATCAATGAAACAAAAAGCTGGTTCCTGGAGAAAATCAACAAGATTGATAAACCGCTATCCAAACTAATCAAACGGCAGAGAGAATATACAAATTAATAAGATCAGAAATGAAAAGGGGGACATAACCACAGACACAGAGGAAATTCAGAGAATCATTATATCTTACTACAAAAGTCTGTATGCCACAAAACTGGAAAATACAAAAGAAATGGACACTTTTTTAGATAAATACCATATACCAAAGTTAAACCAGGACCAGGTGAACAATTTAAATAGACCTGTTAGTCGCGAAGAATTAGAAGCTGTTATCAAAAACCTCCCTACCAAAAAAAGCCCAGGACCAGATGGTTTCAATGCGGAATTCTACCAGAACTTCCAAGAAGACCTAATACCTATACTCCTTAATGTATTTCACAATATAGAAACAGAAGAGTCATTACCAAATTCCTTTTATGAAGCTACAGTTACTCTGATACCAAAACCATACAAAGACTCTACCAGGAAAGAGAATTACAGGCCAATCTCACTCATGAACATCGATGCGAAAATCTTCAACAAAACACTGGCAAACCAAATCCAAGAACACATTAGAAAAATTATCCATTATGATCAAGTAGGCTTCATCCCAGAGATGCAGGGCTGGTTCAACATACGAAAATCTATCAATGTAATCCATCATATAAATAAACTGAAATTAAAAAAAACCATATGATCATTTCATTAGATACTGAAAAAGCATTTGACAAAATTCAACATCCCTTTATGATAAAAGTCTTGGAGAGATTAGGGATACAAGGGTCATACCTAAATATAATAAAATCTATATTCAGCAAGTCGACAGCTAAAATCAAATTAAACGGAGAGAAACTCAAAGCCATCCCACTAAACTCAGGAACACGACAAGGCTGTCCACACTCGCCATACCTCTTCAATATAGTGCTTGAAGTTCTAGCAATAGCAATAAGATAACATAAGGGGATCAAGGGGATTCGAATTGGAAAGGAAGAAGTTAAACTTTCATTATTTGCAGATGATATGATAGTGTACATAAGCGACCACAAAAACTCCACCAAAGAACTTTTATGATGGAGGTGGGTCTTGTATCTTATCTGTTGCTTTCATTGGTTAACTAATAAAGAAACTGCCTAGGCCCATTTGATAGGCCAACCCTTAGATGGGTGGAGTAAACAGAACAGGATTGGGGGAGAAAGAAACTGAGTCAGGGAGTCGCCATGATGCTCCCAAGCCAGCCAGACGCAGGTTGAGATCCTCCCTGGTAAGCGCACCTCATGGTGTTACAGGGATACTAGAAATGGGTTAGATCGATATGTAAGAGCTAGCCAATAAGAGGCTACAGATAACGGGCCAGGCAGTGTTTAAATGAATACCGTTTCTGTGTAATTATTTCGGGTACAAAGCTAACCATGCGGGCGGCAGGGTGCAGGGGACGCAACCCCGCCGCCCCTGATGCAACAGATTGGCGCCCGACGTGATGGACTAAATCCACTTAAAAACCTGAAAAGGCTTAAAAATAAGGGAGAGAGAGTTTAACACATATTTTTGCTGTTTGTTGGGCAAACTCTGGCTTTAAAGCATTTCAAGGCTTTTATGGGACTGGATGTTTATGTTCCCGCTTGGGATCGGAAGGAGAGTGCTCTGAGACCATATAGATGGCTCAGCGCCACCTGCACCTGGGCAGAATCAGGCTTAGGCGGGCGGAAGAGCATGGCGGATTCCTGCCGCGTTACAGAGACGTGTTTTCAAACTGCGCATTGTTCTGTGTGTCAGATTTTGCTGTAACTTGGATGAAAAGAGATTCTGTGCTCTGTGCCTGGAACTGTGTATGCCTCAGGGGCACCATATGGCTCTGAGGCAGGAGCAGCTCAGCTCCACCATGCTGAACTGAGCAGGTCTCAAGCAGGACCTACCGTAATTACTGTGATAACAGCGCAGTTAAAGTTTAGACCGGGCAGGATATAGGCGGTACCGTATTACTTGTACATGGTGCAACTTAAGTTTTTAAGAACTGCTTAACATTTTAAGAAATGCTCCTGGATAGTAAAAAAATTACAGATTCACAATAAAACAGATTCAGACAGACCACTAAATGGGTCACAATGTTGGATGAATGTACATAGGCTTGAGAGAGAGAGAAAAAAAATAGAATAAAGTTAATGCCCATAAAAAAAAAGGGTAAAGTCTTTATAGAGACAGAATACAGATAGTTAGAGATTAAAAGAAATAAAGAAAAATAAGCCACGTAAAAATGGAAAATTCACAGAGAGTCTGGATTCTTTGTATTATTGTGTTTTCTTTAAAATTTTTGACTGTGAAGGAGCTAAATACAGAGAGACATTTCATTACATGGGCTGCCAAGTGGAACCAGAACAGATATCATGAGGGTATGACTTCAGAATTTGGGTCTAAGGATATGATGCTTTGGAAAGGGTCTTCTTTTGTTTTCACAGAGGACCAGACCCTGTGGATTTCTTCTATTCCAATATGGTATGATAGACCTCGCCCTCCTGAAGAGTTGCTGTAAACATCTTCAGAAAATTGCTTTGCTCAACTGCCAACTGAGATGAATCTAGCACACAGGTTATACCATGAAAGACCTAATTAACGACGCCCCCATTCAGCAGGAAGCAGTTTGGGAGAGAAAAAACTGCGCCCATGTTCCCAAATACTGTTTATAAATGTGCTTTTACATTTAAAGGGGGATATGATATAGATATGAATAATTTACATTGGTATGGATTTTAAGGTCAATTTTGTTATATGTATATGTATTTCTGTTCTTGACTAAGGTATTATGATTGTGTAGTTCATTTTAAATGTAATGTATAATTAAGAAATATAGGTTGTTAATGGATAATAGTCAAGCTTGTAGTCATGTTAGTTAGATTTTCTAGATATATAGAGATATATTTCAATAGGATAGGCATTCTTCATATCTTTCAAAGACTGCAGAATATGGCATTTAAATGTTTTAATAACTTAGGGCTTTTTATGACTATGAGACACGTCTGCTCCTGGCAGCACCAATCTACTTTGAGAGGAAGATGGGCATCGAAGAGGATCCTTATGGAGTTTGATAGCCATTTGGGCAAGAAACTGCTCTTGCCTGGACTATTGCATAAACTGGACACAGAGAACCCGCAGAGAGAGGACTACTGAACTTGCCTAAAGGTGAGATGATCTTTCGGGGTTCCTGATTCATGAAAGAGTCTGCGAGACATTCTGCAGGACACAGCAGATAATGACTGAACTGTCTTTGAAATTTCCTGCTTCATGGAAATGTCTCTGGATACCATGGGCCTGTAGGCCAAAGATGGATGCCCCAACGGTACAGAGGAACTTTGGGTGACTGTCCAGGCAGCGAGATGTCTCTGTCATTTCTAGAGTTTTGGATTTCTTGTTTGCTTAAGTAATATTATTTCCTTCTGGAGTCTTTGATGGAGTTGAAGAATAAATAGTTATAGTTTTCCTTAGTTATGATAAGAGATAAAATAGATATAAATATTGTAACTGTAATTCTTACTTGATAACTGTTTTGTTATATGTAATTTTACGGTTAAAGTTAAAGCCTTTCTTTTTTGTTTAAACAGAAAAAGGGGAAATGATGGAGGTGGGTCTTGTATCTTATCTGTTGCTTTCATTGGTTAACTAATAAAGAAACTGCCTAGGCCCATTTGATAGGCCAACCCTTAGATGGGTGGAGTAAACAGAACAGGATTGGGGGAGAAAGAAACTGAGTCAGGGAGTCGCCATGATGCTCCCAAGCCAGCCAGACGCAGGTTGAGATCCTCCCTGGTAAGCGCACCTCATGGTGTTACAGGGATACTAGAAATGGGTTAGATCGATATGTAAGAGCTAGCCAATAAGAGGCTACAGATAACGGGCCAGGCAGTGTTTAAATGAATACCGTTTCTGTGTAATTATTTCGGGTACAAAGCTAACCATGCGGGCGGCAGGGTGCAGGGGACGCAACCCCGCCGCCCCTGATGCAACACTTTTACAGCTGATAAACACCTTTAGTAATGTGGCAGGATACAAGATCAACTCCAAAAAATCAGTCGCCCCCTTATACACAAAGGATATGGAAGCAGAGAGGGAAATCAGAGAAGCTTCACCTTTCACAATAGCCACAAACAGCATAAAATATCTTGGGGTAACTCTAACCAAGGAAGTAAAAGACCTATTTGACAAGAACTTTAAGGTATTGAAGAAAGAAATTGAAGAGGATACCAGAAAATGGAAGGACCTCCCTTGCTCTTGGATTGGGAGGATCAACATAGTAAAAATGGCAATTCTACCAAAGGCAATTTATAGATTCAATGCAATCCCCATCAAGGTCCCATCAAAATTCTTCACAGATCTTGAGAGGACAATAATCAGCTTTATATGGAAAAACAAAAAACCCAGGATAGCCAAAACAATCCTATACAATAAAGGATGTTCTGGAGGCATTACCATCCCTGACTTCAAACTTTATTACAGAGCTACAGTAATGAAAACACTGTGGTACTGGCATAAAAACAGAGAAGTAGACCAATGGAATCGTATAGAAGACCCGAATTTTAATCCACAAACCTATGATCACCTCATTTTTCGATAAAGGAGCTAAAAGTATACAATAGAAGAAAGAAAGCATCTTCAACAAATGGTGCTGGCAAAACTGGATATCAACCTGTAGAAGAGTGAAAATAGACCCATATCTATCGCCATGCACAAAACTCAAGTCCAAATGGATCAAAGACCTCAATATCAGTCTGAACACACTGAACCTGATAGAAGAGAAAGTGGGAAGTACCCTACAACAGATGGGCACAGGAGATCGCTTCCTATGTATAACCCCAGCAGCCCAGACATTAAGGGCAACATTGAATAAATGGGACCTACTAAAACTGAGAAGCTTCTGTAAAGCAAAGGACACTGTCACTAAGACAAAAAGGCAACCCACTGACTGGGAGAAGATCTTCACCAACCCCGCAACAGACAAAGGTCTAATCTCCAAAATTTATAGAGAACTCAAGAAACTAGACTTTAAAATGCTAATTAACCCAATTAAAAAATGGGGCACTGAACTGAACAGAGAATTCTCAACAGAAGAAGTTCAAATGGCCAAAAGACACTTAAGGTCATGCTCAACCTATTTAGCGATCAGGGAAATGCAAATCAAAACAACTTTGCGATATCATCTTACACCTGTGAGAATGGCTAAAATCAAAAACACTAATGATAGCCTTTGCTGGAGAGGCTGTGGAGGACGGGGTACCCTCATCCATTGCTGGTGGGAATGCAATCTTGTGCAACCACTTTGGAAATCAGTGTTTCAGTTTCTCAGGAAATTCTGGATCAACCTACCCCTGGACCCAGCAATACCACTCTTGGGAATATACCCAAGAGATGCTCTATCATATGACAAAAGCATTTGTTCAACTATGTTCATAGCAGTATTATTTGTAATAGCCAGAACCTGGAAACAACCTAGATGCCCTTCAATGGAAGAATGGATGAAGAAAGTGTGGAAAATATACACATTAGAGTACTACACTGCGGTAAAAAACAATGACTTCTCTAATTTTGCATGCAAATGGATGGAAATAGAAAACACTATCCTGAGTGAGGTAAGCCAGACCCAAAAAGATGAACATGGGATGTACTCACTCATAATTGGTTTCTAGCCATAAATAAAGGTCACTGAGTCTATAATTGGTGAACCTAAAGAAGCTAAATAAGAAGAACCTTCATCTGTTGATGGATGGAGATAGAGACAGAGACCCACACTGGAGCACTGGACTGAGCTCCCAAGGTCTCAATGATGAGCGGAAGGAGGGAGAACATGAGCAAGGAAGTCAGGACCACGAGGGGTGCACCCACCCACTGAGACAGTGGGGCTGATCTATTGGGAGCTCACCAAGGCCAGCTGGACTGTGACTGAAAAAGCATGGGATAAAACCGGACTCTCTGAACATGGCAAACAATGAGGGCTGATGAGAAGCCAAGGACAATGGCCCTGGGTTTTGTTCCTACTTCATGTTCTGGCTTTGTGGGAGCCTAGCCAGACTGGATGTTCAACTTCCTAGACATGGACGGAGTGGGGAGGACCTTGGACTTTCCACAGGGCAGGGAAGCCTGACTGCTCTTTGGACTGGAGGGGGGGGGGCGAGGGAGAGAAGGGTGGGAGGAGGGGGAGGGAAATGAGAGGCTGGGAGGAGGCGGAAATTTTTTTTTCCTTTTCTCAATTAAAAAAATATTAAATTAAAAAAAAAGAATTTACAAAACGAAAAAAAGAAAAGAAAGCAAGTACCAAGTACTAGGACCTAGACAGCCATAATAAGGGGAGCCTCATGCTTTACTAAGAACTCTCAGTTGTACTGAATATTATCTTCATTGTTCTCAAAATGCAAAGCCATGGTGACCAGCTGATACATGGGAAGGATGGAGGAAATGATCTTTGTTCATGTACTTCTTCGAAACGGAGAAGTAATCAAAGCTTTGAGTGAGCACTTCAGATCCAACTCCTTTAAATGCCTGCTACAGATTCTCTCTCAGGTACATTGCCACCTTGGCTGTTTCTACTCTGGAGTCCACTGAACACAGGTTCTGCAGTTTCAGCACGAAGGCAACTCAGTTGCCACCACCTCATTTATTTTCCTCACTCATCAGACTATGAATCATGTCCCCTGCACTGAATTATTGCAAGCAGACAACAGTAAACAATCATTCATATAAAAAGTCTTAGAGCTGGGCCTCCTTGAGGGAAAGAAACCCTACTAATCTCCAGATATCTCCCTTACATGTTCAGGTGACACCGTGGCATCTGGTACATAATTCTTAGGTAGGGAAGAATCATGCTATGTCAGAAGGGGAGTTTCTTGAGGATCTTTTTTTTTTTTTATTAATTTTTTATTGAGAAAAAAAAAACGTTTCCCCCTCCTCCCCGCCTCCCATTTCCCTCCCCCTCTTTCCACCCTTCTCCCCCTCCCCCCACTCCTCTCCCCCTCCCTCTCCAGTCCAAGGAGCAGTCAGGGTTCCCTGCCCTGTGGAAAGTCCAAGGTGCTCCCCCCTCCGTCCATGTCTAGGAAGGTGAACATCCAAACTGGCTAGGCTCCCACAAAGCCAGAACTTGAAGTAGGATCAAAACCCAGGGCCATTGTCCTTGGCTTCTCATCAGCCCCCATTGTTCGCCATGAACAGAGAGTCCGGTTTTATCCCATGCTTCTTCTGTCTCATTCCATCTGGCCTTGGTGAGCTCCCAATAGATCAGCCACACTGTCTCAGTGGTTGGGTGCACCCCTCGTGGTCCTGACTTCCTTGCTCATGTTCTCCTTCCTTCCGCTCCTCAATGGGAACTTGGGAGCTCATTCCGGTGCTCCAGTGTGGGTCTCTGTGACTATCTCCATCCATCCCCAGATGAAGGTTCTATGGTGATATGCGCGGAGTATATAATTGGTGAACCTAAAGAAGCTAAATAAGAAGGCGAACTCAAGGAAAAACATATAATTATCCTCTTGGCTATGGGAAGTAGACAAAATTGCCGGGTAGAAAATTTGGGATCTTGGGAGTGGGGTGGGATGGGATTATCGGGGGATGGGGAGAGAAAAGTGAGAAGGGGAGGATGAGGGAAACTTGGGGAAACAGGATGATTGGGATAAAGGAAGGTTGGATAGGGGAGCACGGAAGCACAATTCTTAGTTAAGGGAGCCACCTTAGGGTTGGCAAGAGTCTTGATCCTAGAGTGGCTCCCAGGAGCCCAAGGCGAGGTCCCCAGTTAGTTCCTTGGGCAGCTGAGGATAGGGAACCTGAAATGACCCTATCCTATAGCAATGCTGACGAATTTCTTGAGGATCTTTAGCAGAGTCCCATGAGGACACGGAGGGACCCATCAGGATGTAGGTCGCACATTAATCATAAGAATTTCACTGTGTGCTGTTCAGACACCAGCTGTGGAGCTTCATTTCTCCTAGATTAGCAGTGAAGCCATGCCAATCCCAGACAAGAAAGCCTGGGAGCAGGGAGAAGCGATTCCAGTTTGCCTAAGTTTGAGACCCTATGTTCAGATGGACTGAAGTAGGAACTAAGTGCAAACGTGGCCCCTGGATTACCATGAGCTACAGGAACAAAGGGGAAGACGGTCTATATAGGCCTGTGATGGCATGAGGCTCCCACAGCTCCATGTGTCCTTTCCATTCACATCCTTCCTTGAAAAGTGATCCTATTGCCTGGCTCTGTCGTGAATAGCAACTTTCCCAGGGTATTTAAGTCTCATGCATCTTTGGGAGGCAGCATGGTTACTCTATTGAGTGTCCCTGACTTGTCGATACCTTTCTCAAGAACTACACTCCCTACACTGTTGATGGAGTGGGCTATATTTCTTTAACCCAGTCTGAGAAATGAGAAGTTTTCCCTGAGAATATGTGGACTGAAGACTCCATGTGGGTTTTGTTGAACATTAGATAGAAGCTATCTAGAAGTGCTTTAAAGGGGGACACGGATGCAGTTTAGGCCAGACTTGGTTACTGATGCTTGCTTTGGGTCCTTCAAAGCTCTATAGCCTCACTGAATCTAAGGAAGACAAAGAGGACTCTGGTCACTTCAAGATGTCCTACACTATAACATTGTCCTGAGGGAAGGGTGTAGAAGGCTTAATCAGGCGATCTCAGCAGTCAGCCATGCTGGAGTAAAAACTTTCTGGACTGATGAACTTGTCTGTACAAAGGCAAAGAATTGGGAGAGGAAGACGGATCCACAGTGAGCACCCTAGTATAGGATTTTTAATATATATTATAATTATACAAATACATGTATTATAATAATATAAATGGTGTTATTATTACAGCGTATGAATCAATATAAAACCTTCACAATATATTCTGATTGGGTTATCTCTCTTTATCATTTCAGAAAAGTAAAACATAATTTAACCAAATGGCATCTGGTTTCCCATAATTCCAACTCTTAATCCAGATATTATGTAGCACTTCACAGGGAAGCCATACAAACATGGAACTTTTCCCTGTTAACCTCCTGAAGCTCTGGACGCAGGTGAACCTGACTGTCAGGAGGGTGAGAAGGGGTGAAGACACGACCTGATCAACACCGTGTTATCATGGATACATAGAGGAAGATGCTATGATAAGGGAGCCCTTACCATTCTGTCATCTCCTGCAGTCCCATGGAAGGGACATTCTTACCTCTAAGTACCGGGAAAACTGCTCTGGGGAGCTTACACAGCTTTCTAAGCTGATGAGATTATGAAGAGGAGAGGGAAAGATACTGGCTGACCTTTGGGTGTGCAGTGAAGTCCTGACGAGGCCCAGGGAGAGTATAACAGATTTTTGAACTCATTGGTTCTGAAGACTCCATCTGCTACCTGCCCTGGCAATGTCAGGGTATGTTGGATACAGTGGTGAGTAGACAGCCAGGTCTCTGCAGTTATCAGGGTTCATTTCCAACCTAGTCCCTTGGTCCCTAGCAGCATGGAGTTTCTGTCAGGCCAACCTCTCTTACACACGAAATCCCAAGACATGCTCACTCTTATTCACTCCACCCTGTGGTCCATACATACATGTACACACACACACACATACACACACACACACACACACACACACACACACACACACACACAAAGAAGCCTAGGATTAAGCAGGTCTTGGTTTAGGAGAGCATAATAGCAGGTTATCTTTACAGCAGAGTAAAAGGAGAAAGGAAGTAGACCTTAAATCTGTACACCTGAACCAGGTGGTAGTGGTACATGTCTTCAGTCCCAGCATCTGAGAGGCACAGGCAGGTGGATCTCTGCAGGAGTTTGAGGCTAACCTGGTAAATAGAGTGGATTCCAGGTCTACCAGGGATACACAGAAAAACCATGTCTTGAAATAAAAGCAAAACAAAAAAATCTGTAATCCATGTCCAGTCAAGTATTGAGTGAGCCACTCTTCCGACCTGGGATGATGCTCACTGGTGCTCCTAGCTGTCACCAAGAAAAACGTCACAGGTGATATTTCCTTATGTTACAGAGTCCCATGAGGGCATACAGTATCCCACCAGAATACGACACACAATAATGAGAACTTTACTAAGCACTGGCTAGGTGCCAGCCATGGAGCTGCATTTCTCATAGATTAACTTGACCTGTGCTGGGGATATAGCTCAGTGTCTAGAGTGCTTGCTCAGAAATAAACATACCTAGGTTCGATCCCCAGCACTGTGTAAAATGGTTTTGGTGGTGTGTGCCTATATTCTTAGCACCTATGATGTACAAGGGGATTAGTAGCTCAAGGTCATCCTTGACTGTATAACAAGCTCAAAGCAAACCTTGGCTATGTGAATCCCACCTCAACTCTCCCACCCCTTCAAAACTTGAATATTTACAATGATTCTTACAGATAGGCAGTTATGGCAACTTTACAGATAAGAAAAACCAAAGGTGAAGAACAATTGACCAGCACATGACTGCACAGCAGTGTGAATCTAGGTCCATCCAAGTCCAGCACACATCCTTCCCAGACCTGCCCTGTGACCGCCTCCATCCATACGGTGGCTGACAGAGAACAGTTCATCTTCCACCTTCTTTAATCTCATCTGGTACCATCGCCCTAATTTTGCCAGCTACATGTTTATTTTTAAAAGGGAAGGCAGCATCGCCCCTCTGGAGATGGATCACAGAGTTCAAGACATGACTTCAAAGACAGGCAGGAGACCACAGGGAATGAGCAGCCTTACTTGCCTTTCATATTGGGGACATAGGCATTTCATTTCCTTAGTTCCGCTGCAACCATTGAGAAACGGTCATTGTGTTTGCTGAAGTAATTCCAGCCACTGTAGAAATGACTCCCAGCTTTCATTACTTTAACCCTCAAGATGCTTATTTCTCAGTTACATAACTGTTGAATACAGGCTTGCAAAACGCTGAGAGCTAAGGGTTTAAGGAGCTCCTCCCAGGGACATGAATTGCAAAGCCTTCTTCTCTCTGAAGTGGAGGACAGCTCTATGGTGCCTCCTATCCCACACCTGACATGCCATACCCCACCAAGGGTTACTGTCTGCCAAGGCCACTGAGAAAGTCCTGCTTGGATCAGGACTCATCTCTCATCCCCTGTGGACCTTATTCCTTTCCCAATCTCTGTCACAGAGCTTTGACATTTCTGACTGCAAAGGAGAATTTAAGTCGGAAGTGACTTCCAAGGGTACAAGAAGTAGACTACAACGGTTCTCACTGCCACTCACCAGCTATCCCTGGGCAATTTACTAAGTCCGTATGTGGGTTCCTCTGAGAATTCCACCAGAAGCTGAGAAAATGAGGCATAGGTCCCCTGGCTCTTTCTCAAGCGGCTCACAGGTCTTGAGGTCTCCCTTAGGGATTAATTTTGATGCCAGAGAAGAGAGGTTTAGCTTCTGTGGCCCAGGGGCAGAGATATACTCAGGAACCTGAAAATCAGGGGATCCAAGTCTATCACGGCATATAACTAGTCCCCGTCGTGCTTGGAGTCTCTTTCATGCAGCATTCCCGCAGAGGCGGCGGCCCTTGTTTGTAGGCCTGGGCTGGAGCCCCTCTTCCTCGCAGGTCGCCTGCGTGTTTACTCCATCACATTCATGTGACTGTCAAGGGCAGAGAGACCTCTCAGGGCGTGTATGTGGGGAGAAGCTGCCTACACTGAGAGAACAGAGGGAGGTTCTCTGCCTGGAACCCATACACCCTTGGCCAGCGGCCTCTGCCTGCTTCCTGGTGCTCCCATTCCCAGCAGCTCTGGTCTCCCGCAAGCTCAAGGAGCTTTCTTTCTATGAAGGACAAAGCTTATGGCTATGCACTTTAATCACTCACATTCATCTCCTCTCTTGGGCCAGGGCGATGGCAAGTGCGCTAAGGTTCTTGGTTCCAAGTTTGACAACCTGAGCTCCATCTGTAGGACACACTTGGTGGAAGAAACAAACCAACTCCCCACAGCCGTGCTCTGGTTTTCACACATATGCCTTTACATGGGCATCACCAATAAGCAAATGAGTAAATAAATTTAGTTTTCAAAAGACACTTCTGTTTTGCAGTGTCTGTAAGAGCTAAGAAGGAAGTGGCCTCTCGCTCCCGTGTGTGCTTCACGTGTCTACATGGCATGTAATCCTCAGAAATGCTTCTCAATCACAATTCCGTTTAGGAGAACGCCCAAATAACTTTGTCAATAAGGAAGGATAAGCAGAAGAGGAAATGAGAAGGGACAGGGAAGGAAGTGGGTGAGGGAAAAGTGGCAGGATGGTGGTCAGTATGCATTCTCCCTTTTATGGAAAATAAAGCCCTACTTCTTAGATAGGCACATAATAAAAAGAATACATTTATTATGCTCCTCTGAAATTGGACATGTCCAAAGCCCTGTGACTAAATCGCACACGAGAAGCAATGTCTTGGGAGATCTCAAAGAGAATCCGGTAAGAAGAACTGTGTGTTCTTTCGACCCTTGCCTTGTTCCATATTTTTGTGACATGAAAGACAAAATGTTTTTGAATTTAGCAGCCACATTGCATAATGAGGTAATTTCTGGGACAGTTAACATGAAAGATCAGAGAAGTCTAGGCTTCTGTTGACCATGGTGCTGCCCCTACACTGTCTTCCTTTGGACTTGGTATATGTAAGGAAGAGAGACATATCCTTTCCACACATTGTTGCTTTGTTCTTTGTTATTTTCATTAAATAAACCTGTACCCAATGTCAACCAATAGAAGACTCACAGAGATAGTCCTAAAACTGAGGATTCCCTTTCTGTCTCATGCAGATGCCCTCCAAAAGTCAGTCCAAAGCTATAGCATGGAGTCAGAAAATCCTGGTCCTTTTAAAAGACAATAAAAATCCAAAAAAAAAAAAAAGGAGTACAGACCTAAACAGAGAACTCTCAACAGAGGAATCTAAAATGGCTGAAAGACACTTAAGGAAATGCTCAACATCCTTAGTCATCAGAGAAATGCAAATCAAAACAACTCTGAGATTCCATCTTACACCTATAAGAATGGCCAATATCGAGCCTAGGCAGTTTGGATGCTCACCATACTAGATCTGGATGGAGGTGGGTGGTCCTTGGACTTCCCACAGGGCAGGGGAACCCTGATTGCTCTTTGGGCTGACGAGGGATGTAGACTTGATCGGGGGAGGGGGAGGGAAATGGGAGGCAGTGGCGGGGAGGAGGCAGAACTCTTTAATAAATAAATAAATTTAAAAAAAAGAATGGCCAAGATCAAAAACACTGATGACAACTTATGCAAAAGAGGTTGTGGGGTAAAGGGAACACTTCTGCATTGCTGGTGGGAATGCAAGCTGGTACAACCCCTTTGGATGTCAGTGTGGCGATTTCTCAGAAAATTAGGAAACAACTTTCCTCAAGACCCAGCAATACCACTTTTGGGTATATATCCAAAGGATGCTCAATTGTGTCACAAGGACATATGCTCAACTATGTTCATAGCAGCATTGTTTGCCATAGCCAAAACCTGGAAACAACATAAATGCCCTTCAACTGAAGAATGGATAAGGAAAATGTATATTTACACAATGGAGTACTACACAGCAGAAAAAAATAACAACATCTTGAATTTTGTAGGCAAATGGATAGAGCTAGAAAACATCATTTTGAGTGAGGTAACCCAGACCCAGAAAGACAATTATCACATGTACTCACTCATAAGTAACTTTTAAACATAAAGCAAAGAAAGACAGTCCACAAATCACAATCCCAGAGAACCTAGACAACAATGAAGACCCTAAGAGAGTTATACATGCATCTAATCTACATGGGAAGTAGAAAAAGACAAGATCTCCTGAGTAAATTTGGAGCATGGTGACCTTGGGGGAGGGTTGAAGGGGAGGGGAGAGGAAGGAAGGGGAGCAAAGAAAAATGTAGAACTCACTAAAAATCAATTTAAAAAAGACAATAAAAATGAGGGACGATCCTTGACCCAAACACCCTAGGCTGGTGGGAAGATTATACTGAACCTCAGGTTTCTGTAGTGGCATTTCAATTGTATTAATAAATAAAGCTTGCCTGAAGATCTGAGAGTAAAAAAAAGGCTGGTTGGATATGCTAGGCCTGTAGGCCGAAGATGCATGCCCCAACATTGCAGAGGAACTTTAGGCAGCCAGCTGTTTCTGTTATTGACTTTTTTTTGGAAGTCGTTTGCTTGCACTTCCTGCTTACGCAGTTAATATTATTTCCTTCTTGGGTCTTTGAGGCATTTGAAGACTAGATAGTTATAGTTTTCCTTGTTTACCTGATGCAGAAAGGAAGTTATGATAGAAAGTAAATTAGGTACAAGACTTTAGACTCACCAAGATAGGATAGATATGGAGTATTTTCTCTGAATTTGTCAAATGAAAATGAACATTGTTGATATATTTATTGCCTGTATACATCGTACACAGTTATTGCACTTATTGTATACAGTTTTCTTATATTAGTTATAGCCTTCTTTTTATTTTAGGCAAAAGGGGAAATGTAGTGGCATTTCAATTGTATTTTAATAAATAAAGCTTGCCTGGTGATTGGGATAGTAAAATAGCTACATTGGTCAGCCTTACAGACCAGGAAGCAATGATATACACCTTGAATTCCAGCAGCCATGCTAGTTTGCCAAAGAAATCGGCGGTGCATGTCTTTAATCCCAGTGGTGCATGACTTTAATCCCAGTCCTAGAGAGGATTATAAAACAGGAGGAGACAGCTCTCAGACACAATCTCATTCTGCAATTCCTGGAGGCAGGATCACCATTTCGGACTGCTGCCAAGGTAAGAGCCAGTGGTTGGCTGCTTTGCTTTTTGGGTCTTTAGGTTGAACGCTGATTTCTCTCACTGAGTTTTTATTCATTGTGTTTCAGATTTCATGCAAGTTCCAACAGTCCTGGGAAATGCCACCAGGGACAGTGCTAGTGACAAAAGAGCCTGGCACATTTATGCTGTCAACAGCTTTACACTTCGGCAGCAAAGCATGCAATCCACAGAGTGGGGCATGTTTGGGTAGGTCTTACCTCCATCAGAGCGTGCCAGTGTGCAATGGGCTTCCGAGGATATGACAGCATCTCACTCCAGTGCTCTCTGCCCAGCCGCTCAGCTTCGTTGCCTACTTGACACACGCCGATGACCTCATTATGACCTACACTGTGAAAATGGGCCATAATAGTTTTTTCTTAAAATTTTGGTATGCAGAATGAAAAGCAACAACTCAAATGAGTGGAAGAAATTCAAAAGTAGTGGACTATTTTTTTTTTAAAATAATTCTCTAATTTAAAACTTCAGTCTAGGCTGAACAGCAGATAGACCTAGGGTTCAAGACTGTATCCAACTTTCCTCACACTGACATGGGTTCATTTGGTTCTGAGAACCTTTGTCCAAAGAACTCCCTGATGTGTGGTAATGATATCACTTCTGGGGCTGGATGCTAAGCTGGCTTCCAGAGACACCGAATGGAAAGGAAGCCCTTAGGAAGGAGAATGATGTAACTCCCACTCCAGTTTCCATAAGAGGCAACCAAGGATGCCAACGAGGAGCACAGAGGGGAGGGTTACTGGATCTTCTTGCTCCTTCTTTCATTAGGGACCACCACTGTCATCTTCTCCACATTTTTCTTTCTTTCTACTCTTGGCTTTGGTTCTCTGAGCCAACTTGAGTTCTCAACTGTGGAAGACACCCAGCTCCTTTAACTTAGGGTTAACAGTTTGAAACTTTCTGTGAGCAGGTCTTGTTTTTTGTCATTTTACTTTTTCCTTAGTAAAAAAAATAAAAAATAGTCCCTTGAAAAAATTGAAAGTATGTGGCCCATTTTTCGACTCTTGGGATAATCTCTTTGTCTTCCCAACAAAGAAGAGTAGCTTCTATTCTGTTCGTGTGGGGAGAAGGAGAAGAGATAAGGATTGTTTGGGATATTTAAGTCTATGCTCATTAAAATCAAATGCATGCAGAGACCCTGTGGAAACTGCCGTGGATTTTTCCAGGCCAGATTTATGAGTTTACTGATAATTAAATTAAGGCAGAAATCACATAATCAGATTTGTTGATGCAGGAACCTTGGCAATAGCTTGGGAAATACCAGCCTAGCTTCTAAGCTAGTGGGCAGCATCCCCTCCTGGGACCTGGCACTATGGTGTTGTGTGTGTCCAGAGAAGACAGGACAAGGTCTATGCCCAGCATGGGCTGTCGTACTCATGGGCAACTGTGTCCGAAGACAAGGCATGTTTCTTGTAGGATCTACTGGAAAAGCATTGAGGTCACTGATGCCGCTGTGCTAACATTTCAGAGGTACATGGAAAAATTTTTAGCTACAAGCAATATTTGTGAGATTATATTAGAAGCTAGACTGATTTTTTTCTTTTATAATTGTGCCCAGACCACGTGGGAGGTTTCTAATTAAAAAGAGACTTTGCATTTCGGTCTAATGACTGGTTTAACATGTATAATTCCCTGTTGGTACTTCCTCTGCATATTAAAATGTCTGTTTTTCAAATCTATCCTTTAAATACACAATTGGCTACAATGCAGGCTATAAATATCTTCTCTGTGCTGTATTAATTAAAAAGTCTAGCATCTTATACATTTTAATGTACTCTGTCATCTATACTGATCCTAGCATTTTCAAGAGAACATTTCTGTGTTTGCTTTCAGACTTAAGTGGATGGAAATGATCTTTATTAAACACAGTGCAAGGAGGGAAAAAAAGACTGAAGTTATATATTTAGAAACATTGGTGGCGTGGCTAAAGTAATCATTTTGTGTTTTGGATAGAAGCTTTCCACTAAAGGAGTCAGGCTGCTCAATGGAAAACAAGACTTGTGGGACCATAGTTTGACACACAGAGATACCAAGACATAAGCAGAAAGGGGAACGGAAAGAAGTGGGACATGGCAGGGTGGAGAAGAAGAAAGATAAGAAACGGGGAGTGAGGGGCGACGATGTTGGAAGTACTGTAGTGAAAGGACAGCATGGTGTGGACAGTGTGACTCCCTGTCAGCCTGTCCTCTACATGCTGTCCCTGTGGTCACTGTGTCCTGGAACCCCACCTCGCATCACGGCTGCTCCCTAATCTGCTCTTTCTGCCAAGAGATTGTGTGTACATGCACGGGCACACACACACAGGGTTGGGGGAGGGAGGGAGGGAGAGAGCTCCTGGCATCTCACCGGTCATAGTCCATGACAGCTATGGACAAGTGAATCTGGTCGATGCTTTCAGGAGGGACATCAAAGACTATGGCTTCATTGTAAACGGGATTAAGCGTGTTCCTCTTGGTCGATGTTTTCCTTTTCTTCAGTCGCCGGCCGTCACACATCAGTGAGACTTTCACGTATGGATCTGCATGGGCATGAGAACAGGGCACTGTGAGGACAAATGCAGATGCTGGGCATGCATGACCAAAAGGGAAAACTTTCTTCCTCTGTCTGGAGACTAGATTGGGGGATTTTAATTCATGTGATATGTGATGTGGGCAGCAACTACTTAGAATAATTAAGTTATTCCTTCAAGAAAAAACACAGGACACTGTCTCCTCAAAATTCATGAAATTTAAAAATAGGGTGAAAACATCTGCTGCCAAATTATAAAATATTCCAACCAGAATTCAGGACCCGCCTGCCTGTGAAAGGAAGAGAAACAGACATTTCCCAGGAGTGGGAGACAGGACTCAGCACCCCAACTCTGGGCTACCCATGGAGATCTTTGCCTAAAGAATGGGCCTCTAAGAAGGAGAATGCGTCTAGCTTTATGAGCTTTATGGGGCAGTCTGTAGGGATGGATGGCCTTACGTACTGGGAGCTCCTGCAAGTCTGTTTGCAAAGGGAGTTGCTATTCACTAACCAGTAAGAGAGAAGACAGAAGACTGCTCATAGAATGACCATGGCAGAGTCACAGGTGACCAGGCTGACTGTGCTCTGGAGGCGGCACTTCTGGTCCCACTAGAACCTCACTACCATGCAGCTCAAAAGGCAATCCTGAGCCGGGCAGTGGTGGCGCAAGCCTTTAATCCCAGCACTCGGGAGGCAGAGGCAGGCGGATCTCTGTGAGTTCGAGGCCAGCCTGGTCTACAAAAAGAGTTCCAGGACAGGCTCCAAAGCTACAGAGAAACCCTGTCTCGAAAAAAAAAGGCAATCCTGTATTCTGTATCTCTCTTCCTCAGCACATCTGCCCTCACTCCTTACCCCTTCCAGAAGGTACCTTAAGCCAGAGGAGCTGTATATCTCTTCTCTTGCTTACAAACAGCTTGGAGGATAGAACATAGAATGTATCAACATCTTGGAGTAAAATCAGTCAGTAACAACCTTGCCATGCAAGCATAAGACTTGAGTAACATACTGTCTTCCATTTACACATCTGGGCATGGTGGGTGGCATGCACTTGTAATTCCAGTGCAAGGGAAGTGGAGACAAGAGAATCCTTGGTGTTTGCTGCCCAGTCATGATCTAACCAGTGAGCCCAGGTCTCAATGAGACAACCTTTCTTAAAAACCAAAGTCAAGGGTGACATTTACTCTAAGGTGTTGTTATAGTTTATGTTCTATACTCTAGGCTGTTTCTAGGAAAGGAAAAAAATGATATAGCTCCTCTGGCTTAAAGTACCCTCTGGAAGGGGTGAGTTCTCGGGGTAACATGTGATTAGGCAGAGAGATACAGGAATCCCGTTTGAGCTGGAGAATAGTGATGGACTAGGGGGGAAATAACTCCTTGGGAGTGACATAAGAGATTGACCTCTGGTCTTTATATGTACATGCATACATATGTACACACACACACACACACACATACACACCCCAGCAACAACAAAAGAATGCATTGCATTTCAGGCTCTTTGAGTTCAGCCAGTCTGTGTACCCGTGGTCTGTGCATTAGTGACCACTTGGCCAAGACTGGGATGAATGTGCACAGTGTGAGCTGCATATTGAGACATCTTGAGTCAGGGCTGACAATTTAAAGGCACATGCCTGGTTCACTGAAAAGAAATTCCAAGCTATAGTTTACTTTTATAAGTAGTCAGAATTGTCTCCAGTTTTCAATGAGCCCAAGATAGTGAAGTCTAAGAAAAGGCCTAACTTGGTAGACCACCTCAGAATATGCAAACTGTGGGTTGAGTCCCAAATGCGGGTAGTAAAAGACTCGAGATTCAGCTCACATCATGTAGCATCTTAATATACCACATCTTATACATATTAACACGGTTCATCATATAACAACTCAACAGGGGCAAATCTTACTCTCACTTTACAGATGGGAATTTGAAGCCTAGAGTGGTTAGGTGACTGGTCCAAGGTCACACAGCACTTAGAGGTGGCAGGAATGTGGTTAAACCTGGCAACTTGGTTCCAGACCCAAGGTACCATAACAGTAACTTCATAGTGTACTGAATGAGAACTAGATGAGGAGGTGAAGAAAGTCCCACCTGATGCTCCCGTTATGTCCATTGCCTTTAAGTTCCTTGCTTTGATCACGGTGATGGTCAGCCTGCCAGCCGTTGGAAGATAGCAGAGTGAGAACATAAGCTCTCCCAGATCCACATTGTCCTGTTCAGAAAGCACAGAACGATGCATTTGAAACCGTCCTCAGCCCATGTGCAGGAGGCTCAGCAGCAGGCAGGTCAGAAAGGCCACTCTCTGCTCCTCTTGGTATGCTCATGAGGTCCTAATGTCACACACAAACTCCACCACTCTGCTGGGATAGCACAACTCATATTTAAGACGGCAGAGATGAAGACCCTGTCCGCAGGAAGCCTCCACATACCCAGCCCACATGTCCAGCCTCACACAGGTTCCCATAGTCCAGAACACAGCATTATCAGAGTGCCCCTCCACGTCGCTCTATTCACATGGCTGCTGCAATCCAGAGAGAGCTCTCAGCACCAAGCCATGCAAAGAGAAGCCTAACAGGGCTTCACCCTAGCAGAGCTCAGACACTCGGCCTGTAACCCCACTCACCTTCCTGTGATCTTTCCAGCAGGGCTTCACTCTGGCCCATATGCTTGCCCATCTACACAGAGTGGTCAAATGAGCCACAGTATCCCCCCACCCTCTGGATAACCCAGTCAGTCTCGTCCACACTCTACACTGCCATTTGTACCCTTAGTATTGCAAACAACCTCTGCAGATCAGTAGCATGTGGTTCCATCAGATCATGGAATCCTCTAGCTCCTAATCAACTCTGGACTAGGATATTGCTTGAGTACGGTAGTGACGACCTCTGCTCAGGTCCCACATAATTAGACACACTAGGACACAAACCTCGTCCTGCACAATGGCCATGCAGGGAGAAAAGTTCAAAATCCAGACTTTAGGGAGCCCTGATGTCTGCTTCTCAAGGTCTCACTTAGCCTCATCCTGTTTTCAGTGTGTCTGAATGAGGTCCATTCCCTCTACTGGGATCCTGTGGAAGACATCTTCTTGGGCACTGTACAGCCAATCCAAATAGGTCAGAATATAGGAATCTTTTCCCACCCTCCATCCTCTTCTAAATCTCAGGAGAGTGTAACTAGGAAAAGGAAATAAGCCAGTTCATTTAGTTTCAATTTCTGTGAGACACCTGAGGTTATGGATCTGGGTGCCTGTGTCTAATTAATACAGTTTCATATTGACAGTGCTCCGGGGACTTGGGTTCTGGCCTCAACAGCCACAGCCTCCCCTCCCCTTCTGGATTCTTGGAGGATGCTTCTATTTTTGGAAGCACAGATTCAGCTTTGGAAGGTCACCTTGCCAACAACCTGGCTTGACTGCTTCCACAGGGAGGAGGAGGTAAAGGATCTGTTTGGTAGCTAAGGCAGATGAATTGGTCTGCATCTAGAAGCATCGCCTGGCTCATACAAACAAAATCACCTCACCTTGCAGCCCAAGCAGTCCTGGTTTCTGGAACCTTGACCTCAGGAGCCCTGGTGGCCAGATCTTTCCCTGTGGGGAAAGGCTAGGGGCAATGCACAGGAGTGAGGCTTCACACCTGGCAGGTTCTTGTTGCTGTTTGATGCTGTGTTTACTTCTGCAGGAGGCCTAACCCTCTCTTTGCTTTTTATATTCAAGTCCATTCCTGTGTCCTTGATTTCTAGTCTTCCTTTCCACAGCACTTGCTCTCTTGTCCTACCTCATTTTGCCCAGAGAATCTCAATTTGAAATTGGCCAAAATCATGCCCGTGAAGGTACCATAGTCAATTCTTTCAGCATCAATTTCTTGGGGGTTCACAAAGTGTACCCCACTCTGAAAGATGTGAAATATGCTCATTCTACTTCTGGTCCTTGAGGAACATAGTTAAACATGAAGTGTCAGATTCATTCTGTACTATGTACTAAGTATGTGGTGGTGTTTTTCCTCCTTACTATGAGTTCCATTCATAAATATTTCTACTGTAAGACTGTATACACTTGAGTTTAAAGGAAAAATACACAACAACCAAATTCTAAGACTAAAATCCCTAAGTGTATCTTTAAAACACATAAGTTAACAAATAATCATCAAGATGAATGTTCTTGACCCTCAAGTGATTCAAAAAGAAATTTTGTGTGTGTAGGGGGGTATGACTCAGTTGGTACAGTTCTTGTCTAGCATGCAACAAATAAACCAGGGGTTGTGGACACTCACAGCACTTGGGAAGTAGAGGCAGGAGGATCAGGAGGTCAAGGTTTTCCTTGGCAACATCAAAGTTCAAAGGCAGAGTGGGCTACATGAGATCATGACTCAAAAACAAAATCAAAAGAAATCCTTCAAACAATTTTTAAAGTTTTACATATAGAAGTAATTTATTTATAAAATAACTAAATAAAAACGAAATGATGCTGAAGTGATGGCTCATCGGGTAAGAGTGCAGACTCCTCTTTAGAGGGCCTGAGTTCAGTTCCCAGCAGCCACATCAGGAGGCTCAGCCATCTGTGACTTCTGCCTCAGAGGAACTGAGGTTACTGGCACCTGCATTCATGTGTATATATTGACACTCTTGGACAACACAGAAAATTAAGTATTAATAGGTAAAATGACAGTAAAATTTGAATATTGAAAGACTTAAGTAAAGCAATAAAATATCCCCCCTTCCTATATATACAGCCTCATGTCACTCTTCCTCAGAGTAACACTGTGAGCAATCATTAGGGATCTCATCCATCCATTCATTCACTTATTTATTCATTTGCTTACTTTTTTATAGATTTATCTATTTCATCCTATGCATGTGTTCTGTCTGAATATGTATGTGCACCACGTGTTGTCTGGTGTCCACAGAAATCACAAGTGAAGCAGCAGATCTCCTGGAACTGGAATTGTAGGTGGTTGTGGACTGCCACGTGGCTGCTGAGAACTGAACCTGGGTCCTCTGCAAGAGCAGCAAGAGCTCGTAACTCTTGGGCCATCTTTCCCTGCCCTCGTTTCCTTATTCTTGTATCTTATTTGGCTAGAAGAACTGTCTTGGGGCTGAATCTGCAATAGTAACTCAGAGTCGTCATCCCTTGAGGGGGCCACTGGCATTTGATGGTAATGTTCCGTTCTCACCATAAGCTGATGCAGGTTTGGGGTCAAGAACCTGTGGAATCTCTATATCCACGAACATTCCCTTGAATCAGTACTTCCCAATCAGAAGTGAATTTGCTCGTCAGAGGATATTTGACGCAATCCAGAGTTTCTGGCTGTTACCTTTGAGGACTGGAATGTGTTACTGACATCTAACAGACAGATACAGTCCAGGTTCACTGCAAGAACAGTACACAGGTAAGCCACGGTTATCCAGTCCAAAATGTGACTTGTACCAGCATTGAGAAACAATGTGTATATGAGTATGGAGTTTCTTAGGACATCTTCTGGAATGCTGAGAAGAGCCAAATACAAAGAAACGGTGGAATACCTGCCTTCTATTTCAGCCAGAGAGAATCAGAATGCAGAAGTATCACCAGTACTGAGTGCCCTGGAGGAGAGTGGGGAAAGGCAATGACATGCAGAGAAATGCCTCATTGGCTCCTGCTTGGTGTGGTCAAGTGCAGCACCATCAGCAGGGTGCATTGGGAAATGCCCAGAAGTGTGTCTAAGTTCTCTGTCTGCCAAACTGTAATCTCTTTTCTCCAACTGCGCCTGTAGTAGTCAATATTAGCTGTATTTTCCGGCTGGCTAGTGCACTTTATATTCTTCCTGCATTCTCCTAGTGAATTCCTTTCCCACTCTGTGATATCCTAAAGGGTGCTGCCGGAAACTATGCTAACCACAACATTATATTTGCTACACTGGGCTTTGCTGGGACAAAATGGGTACATAGCCCAAGGGGGTTGTTGGAGTCATCCTTAGGATTGATAACTAAATATTAAAAATTCTCATTTTACTGATGTTATTCACTAGAAGATAAGACTAAAGTCATGTGCTTTTTGCATAATATATAGTAAAAGTAGAATGACATCACTTTAAGTTGACTTATATATGTTAAGGATGTGTAATACATACCCCAAAGAAAGAACTAAAATAATACAAGGAGTTTGTGGCTAAAAAAGTAAAAATATGAAATAATATAGGTGTGTGGAAATGCTCAGTAATTAAAAAAAGACAGGTAACCATAGGAAGAGGACAGGGTCAGAGAGAAAAATCTAGTAGAAATAAAAAGCAAATTATAGGATGACAAATTTAAACAAAACTATCTCAATAGTGGCATTAAAAATAAATGGTCTAAATCTTTGTATTAAAAACCCCTGAAGCTTGGACATGCAATGTGACTGACCGAAGCTCAGTTAAAGCCTTGACTGCACACTTAACGTTAGATGAACAATGTCATTTCTCAAATTTCTCCTTTGGGGGATTAATATTTGAACACGGGCCGGGTGGTGGTGGTGCAGCCTTTAATTCCAGCATTCTGGAGGCAGAGGCAGGTAGATCACCAAGTTCAAGGCCAGCATGGTCTACAGGGCTATACAGAGAAACCCTGTCTTTACAAACCCAAAGTGTCTGTCTGTCTGTCTATCTATCTATCTACAGGGTTGATGATAATGAAAGTTAAATTACATATAGGGGCTGTCGTGATTGCTCATACAGTGTAGTCCAGAGACTGATCATCACAGCCCATGTGAAAAGCCTGGTGTGTTGGCACTACATGTAAACCCTAGCACTGTGGAAAGAGACAAGGCAAATGCCTGGGGCTTGCTGTCCAGGTAGCGGAGCTCCAGGCCAATGAACCACAAGGCTATGGAACTTCTCATCTCTTGTCTATTCTTCTTCCCAAAGAAAAACATATAGGCATCCTCCTGATTATTAACCTTCATCAGGCGATGAAAGGAGACAGAGACAGAGACCCACATTGGAGCACTGGACTGAAATCTCAAGGTCCAAATCAGGATCAGAAGGAGAGAGAGCACGAGCAAGGAACTAAGGACCTCGAGGGGTGCACCCACATACTGAGACAATGGGGATGTTCTATCGGGAACTCACCAAGGCCAGCTGGCCTGGGTCTGAAAAAGCCTCGGTTAAAACCGGTCTCACTGAACATAGCGGACAATGAGGACTACTGAGAACTCAAGAACAATGGGAATGGGTTTTTGATCCTACTACAAGTACTGGCTTTGTGGGAGCCTAGGCAGTTTGGATGCTCACCTTACTAGACCTGGATAGAGGTGGGTGGTCCTTGGACTTCCCACATGGCAGGGAACCCTGATTGCTCTTTGGGCTGACTAGGGAGGGGTACTTGATTGGGGGAGGGGGAGGGAAATGGGAGGTGGTGGCGGGGACGAGACAGAAATCTTTAATAAATAAATAAATAAATAAAGAGCTGGGCGATGGTGGCGCACGCCTTTAATCCCAGCACTCGGGAGGCAGAGGCAGGCGGATCTCTGTGAGTTCGAGACCAGCCTGGTTACAGAGCTAGTTCCAGGACAGGCTCCAAAGCCACAGAGAAACCCTGTCTCGAAAAACCAAAAAAAAAAAAAATTCTCCTCTGGAACTCAGGGATAGCAAAGCAAGAGACCTTCTGAGTTTAGGATGATATAGAAAAGTGTAAGAGGAACCAGATGTGGTAGAAGATGTGTATTATTCTAACACTCGGAGGACTGTGTTTAAGGCTAGCCTAGGCTACATATTAAATTCCAAGTCAGTTTAAAGTACAAGGTGTCAGAAGCCATAGAAATAGACAGCATTTTAATCACATTGATAATCAGATGTCAACCAGCCAGAGGAGTGACTCTCTGGTGGAGGATAATCCTGCCCAGGAGGACCATCAACCATTGCTCACTAAAGCAGCTTGGTCTCTCCTTAATACCTGCACTGTAGTGTGTAATCCCATGTAATGTGTATAGGTAATCTCATGATTACATCTCAATCTTTTTTATTTATTTATTTACTTATTTATTAAAGATTTCTGTCTCTTCCCCGCCGCCTCCCATTTCCCTCTCCCTCCCCCAATCAAGTCCCCCTCCCTCATCAGCCCAAAGAGCAATCAGGGTTCCCTGACCTGTAGGAAGTCCAAGGACCACCCACCTCCATCCAGGTCTAGTAAGGTGAGCATCCAAACTGCCTAGGTTCCCACACAGCCAATACGTGCAGTAGGATCAAAAACCCATTCCCATTGTTCTTGAGGTCTCAGTGGTCCTCATTGTCCGCTATGTTCAGAGAGACTGGTTTTAACCCAGGCTTTTTCAGGCCCAGGCCAGCTGGGCTTGGTGAGTTCCTGATAGAACATCCCCATTGTCTCAGTGTGTGGGTGCACCCCTCGCGGTCCTGAGTTCCTTGCTCATGCTCTCTCTCCATCTGTTCCTGCTTTGGACCTTGAGATTTCAGTCCGGTGCTCCAATGTGGGTCTCTGTCTCTGTCTCCTTTCATCGCCGGATGAAGGTTAATATTCAGGAGGATGCCTATATGTTTTTCTTTGGATTCTCCTTCTTATTTAGCTTCTCTAAGAACCCGAATTATAGGCTCAATATCCTTTATTTATGGCTAGAAACCAAGTATGAGTGAGTACATCCCATGTTCTTCTTTTTGGGTCTGGCTTACCTCACTCAGGATAGTGTTTTCTATTTCCATCCATTTGCCTGCAAACTTCAAGAAGTCCTTGTTTTTTACTGCTGAGTAGTACTCTAATATGTATATATTCCATACTTTCTTCATCCACTCTTCAATTGAAGGGCATCTAGATTGTTTCCAGGTTCTGGCTATTACAAACAATGCTGCTATGAACATAGTAGAGCATATACTTTTGTTGTATGATAAGGCCTCTCTTGGGTATATTCCCAAGAGTGGTATTGCTGGGTCCATGGGTAGGTTGATCCCGAATTTCCTGAGAAACCGCCACACTGCTTTCCAGAGTGGTTGCACAAGTTTGCATTCCCACCAGCAATGGATGAGTGTACCCCTTTCTCCACAACCTCTCCAGCAAAGTCTATCATTGGTGTTTTTTATTTTAGCCATTCTGACAGGTGTAAGATGGTATCTTAAAGTTGTCTTGATTTGCATTTCCCTGATCGCTAAGGAAGTTGAGCATGACCTTAAGTGTCTTTTGGCCATTTGAACTTCTTCTGTTGAGAATTCTCTGTTCAGCTCAGTGCCCCATTTTTTAATTGGGTTGATTAGCCTTTTACGGTCTAGTTTCTTGAGTTCTTTATATATTTTGGAGATCAGACCTTTGTCAGTTGCGGGGTTGGTGAAGATCTTCTCCCAGTCAGTGGGTTGCCTTTCTGTCTTAGCGACAGTGTCCTTTGCTTTACAGAAGCTTCTCAGTCTCAGGAGGTCCCATTTATTCAATGAGGCCCTTACTGTCTGTGCTGCTGGGGTTATACGTAGGAAGTGGTCTCCTGTGCCCATGTGTTGTAGAGTACTTCCTACTTTCTCTTCTATCAGGTTCAGTGTGTTCGGATTGATATTGAGGTCTTTAATCCACTTGGACTTGAGTTTTGTGCATGGTGATATATATGGATCTATTTTCATTCTTCTACAGATTGACATCCAATTTTGCCAGCACAATTTGTTGAAGATGCTCTCTTTTTTCCATTGTATACTTTTAGCTCCTTTATCGAAAATCAGGTGCTCATAGGTTTGTGGGTTAAAGTCAGGGTCTTCTATTCGATTCCATTGGTCGACTTCTCTGTTTTTATGCCAATACCAAGCAGTTTTCACTATTGTAGCTCTGTAATAGAGTTTGAAGTCAGGGATGGTAATGCCTCCAGACGTTCCTTTATTGTATAAGATTGTTTTGGCTATCCTGGGTTTTTTGTTTTTCCATATAAAGTTGATTATTGTCTTCTCCAGATCTGTGAAGAATTTTGATGGGATTTTGGTGGGGATTGCATTGAATCTATAGATTGCTTTTGGTAGAATTGCCATTTTTACTATGTTGATCCTCCCAATCCAAGAGCAAGGGAGATCCTTCCATTTTCTGGTGTCCTCTTCTATTTCTTTCTTCAAAGACTTAAAGTTCTTGTTAAATATATCTTTCACTTCCTTGGTCAGGGTTACCCCAAGATATTTTATGCTCTTTGTGGCGATCGTGAAAGGTGATGCTTCTCTGATTTCCCTCTCTGTTTCTTTATCCTTAGTGTATAGGAAGGCAACTGATTTTTTGGAGTTGATCTTGTATCCTGCCACATTACTAAAGGTGTTTATCAGCTGTAGGAGTTCTTTGGTAGAGTTTTTGGGGTCACTTATGTATACTATCATATCATCTGCAAATAACGACAGCTTAACTTCTTCCTTTCCAATACGAATCCCCTTGATCCCCTTATGTTGTCTTATTGCTATTGCTAGAACTTCAAGCACTATATTAAGAGGTATGGAGAGAGTGGACATCCTTGTCGTGTTCCTGATTTTAGTGGGATGGCTTTGAGTTTTTCTCCATTTAATTTAATGTTAGCTGTCGGCTTGCTGCAAATAGCTTTTATTATATTTAGGTATGACCCTTGTATCCCTAATCTCTCCAAGACCTTTACCATAAAGGGGTGTTGAATTTTGTCGAATGCTGTTTCAGCATCTAATGAAATGATCATATGGTTTTTTTTCTTTCAGTTTATTTATATGGTGGATTACATTGATAGATTTGCGTATGTTGAACCAGCCCTGCATCTCTGGGATGAAGCCTACTTGATCATAATGGATCATTTTTCTAATGTGTTCTTGGATTCGGTTTGCCAGTATTTTATTGAGAATTTTTGCGTCGATATTCATGAGTGACATAGGCCTGTAATTCTCTTTCTTGGTTGGGTCTTTGTGTGGTTTTGGTATCAGGGTAATTGTAGCTTCGTAAAAGGAATTTGGCAATGACTCTTCTGTTTCTATATTGTGAAATACTTTAAGGAGTATAGGTATTAGCTCTTCTTGGAAGTTCTGGTAGAATTCTGCATTGAAACCATCTGGTCCTGGGCTTTTTTTCGAGGGGAGATTTTTGATAACAGTTTCTAATTCTTCACGACTAACAGGTCTATTTAGATCGTTCACCTGGTCTTGGTTTAGCTTTGGTATATGGTACTTATCTAAAAAAATGTCCATTTCTTTTGTATTTTCCAGTTTTGTGGCATACAGGCTTTTGTAAGATCTAATGATTCTCTGAATTTCCTCTGTGTCTGTGGTTATGTCCCCCTTTTCATTTCTGATCTTATTTATTTGCGTGTTCTCTCTCTGTCATTTAATTAGTTTGGATAGGGGTTTGTCGATCTTGTTGATTTTCTCCAAGAACCAACTTTTTGTTTCATTGATTCTTTGGACTGTTTTCTGTGTTTCTATTTTGTTGATTTCAGCTCTCAGTTTGATTATTTCCAGTCTTCTACTCCTCCTGGGCACGTCTGCTTCTTTTTTTTCTAGAGCTTTCAGGTGTGCTGTTAAGTCCCCAATGTATGCTTTCTCCGTTTTCTTTAAGTGGGCACTTAGTGCTATGAACTTTCCTCTTAGCACTGCTTTCATCGTGTCCCATAGGTTTGAGTATGTTGTCTCTTTATTTTCATTAAATTCAAGGAAGACTTTAATTTCTTTCTTAATTTCTTCCTTGACCCAGGTGTGGTTCAGTAGTTGATTGTTCAGTTTCCATGAGTTTGTCGGCTTTCTGGGGGTAGCATTGTTGTTGCCTTCTAACTTTAATCCGTGGTGATCTGATAGGACACAGGTGGACACTGATATTCTTTTGTATCTGTGGAGGTTTCCTTTGTTTCCGAGTATATGGTCAATTTTTGAGAAGGTTCCATGAGCTGCAGAGAAGAAGGTATATTCTTTCCTATTTGGGTGGAGTGTTCTATAGATGTCTGTTAAGTCCATTTGCTTCATTACCTCCAATAATTCTCTTAATTCTCTATTAGGTTTCTGTCTGATTGACCTGTCCATTGGAGAGAGAGGTGTGTTGAAGTCTCCTACTACTAGTGTGTGTGGTTTGATGTCTGCCTTCAGTTCTAGTAATATTTCTTTTATGTAAGTGGGTGCTTTTATATTGGGGGCGTAGATATTCAGAATTGAGATGTCATCCTGATGAACTGTTCCTGTTATGAGTATAAAGTGTCCATCTTGATCTCTTCTGATTGATTTTAGTTTGAAGTCAGTTTTGTTGGAAATTAGTATGGCCACACCTGCTTTTTTCTTAGGACCATTTGCTTGAAAGACCTTTTCCCAACCCTTTACTCTGAGTAGATGCCTGTCTTTGTGGTTGAGATGTGTTTCTTGCAAACAGCAGAATGTTGGATCCTGTTTTCGTATCCAATCTCTTAGCCTGTGCCTTTTTATAGGTGAATTGAGACCATTAATATTAAGTGATATTAATGACCAGTGGTTGTTTACTCCAGTTATTCTTATTGTTTTTGGTAATAGAGTTTGTGTGTGTGTCCCTTCTTTGAGTTGTGCTGGTGAAGGTTCTCTAGATGCCTGAGTTATTGTAGGCAGTGTTAGCAATATTGCGATTTTCCTTCTATTCCTTTCTGTAGGGCTGGATTTGTGGCTACGTATTGTTTAAATTTGTTTTTATCCTGGAATGTCTTGTTTTCTCCATTGATAGTGAACACTAGCTTGGCTGGGTATAGAAGTTTGGGTTTGCATCCATGGTCTCTTAGTTTTTGAAGTACCTCTATCCAGGACCTTCTGGCTTTCATGGTTTCCATAGAGAAGTCCGGTGTAAGTCTGATCGGTTTACCTTTATAGTTACTTGGCCTTTTTCCTTTGCAGCTCTTAATATTCTTTCTTTAACCTGTATATTTTGTGTTTTGATTATTATATGGCAAGGGGATGTTTTTCTTTGATCCAGTCTGTTTGGTGTTCTGTATGCTTCTTGAATATTTAAATGAATATCTTTCTTTATGTTGGGAAAGTTTTCTTCCATAATTTTGTTAAAAATATTTTCTGGGCCTTTGAGCTGTGACTCTTCTCCTTCTTCTAGTCCTATTATTCTCAGTTTTCGTCTTTTCATTGTGTCCCATATTTCCTGAATGTTTTGTGTTGAGGATTTGTTGGCTTTGCTGTTTTCTTTGATCTGTGCGGTTTTTTTTTCTCTATGGTGTCCTCAGAATCTGAGATTCTTTCTTCTATCTCTTGCATTCTATTGATTATGCTTGTTTCTGTAGGCTCTGCTCGTTGACCTAGATTTTCCATATCCAGCTGTTCCTCAATTTGTGTTTTCTTCCTTGTTTCCATTTCAGTTTTCAATTCTTGAACTGTTTCCATTACCTGTTTGATCGTTTTTTCTTGGTTTCCCAGGGTCTCATGTACGTATTTACTCATTTCTTCAAACTTTTTGTTATACTTCTCATCCATTTCTATAAGGGTGTTTTTTACATGTTGTTTAAGGGACTCTATTGCTTTCATAAAGTCAATTTTTTCCGCTTCTTCTGTGTTAGGGTGTTCAAGTCCTTCTGTTGTAAGATCATTGGGTTCTGGTGTTTTCATGTTGTTTTTTAGATTATTGGGTGAAATTCTGCCTTGGCGCCTGCCCATCTCCTCCTATCGTTGCTATCTAATCAGTCTTTTAAAATCGGATCAGGTTTCTCTGCTGGCCAGAGGCTTCTCTTACAAATTGCCCTCGCTCTGTTTCCTGGCTCCAGCCGGGGGCCAAGATCCCTCTCACCCCTCAGAAGGGTCTTCAGGAACAGGACCCGGCTCCCCGTTTGCCAGGGACCTCGCCAACCAAAGGTCTACCTCTTTGATTTAGTTGTAGTGGGGTGATCTGCTCTCGGTGTTGTGTGCTGGTCCCTACCGCCTGCGTCCTCTGCCGCAGCGCCAGTATCCAGTGGTCCGGCCGCAGCCTGCTTCCTGGCTTCCTGCGTTGCCCGACTGCGTCGGTCGTCTGCCGGCGCCTGTGTCAGTTGTCTGCCTCTGCAGGCGCCTGCGTCGGTCGTCTACCTCTGCCGGTGCCTGCGTCGGTCGTCTGCCTCGGTCGTACATCTCAATCTTATGAGCACATTTATGTGAGTGGTCGGGAAAATGACTTCTCATTAAACTGTACAATTTTGACATATAGAATATATACTAAGACACGCTTTATAACTAGATCTATTTGTTCCACAAGGGCTGTAGACACTTAAAAATTCTGCTTTGTTCCTTCTGTCTACATTAATGCACATAATTAGTTTACTTTTACTTCAAAGCAAGTTCAAACTAGACTAAAGACTTTTTGTAAATAGATAAGTTTAAAACCTTACAGCTATGCACAAGGTCAGAGTCACAGGTGTCTAACAAGGTTGCTATACAAATCACCCTAAGGAAAGCACGCCAATTCTTTGCTTGCCAAGTCTATCTGATAAAGACCTATGGACACTGTGCCACCTGACTCTGACTATGGTCTTACTCCCCAAACCTTGGAACCTTGTGTTGCCATGGTAAATGGCTCAGCAACTTATCACTTATCCTAGGAATGTGCTTTTGACCAATGAGAGGGAAGTCTTGGAAATTTTTTTATTGCTCCAAGGCTCCTGTAAGAAAGAGATTTTTTAGACTAGAGGAGAAGAAGCTAGGAGGAATTAAAATGAGGACAGAATTAGAATAGAAGCAGAAGAATAAAGAGACTTGTTCAGAATAGCATGTGTGTGAGAGAGTTCATTCACCCTTAGATGCCCTAAGAAAAATGTTCCTTTTGCTTCTGGTCACATCAGATCTGAATACTGAAGAGGACCTTGGGGCTGGTCCACAAAGGACCTCGATAACAAGGATTATTTTATTATTTTGAATTAAGTGTATGGGTCTATGTAATGAGTTACGTACGTATTAGTGCTGGTACCTGCAGAGGCCACAGCCATCAGATCCCCAGGAGCTGAAGTTAGAAGAAGTTGTGAGCTATTTGGCTTGAGTGCTAAAAACTGAATTCAGAACCTCTGCAAGAGCAATAAACACTCTTAACCACTGAGCAATTTCTCAAGCTTCTGGGGTAAGATTCTACCTTAAAATACTAAGGGGCTAGAGTGGTGGCTCAGGGGTCAAGAACATTTCCTGCTCTTCCAGAGGACCCGATTGGTTCTCCACACTTATGTTGGGCAGCTCACAAACACTTTTAACTCAAGTTCCAGGGGATCCGATGTCCCTTTCTAGCCTCTTCATGCATCTGCAATCACATGCACACACACACACACACACACACACACACACACACACACACTAAATAAGTTAAGCCAATAAAACAAAAGTGTGAGACAGAAAAAGCTTGAATATTCATCTGGAAGGCTTTCCTTTATTTTATGTGTCCCCTGTACCCACTACAGGCCTCTCTTTCAGATCTTCAGCAATCAGGAAACAAAGGTTTCCTAGCTTCCAGGAGCCTCCAGACATCTCAGAGGAAATGGCCTGAATTCTGTGAAGCTGCCTTTTTTTGTAGGTCGAAAATAGCATACTGTAAATTTTGTGTTGTCCAACTGATGACACAGCTCAAGGTGAGGGCTGTGATGACTGCAGCCCTCGATGCTGCCATCAAATGCCCCCAGCTTAGCTGATGGGAGCTTATCCCCAAAGAGAATTGGCCCTGAAAAACCCAGGCAGCCAATGTTTCTGACAACTAAACTTGCAGAATCAGGGCCCAAGCAGGGAAGGTTGTTGCCAGGAGGGACCGGAGCTTAGCACAATAAGGAAGCATGTGATTTGAGGTAGAGAAAAAGGACTCCAGGGCAAAGCAGACAGGAATGGCAATAATAGAGTAAGATGTGTAGTCACTTTAGTTAAAACTGTGACAAAGAATAAGACACTTTAAACCTGCAGTTCACCTCTTCCACTGAGTTTGGTCTAGCCCTGAAACCAGGATGAGACAAAAATTCACAAAGCTAACAGTTTCACCAAATCAGTACTAAGCAAGCAAATCAAGAGACTGACTCTTACATAAAAATGGCTGAAAGTCCCATATATTAACAAATGAAATGTACCAGTATTAATATACTTGGAACTAGTAGGTTTAATTCCAGGCATATGGTAACTCAAATTAGTAAACGAAGAGTGTAATGAATCACATGACTAGCCAGAGGAAGAATACAATTAAACATCTGAAAAGAAAAGATAACATGGCTAGTGAGATGGCTGAGCTGAGTGAATAAAGTATCTGCTGTGCAAACATGAGGCCCTGACTTCGGAGCCCCTGGTGGAAGGGCTGACCATGTAGCTCAGTGGCAGAGTGATTGCCTCACATGTGTAAGGCCCAAGGTTGAATTCCTACTGCTACCAAAAACAGTGATGATGATGGCTGTGATGGTGGTGATGTGCAGAGCACAGAGAAAGACAGCAGGCACTGACCTCTGGCCTCTATACCTGCACATATAGGTGAACACTTCTGCACACACACACACAGAGACAGACACACGCACGTGCGCACACACATACACACACACAAGGGGGGGACAGGGCACAAGAACGTGAAAGGTAATCAAAGATGCTACTCAATCACCCTTTTAAAATAGTTTGGGATGTTCTATGAAATACTGGAAATGTAAAAAAATAAATAAAACACACATGATTTTAAAAAGCAGTTGCTTTGTAATTATTCAAAGAGGCAATGAGAACTTAGTTGACAATCCAAGATAACCAAGAAAAAAAAACTCTTGAAGCTAATGAGGCAGGTGACTAATTACAAGTGGGCAAAAATAAAGAGCTCCTACAAATAAGAAGATTAAAAACGACCCAATTAAAACTCAACTGCAAAAACTAAACTGTAAATTTAATAAAAGAATGTATATATAGGAATGTTCTCAGAATCATTAGTTATAAAGAAAAATCACAATAAGATGGCATCACTAGAAACACCACGGCTACAATGGCAACAGCAAACACTGGCAGGAATGTGAAGCGGCTGGAGCACACATGCACAGCTGGCATGAATAGAAAGCAGTGCTTTGAAAATCCGCCTTCATTTTCCTCTCTGTTTGATTGTTTTTCAGATTGTTTTGAGGGTCTTGCAAAGTAGCCTTGGATGTTCTAAAATATACTACAAACAACCGAGGTTGAATTAAACTCACAACCCTGCCTCAGCCCCTATTACAGGTATGTGTCACCATGCCGTAACAAATGGTGTGTGTTTTGTGTGTGTGTGTGAGAGAGAGAGAGGTGAGTGGGGAGAGGGAGAAAGAGAGACAGAGAGACACAGAATGCGCACGTGTGTTCTGGTTCCCATAGAGGCAAGAAGAGATCTCCCAGAGCTGGAATTACAGGTTGCTTTGAGCTGCCTGATGTGCATGATGGGAACTGAACTCTGGTCCTCTGCAGGAGCAACAAGTACTTTAACACTGAGCCATTTCTCCATCCCCCCTGGTTTTTATTTTTTATAGACACAAATCTATTTCAAGATCAAGAAACTCTACTTCTAGGCATTTAGTCAAGACAGAAGTATAAACCCAAAGCCTTAAACAAGACTATCCATTTATTCACTTCATCTAACCAGTAATCAACAATCCAAGAAAAAAACAACAAAGCTACTGCCACAGTCCATAGCACAACTAAGTATCAAGAACACCACAGCAAGCAAAGAAACTCTCTCTCTACACACACCCACCCACACCCACCCACACACACCCACACCCTCCTCCACACGAAGTCAAGAGCAGGAAATCTTGGGGACAAAAGTCAAAAGAAGTTAATCATGGTGAAGAGCAGTTGATCAAGAATGTACCGGTTCTTGGAGGATTTGAAAGGAGCAAAGGACCAGGGAACCTTCAGCAGAGACAGAAATATACTATACCTGGTCTTACACGATTGCCATGAATGTCAAACTCTTCTAATTGAACTCAGCATTGAAGATCTATGCTATTTATAATTTATACTTCAATCCAATAGAAGGCTCTATGTTCAACAGAAAGGCAGAATATTTTTTTTTCTTTTCTTTTTTTTTTTATTAAAGATTTCTGTCTCTTCCCCACCTCCGCCTCCCCTTTCCCTCCCCCTCCCCTAATTAAGTCCCCCTCCCTCGTAAGCCCAAAGAGCAGTCAGGGTTCCCTGCCCTGTGGGAAGTCCAAGGACCACCCACCTCCATCCAGGTCTAGTAAGGTGATCATCCAAACTGCCTAGGTTCCCACAAAGCCAATAGGTGCAGTAGGATCAAAAACCCATTGCCATTGTTATTGAGGTCTCAGTAGTCCTCATTGTCTGCTATGTTCAGCTAGACCAGTTTTATCCCAGGCTTTTTCAGACCCAGGCCAGCTGGCCTTGGTGAGTTCCCGATAGAACATCCCCAGTGTCTCAGTGTGTGGGTGCACCCCTCACGGTCCTGAGTTCCTTGCTCGTGCTCTCTCTCCTTCTGATCCTGATTTGGACCTTGAGATTTCAGTCCAGTGCTCCAATGTGGGTCTCTGTCTCTGTCTCCTTTCATCGCCGGATGAAGGTTAATATTCAGGAGGATGCCTTTATGTTTTTCTTTGGGTTCCCCTTCTTATTTAGCTTCTCTAAGAACCTGAGTTATAGGCTCTATGTCCTTTATTTATGGCTAGAAACCAAATATGAGTGAGTACATCCCATGTTCTTCTTTTTGGGTCTGGCTTACCTCACTCAGGATAGTGTTTTCTATTTCCATCCATTTGCCTGCAAACTTCAAGAAGTCCTTGTTTTTTACTGCTGAGTAGTACTCTAATATGTATATATTCCATACTTTCTTCATCCATTCTTCAATTGAAGGGGATCTAGGTTGTTTCCAGGTTCTGGCTATTACAAACTTGTGCGGCAGAATATTTTAAAAACATAAAATTTCCACTTCTCAATGCCAGCCAAAAGAAAAAGTATGAAGGAAAAATATCTTTAAAAAACATATAAGAAACTTAGATAAAGAAGGTTTATAAGCTAGGAAGCGAAGGCACTCCCAGCACTCAGGAGGCTAAGTACAAGACCAGGAGTCTAAGTTCAACCTACCTACAGTGAGTTCCGGGTCAGACTAATCTACACTGTGAGCTTGTGTCTCAAAAACACTCTTCCTCCAGGAAGGGAGGAGGAGGAGAAACAGGAAAAGACTCTATTGCTGAAAGCACCCACCAGTTCAGATACAGGACATGAACAGATCAAGTTGGTGCTGAACAGGAGGCTTTCTCCCTGTTGACTAGCTTTCATAGCACCCGAAGGAGGTACTTAGGGTTTGGGAGGATAAGTCATCAATGGTCTTACTCATCTGTGAACCTTATGAGCTAAAATAATGATGGACATGGCAAAAACTCCCATTGTTATAATAGTGGCACAAATGTTATAGGGGAAACGAACTGCTTTGTGATTAAATTTAAGACCCACTCAACAGGAGGACTGAAAATATGGTCAGAAACACAGAGTTGGGGAGCTCATAGGCACCAGAGGTGAACATACTACTATTGTGCTTTATGGATATACTCTATATACCCATCATCTATACCTATTGTAATTATAAACCTATACCCATAGGTTAATATAGCTCCCAGGTATCATCACATGAAATCCTTTTCTGTACAGACTGTGTAGAATCTGATCATGAGAGAACAGCTGCACTCATTACCTCACAGCAGGTGTGGTTGTGTGCACACAGCCTGCACCAGAAGAAGCCGTCACCGCTCTATCATGGACTGGACAGAGACTTGTGAGTTTCTATCCCCAGGTAAAGGGTGCTGGTGAGACTGATTCTAGAAAAGGGATAGATGCTACTTTTCTTTGGCCGTGTGGCCCCTGAAAGGTCAATCATACACTGAGGATACAGGCAGCCGGAATTTGACCTGGTGGGTTTTAATTTTTTAGAAAAAGGACAGAAAGTTTAGAGGAGGTGAAGGTTCATCTTAGAGGAGTAGGGGTGAAGTTAAGGGGAAGAGTATGGCGTGACTATGAACAAAATACCCTGCACACAAGTATGAAATTCTCAAAGAATTAATAACATTATTTCAAAGATTGGGAATTTGTCTAGTTAGGTGGTAAAGTTTATTATTATAAAATGCTATTATTGTTATTAGAAGTGTAAAGATTAATAGAAAAAACTTAAAATGCAAAATGTGACCAAAATATGCAAATACTGACTATTTTGGTACATGATTGTCTCATAGTAACAACATATGGAAAAATGCATAAAACATACTCAGGGGTTTGTTTATTCTCCAAGTAATAAATCTTATTTAACCCCAACCATATACTAGTAGCACAATGTTTCTATTTACATGTGTATGTATGTGTGGTGTGCATGTATGATGTGTGTTTGCTTTTATATGGGTATACGTGTGTGTGCATGGACATGTGAAGGCCTGAAGTTGAAGGCAGGTATCTTCTGAGGTCATGGCCTACTTTATTTCCTGAGGCAAAGTTTTTCACTGAACCTAGAGCTAACCGATTTAAGTTGGCACTGGGTCTCCCGGTTCTGCCTCCCAAGTGCTGGAATCAAAGCATCTTCCACACTTGCTCATCCTTCACATGGGTTCAGGAGATACAAACTCCAGGCCTCATTATTGTATCCAAGTATCATCTCTCCAGCACAGTTGCACAATTCTAAATAATAGCTTTCATACATAGTCTTCATTCTGGTACGTTCCACGACCAATGGGCTTAGAGTAAGAGAATGTCTGTCTGAGGGCAACAATGAACAGCTTTTATATTCTAATTATTTCCATATTTATCTTAATTTTACTCCAATTTTCAGGCTTCTACTTTATGACTGTGCCAAAAGTTAAAAATATCTGAAGCTGTTAAATGATAATATTGGTTGTTCAGCAAATGGTTTATTCAGATAGAAATGAGATAACTGGTTATTTGCTGGTAATTTAGTTAAGATCATTAGTTTATACATACACCAGTTAGTTTCTAATGAATTCACATTATAAAGTAGAGACTGTGATTGTAGATTGCCACTCGTGGAGTCAGACTATGCAGATTCTAAGATCTGTACTCACTATATGAAATCACTTGACCCTCAGAGGGTTTTATGAGGAATGCAGGAGACAAAGCATACAGATTTCTTAGAGCAGTGCTTAGCAAATGGTTAAACTCACTAAGTAGATGTTAGTTCTTAGGTGGTTATTATGATCCTGGAGATGAAGGCGTGAGTGGGAAGGACTTTCCAAGGATGACTGCCAAGGTAGAACTTCCCAGAGGAGAACATTACACATGTGAATTCAGAAACAATAACACTTAAGGCAAATAAATGCTGACACTTTTAACTTCAAAGAGATCTAAAAATAAAGAATAAAAGAGTAATACATGATGATATAAGAATGAATAAAAGCTAAAGAGCAAGTCACAACAAAATGGTCATTACACTTAGAAAACAATGTTTAGCCGGGCGATGGTGGCGCACGCCTTTAATTCCAGCACTCGGGAGGCAGAGGCAGACAGATCTCTGTGAGTTCGAGACCAGCCTGGTCTACAGAGCTAGTCCCAGGACAGGCTCCAAAGCCACAGAGAAACCCTGTCTCAAACCCCCCCCCCCAAAAAGAAAACAATGTTTAACTTCATCAACATTTAAAATAAACACAAATCACATCAAAATCATCCTATCAATAAAAGATCACACCTTTCTTTGCTTTTTAAATAAGCAAGCGTTATCATCCCATATTAGCCTATTATGATATTTTTAGAAAATGTTCTGAGAGGGCCACACTAGCTTAAATAGTAACTACAGCTAGCAAAAAGACTGATGAGACCATGGATAATGTCCCGAGAAAGAATTGAGGACTGAAGGGCACTGTCTTCTTTATGGCGTGGATTAGAGCAGAGACTGTAATGTCTATAAGCCAGGGACAATTTCCATAAGTCATAAAACCAGCACATGTACATTTATAATACAAACATTCATACCCACAGTACAGCTAATTTAATAATAACATTTATGAGAGAATGACAAAACTGGCATTTAGACATGATTTGTAAAAACATAAAATAGTAAATCTAGAGAGCATATTGACAAGGCATATAAAAAATTAAAATGCCTATATCAGAAGTAATCCTGAGGAAATAATCGAGTAATATAAAAAGTACATATATGAGAACTGAAATCTTGTCATAAAGCCAAAAATTAATAGTTAACTATCAATCAATCTGAGATTGATTAAAATAGACTATTTTAAATCTGCATATGCAATGAAACAGCAATAGTCAGAAAAGGTAGAACCTAAATTGAAGATGTGCACCTTTGTTAATTGATATGGAAAAATTCAAGGAGTTTGCTTAAGTTTAAGCATTGAAAAAAATTCTGAAATATATATATATAACATAACTCTCAGAGTAATGATTATATATATATATATATAATATATATGATATATATATAATATCACTTTGTAGGTAGGAAGAGGCCAGCACCTAAGATCTAGTGGGGTAGAAGGGGAGCCTGATCAGGGAAAGATGCATTTACAGATGAAGCACCAAGACTCAGAGATAATCAGATTTCAGAGCACCTGCTAGACATATAGGAAACAAGAGGAGGTAGGAGCATGTTCTCATGATCAGAAAGAGCAATGAGTTATGTGAGACGGTCTCTCAAAAGTCATGTGTTCAGAAGATGATCCAGTTAGAGACAACGCTTTGTCCCTTGAAGGGTTGGTAACCACCAAAGCCAGCAGTGCTTCCTTCAGGGGAGATTGCCTGATCACAGGACACAACAGAGCAGGAGTTGATGATTAGTGCCAGCACCCCAAGTTAGAGACACAGGGCTACCAATGTGCTCTACCTTTGGCCAAACCAACTGTGGGCTGGAGTTGGATAAGAACAGTGTGCCTACTGTATGTGTGATGTCTGGTGACTTTTAACTCTGTTCACATATTTTCAGACTCTTAAGTAATTTCGGTAACCAAAGTAACAACCACAGAAACTAGAAAAAGAAAAACCTAAAAGAGGTACACAGCTCCCTGAAAATTGTAGAAAAGAGAAAGCAGTGGGGGTAGTTGGTAAGAAGACACTGGGCAGACTGCTCAGCCAGCTTGTTCATTTATGCAAACAAGGCCACGCTGGGCATCAGGTTCCACAGTTTGTGACGAGCAACGGTGAGTTCAACCATCTCCTGCCTCAGGAGAGTCCCTGTTCAGCTTGCTCAGGGGTGCACATAAGCGCAAAGCAGTCAAGCACAGCACACCCGGTCAGAATATGACACATAACAGACAGAAAAGAGAGTTTTCCACCTTGTGTGGAGAAGATACAATCAACTGTTCTCTGGAAGTGGAAGAGAATCAAAGACTACAAGACTAGAGTGTTTATTTTCCCACATCTGTGCCCATTTCCCACACATCATGAGGATTTTTAAGGAATCTCCTTACTTTGTTTTCCTTCAGTGCTGAAAGAAAAAAAAAGCTTAGGATAGCATTATCACAGCTCCTCACAGGCCTTGTGGTTGCTGGAGGGCTGCAGAGTAGGAGGGAAGGGTGAGGTGGGGATGAGGGCTGAGGGAGTCTAGGAAGAATGCTGTTTAAACCTGAGATGGCCCAGGAGCAAGTTCACCCAGGAACACCAACAACGCAAAGAAGCCCTGGCAATGGATCCCTCAAGCCTGTCTGGGAGAAGTCTTCCCTGTCTGGGCAGAAGGTTCAGTTTAGGACAGATCTTTTCTCTTTCTTCTCTCCCTCTAGCACTCGCTCTCTCATCCATCTGTGACAGCTGCAGAGTTCCCCAGCCATGAAGGGATCTGACCCCAAATTCTATTTTAGTCCTAGTGATGCTTGGCATTTATCAGAGACATACGCAAGTACTGGAGACAACGATCTCTGCTCAGCAGGTTAGACTTCATAAAGAGACCTTAAATATCCACATGAAGTCCTCAGCTCTAAAGCCAGTTTTCAACCAGCCTGGGCCATGTGAGATCCCCTCTCTCTCTCTCTCTCTCTCTCTCTCTCGCTCTCTCTCACACACACACACACACACACACACACAGTGTATGTACAAACTACAGAATGATTATGAAGGGACAATGAAGAATTTTCAAGAATTCAGTGAAAAATTGGGAAAATAGTCCTTTGTCACACTGTTAACTTTTTCAAATCAGTATTAATTTTAAAATCAAGTAGAGTTCGAGTTCAAACTCAGTTCTGCTACTTGTGGCACACATCTCAACTTTGTGAGTTTGAGTAAATTATTTAACAGCTGTTTTTGTGTATACAGAGTGATTAAAAGCAGCATTTTGTGGTATATGAAAAGTCATATTTTTGACACTAGATACTCAAAAAATTAGCTATTATCTCCCCATTGAACAGGCCTCCTATTCCTTCTCAGATCTGTGTTTATTTTTGTCAGAGAAAGTCAGTGTAATTACGTAGGAACACAGAAAGTGCCAGCATCCTTAGGAAGAGGCTGACACTGGCATCCTCCTTCCAGCTTGAGAAGATATATCCCTCAACTTATCTAGTAGGATGAACACCCAATCCCACTAAAATCTCTCAGAAACCCAATGGATTATTTCCGTCCTCCTATGTCTTCAGTATTTCATTCTTCAATGGAGTCTCTATATTAGTAATTTTACCCTAATTTCTGTATCTTAAAAATAAACCTCTTTACTAAAAAGGTTTTTTTTCCCCTCCAGCCTGTCACTTTCCTCATATCTGGCCAAATTTCCCTCAAGGATTATGTGAGCAAAGAAACTTCATTCCATTTCTTATCTCCTGCCCACTCCCAGCTACCTCTACCTGGCTGTCTTGACAAAGTTTTTGCCATTTTGCTGTAAAGACCCCTTCCTTCTGGACTTCTCAGAGGCATTTGTAGGAAGAGGTGATTTCTTCCTCATAAATATCCTCACTTGTGGATCCCATAACTGCTTCTCTTGCTTCCTTCCTCTACACTTTCGATTCCTTTAAGGAAAATTCTTCCATGCTCCTTCAGTGCAAGATGTTTCCAGGGCTCGGTGGCAGGCGCAGCTTCCCTTTTGCTCCACATCATCTAGCACGGTCTCCTCAGTGTGTCTGGACTAGCCCTGTCTTTAAGCTTCTGACCCATGTGTCTAATGGTCTATATTCAGCTTCATCCACTACTGCAGTGACCCACAGAAGCCTCACCTCCCCTGTGTACAAGGATGAATTTACAATCTTCAATTTTTAAAAGTGTTTTACTTCTAGTAGTCTGGATTCTGTCAGTGGAGTCACCATTCACCTGGATGCTAATGTGATAAATATTACTATCACTGTTTTCCTCATATGGGTTACTGATGTTGATAGAATAACAAGAACTCTCAATTTGATTGGACCAAGTCTTCCTAATAACTCTATCTCATCTAGAAAAGTCATTCAAAAAGCAGAGAGGACTCCAGAAGGCTCATAAGATAGTTACACAAAAACCATCCAACTCAGTACAATGATAGTTTGGACTAAGGTAGTAGCAGTGGAAATTAATATTATTTATATGATAGAAGTAATTGAAGAAATGTTTGATGAAAAGGGACAAGGGAGCCAAATCCTTAATAAGAAATTAATAAAAGAGGGTATAGTGGTATCTGAGCTTCTACTCCGGTTGCTGTGATGAAATCCCACGAAAAGAACAATTTAAAGGGGAAAGAGTTTCCTCTGGCTCACAGATGCAGTTTACAGTCCACCACAGTGGGGGAGTCTCAGTGGCAGTAGCTCGAGGGAGCTGGTCACATCACGTTCATCCTAGCTGGACAGCACTACTTGCACAAATGCTAATGCTCCACTTGCTCTCTCTAGTCCAAGATCCCCTGCCTAGGATGACCCTAGTTGAAGCAGTCAGTATAATCCCTCACAGACATACCCAAGAGGCCCACTTCTCAGGAGAGTTTAATTGTCAAGTTGACAGTTAACAAGATCACAGCTGGTCAGCCAATAAAATGATCAGTTCAATAATCCTTTTTTTTTACCGCAAATCCATGTTGCCCAATATAACATCTTTTAGTTTATATTGGTCACATATTTTACATTACTTTCAATGTTATATTGGGCAACATGAATTTGCGGTAAAAAAAAGGATTATTGAAGATCAGGAAAATATGGTAGACACCGCTGTCTACCCAGTATTAATCTCTTTCTTCACAGCCAGGAGAACATCAGTTCATTCCGTTTTCTAGGTTCACTTTCTCCAAGGGATAAGCAGTGAGCATTTCTGGCCAGTAGGTTATACGTGGAAATCCACTGAGTGATAAGTTTAGGGACATCCACTATCTTCCTGAATTAAAGAAGCAGTAGGCATATGGCTGTTTTTCCTTCCACCTTCTAGTAATATCTCTCTGTTATACACCATTGCTACTGGAAGGGAGCAGGCAATTTAGTGGTTATGACTTTAAAATAAGATTGTAAGGCGGAGGAATGGGTAATGAGAAGAATGTTTGACCTTGAACATTTACTTATCTGGTATGACTGTCTATTACTAGACTTCTTATTTCTTTTTTTTTTCTTTTTTTTTAAAGATTTATTTATTTATTAAGCATACAATGTACTGCTGGCAAGGAAGGTACCAGGTCTCATTACAGATGGTTGTGAGCCACCATGTGGTTGCTGGGAATTGAACTCGGGACCTCTGGAAGAGCAGCCAGTGCTCTTACCCTCTGAGCCATCTCTCCAGCCCCCGACTTCTTATTTCTTGACATAAATAAAAATATTTTCAGTCAGTCAGTCACTTGTTAGCTTACTAGACCATAAAGTGATCTCATTTTCAGCAGACATAATGACAGTAATAAGTGACCCTGATCCAGCAGATGTTTAGTAGAGGGAGAAGTCAACAGTTCCACGGTGATAGAAATTACTCTCTCTTTCAGAAAAGGATAACCTTTTATATTATTATAAATATTATTGTAAATAATATAATTATCAAGCTTGATCAAGGCGACACATATAACTGTGACTTTGATGATAGGAGGAGAGCATTCTTTGTATTGTTGAGATTTATGTATGTGTATAATTTGCCTACATATATGTCTGTGTATCACTTGTGTGCCTGATGCCTGAGGTGGTCAGAATATGGTATAGGATTCCCTGGTACTGAAGTTATAGACAGTTGTGAGCTGCCATGTGCATGCTGGGAACTAAATTTGGTCCTCTACAATAGCAACGAGTGTTTAAGTCATCTCTACAGCTTTAGGCAATATTATTACTGTTATTATTAGACCATGGAATAGTTAGTTATAAAACCTGACCTAAGGCCAGATGTGGTGGTAGAAGCCTATATTGGTAGCCCTTGGGATGTGGAAGCAGGAGCATCAGAATCCAGCCTCCCTCTCCTTACAGAGGGACCCACAGTTGCTTCACTTTCGTTGTTTACAGGGATGCTTACCTTAAGTGTGTTTTACATCTACAAAAAAACAAAAAGTCAGACTTGGAAATTTAAAATTCATTTCTAAAGAGTGACACAAGAATGATTATTGTAAGAATTAGAAGTTCCTCAGAATCTTTTAGGTTTCCCAACAGGATGGAATAGGCTGTAAGGAGGATCCAGACAGACAGCCTCTTGGGGGTGCTTCCTCCATCTTTGAGGGGCTCTTTTCCACTTTTTGACTTTAACTATGGTAGCCAATATCAACTTCCAGGTAGGCTAAAACTCACTGGTGGTTCCCAGCCTAGCCTTGAGATAGCCGATAAGCAGAAAAGAAATTACTACGGCCGGGCGATGGTAGCGCACGCCTTTAATCCCAGCACTCGGGAGGCAGAGGCAGGCGGATCTCTGTGAGTTCGAGACCAGCCTGGTCTACAGAGCTAGTTCCAGGACAGGCTCCAAAGCCACAGAGAAACCCTGTCTCGAAAACAAACAAACAAACAAAAAAAAAAAGAAATTACTACCTCTGGATGATTTAGGTCATCCCCAAGTAATAGTCAAGGGCTAAATATGACCAATTAGGTTCAAAGAAGAAAGATTTCATGACCTCCTTCTCTGTGCAGGACCGTGGGCCAGGGTAAGACAAAAGTCATTCAGGAGAAATGGAGCCTCAAAGGGCTCCTGGTATGGATGGGAGAGAAGACCTGGAGCATGTTTGTGGACTAGTTACACGAATCCAGGAACTCTGATTTCAACTCCAAGTGACACTGGGTAAATTAACCAGGATTAACAAGGATCCTTTCCCCTGTCTATAGAGCACTGGACAAATTGAGTTCTGGGCTTCATGGTTACATTCATCAATCTCAGTGACTCCTCCCACTCTTTAACAGAGTAATAACATATAAGAGATAACCATGGGCCAGAGCTAAATCTCTATTTAACTGTAGACTCACTACATAAGATAATAACTGCAAGAGAACCTATGGGGGAAGGCAGACTGACCAGGATCAGATGGGTGTCTGTATTCCTTCTGGATGAGGAAAGCAGGGAAGAATACAAGAGGAAGGTAGGATCTGATTGGAGTCCAAAAGATCAAGAGAAGAGAAAGAAGAGAAAAAGTGAAGTGTGTATGAATGTTCCCCCTACTTTTGGTTTTAGGAAAACACAGAAAGTCACAATTCCAGTACATTGTGGAGTGAGGTAGTGGGGCTGGAGTGAAGGGAGCTCACTGTGTCCCAAAAGCATGAGGAACAATTAGTATTTTAGCATATTTGGAGGTCATGTGTGCCACAGCCATGTTCTATGCCTGGAAATCTTATGTCAGCTGGGAAGCTCAGAGTCAAGAGTCCCACAGCAATTTTCAGGTAGGCTGAAGTGTACATGTGTGTGAGATGAGAAACAGGGGGAAAACATGAATGTGCTGACGCTCCTGTGGACCACACAGGAGAGCCATTTCGTTTGAAATCCCCCCCTGGTCCACCACAGGTACTAGCCCAAACATTGACCGATTTTCTACAATTCCGTAGGTAAATACACCTATTAATAGCTTTACAAGAATAGTGACAATCAGAAAGAAACGGCACCAGAGCATTTATGGAGGCGTCACCTGGCAGCTGTGTCTCTGTTGGTGAGTGTTGCGTGACAGTGTCAAGTAAGGCGATGGGTGGAAAGCACAACAGTGGCCTGGTCTGTGAGCATCTTCTTGACCGAGCATCCTGCTGAAGAAATAACAGAGGAGAACACCCATCTGCCAAGAGGAGTGGGAAGCAGAACCAAAAGACACTTAACTTACTGAAGAGCTGAGAAGGTGTCATCTATCAAGTTGAAGCCTAAACCCCAGATCTTAGTTCCAACAGGAAGCACACTGGTATAAGAGTCTTCAGAATATATCCCCCCTAATTCCACATGTTTGTAGGGGTGAGGGAGAGTAGGCAAAAAGTCTGTTGAAGAAGACACAGGTTGATCCCATTGGGGTTTTGCACATCAGATCCAAAGGACTTGGCTTATTGTATGCAGGCAGCCAGCTCAAAATGATCTACAGGGAGCTGTTTGTTTTATCTAAGAGCAACAAGGAATGAACAAAGTTCTCAACGAAGAAGGTGAATGGTTTTTTTGGCAATCACTGTGGCTGAGGAATAGAGAACAGACTACCAATAAGACCAGGAAGTGACTTTAATCATATCTTCTAAACTTCTCCACTTGTGACACTTTTATACCAAGAATTTTTTTATACTTTGGGGAGTAGAGGCATCTAAAATAAGTATATGAAAAAAACATTAACTGAGACTAAATCATAACAAAATTTATTTTAAAATAATCATTTGATTCACATACAAATCAAGGAAAAGCAAATTTGCATAGTAATGAAATAGAAAATCCTGGTTATTTTCACATGACGAATTAAATCCTGACTGGTCTGATTACATAAGCTGAAAATCTTAACAACTCGGGATGTGGAAACGGAAGGATTAAAAGTAAGCCTTAGCTACACAGAGAGTTCAAATCCAGCCTGGGCTACATGAGACTTTGTCTCAAAAAAACCAAAGCAAGGGAGGGAGGGATGATTGAACAGTTAAGAGTGCTCACTGCTTTTCCAGAAGATTGGAGTGTGGTTCCCAGCACCCGTAATGGGTGGCTTATAACTGCCTGTAATTCACCATATCATGAATGCATCTTGATTTATAAAAGTGAACATGTGTATCAATTTGCGTGTATATAGGCAAATACAAGAGAAATAAAGTTGATTAAAATATACATGGAGCAGTTAATGTTTTATTCTGGCATTCTAATGTCTATCATTCTCCCTTGGAGACCAGCACCAAACTGCTTTTTACACGACACCTGTCCCATCTTCCTATTGTGTGTGTCAGCACAGCACAAATGTTCGGTGCTGTGTAGCCCAGTACCTTTCTGAGGAGAGACTGATCTCTCCTCTGTCTCTGATTTATATAGACAACAGTTGCATAGACGCTCCCTTGTTTACACTGCTCCTAGAAGAAAAAAAAAACCTGTTTTCTTTAAAATCATGTGAATCAGAAGTCTTCTGAGGCAGAGAAGGCTTTACTCTGCATAAGATATCCTATCACCTCATAAAACACCTATTTTCCAGCTCTTGGAGACTAATCAATGGTCTGTTAAACTAGTTGAAATTTGGCCAAACAGTATGCATGCCCAACATCTGGGCCCCCTTAGGCTGAGAGCAGATCGCACCTTCTGCTGTATCAGCAGCTTTCCCCATCCCCTCCTGCCTCCCCTGATTCATATAGAGAAGTTGATTTCCCAGAAAACACAGTCTCAAACCAATCTTTGCCAGATCACCCACTCCCAGGCTCTGGAATGGAGTTGCTGGTTGTGGAACAGAATGTTTGTTCAATTATGTAGAGATGTGCTGCATTTGTTTGTGTTGCGGAATAATCGCTTAGTTATGTAAAGATGCATTGCTTTTGTTTATTTCTGCATTTGTTAAACTATGTAAAAATGTCTTGCTGTTTCACCTTGCCTGCCTAAGGCACCTGACTGGTCTAATAAAAAGCTGACTGGCCAATGGCCATCCTAGGCAAAGGAAGGATAGGCAGAGCTGGTGGGGAGAGAGAAGGAAGAGGGCAGCCAGCTGAGATACAGAAGAAGCAGGAAAACAGGATGGACAATACATAGATGGGGTAAATGAGCCTTGGGGCAGCACAAAGATTAATAGAAATGGGTTATAATAAAAAATAGCTAGAAACATCCTAAGCTAAGGCCAAACATTCATAATTAATAATAAATCGGAAAAAAATAATAAGTCGGTGTCATGATTTGAGGGCTGATGGTCCAAGAAAGCCTGCTACAGTTGTGTGTTGTACCAGACTTTTTCTTTGGGCCACCAAACAGCTCCCAAATCACGACATAGAGTCTTATTATTATCACCGAATGTTCAACCTCGCTTAGGCACATTTCTGGCTAGCTCTCTTTAACTTAAATTAACCTGTTTCTCTTTATCTTCCTTCTGCCTGAGGGCTTGTTACCTCTCTTCCTTCCGCACATCTCACTTCCACTGCTTCTGTATGTCTGACTGGCTGGTATCTGCCTGGCTTCCTGCCCTGGGCTTGTCCCTAGTTCTCTCTTCTTCCTTCTCTCATTCTTCTTTCTCTCTTTATCTTAGATTTTTCCTCCTATTTATTGTCTCCCCCTGATAACTCTGCCTATCCTCTTTCTGCCTAACTATTGGCCATTCAGCCTTTATTAGACCAATCAGGGGCCTTAGGTAGGCCGGGTGAAACAGATGCAACACACATTTACAAAATTAAACGCACACAGCATGAACAAAAGTAACACATCTTTAGATAGTTAAAGTAATAGTCTGCAGCATAAACAATGTAACACATCTCTGCCTAGTTAAAATAATATTCCACAACAGTCGGTCACTTATCATTTTTTCCTTCCAGGCTCCTTCCTCTTATGCATGACAGTGACACCCCTGCTGATATTTACAGACAGAATCCTCCCATCCCTGAGCACTCAAACACTAGCTGTGTTTCAGGTTAGCCCACTGTTTGAGAATATTCTGCTTACTAGAGCAGCAAAATGTTGACAAAACAGAACTCAGTTCCATCTCAAGTTTCGACTTCCATCTTCACAATCGATAAGGATTCTGGAAAGTGCATCGTTAATCCCATTACATCATTTTATTGGAGATGATGGCTGGTGTTTACAAAAGGAAATGCTTGCCTCGTGAAACCAATAATGACAGGGTAAGACTCTGGGCTGGAATGGACAGTCTGGACTCCCGGTCGGGCACACAGCTCCCACATGGGCAGTGCCACTCAGAACCTGCTCTCAAAAGTAGGCCAGGCTCAGCACTGCGTTGGGCACTAGGTAGCTGCCATCAGGCAGGCTGCCCAGAGCCTCAAGGCCATTTTGCTCTGACTGTGGGAGCTTGACCCTGGCTAGCCACATCTCTGATCAATTAGCACAGAAGGCAGACTCTCCAAAACATAACCACTGCCCCAAAGGACACACTGATAGTAGTTTTCTTATAAAGACTTTGGGAATTATTGAGCTTTTAGTTTTTTTCCCCCACCAAATTTCATGTTGCTCAGTCAATAAAAAGTAGGAATTGGAGCTAGGGATACAGTACTTGCCTAGCATGTGTTAAGCCTTGGGTTTGAGTCTAGTACAAACTGATAATCCTCCCCAGTGCTCAGGAGCTTAAGGCATGAGAGGCAGAAGCTCAAGGCCATTCTCAGATATACAGAAACTGAGAGGCCAGCCAGGGATACAAGAGGGAGATGGAGGAAGGGAGGGAGGAGTGGAAAGAGGAAGGAGAGAAGAGGAGAGGAAATAGAAGGAGAAGGAAGGACGAGCAAGTGGGAGGGAGAGAAATAAGAGTGGGGAGGGAGGAAAGGAGGAGAAGGGAGAAAAAGGTAAACTTGGCCAGGCCACAGATTGCATTGTAGCAGTCCATGAAACTCCACGAGGCACAGGAAACACAGAGAAGAAGGGATGGAGATTTATGGTCTATGGGATAGATTAGAGGAGCATACAGGCAACTCAAACCAGAGATAACCTTGGCCCTCTTTCAAACTGGTATTATTTACATACTATTTCAGTACTTATTAGAACAGAGGTCAATTCCTCTGTCTGGCAGAGGGAGGGGTTTTGGGAAGAAGTGTTATTTTCTTCTGTCCACTCAGGTGGCCCAAACCTGAAGCTGTACTGTCAAAAGATTTATTGGCTGAGCTCTCTGCAACCTGAGCTAAGCAGAAGTGTTATCACTCTTCCTAATTGGCTTATTAAAGTATTGTTTCCAACCACAGGTAATGTTTTCCCAGAAAGAACACTGATTAATAGTTCTTTCCACTTCAATGTTATAGTACCATTATTGATTAGGTCTCTGGAAAGCTGTCTGGCCAGCGTGTTCCTTATTCTCATTCTGATGTAGTATCCATTTTAGCAAAAAAACAGACTATGGGCACAAGATACTGATGTGGGTCTTACTTGTATGAGTGACTCACTGGGTAGAGTATAATGGGAACTGCTGAGTGGTTCTCACAAGTATGACAGAATCCAGTCACAGGTCTCAATTCAGAATGATGAAGGGATCATGAAAAGCAGGGCATAGTAGCTCATGCCTGTAATCCAAGCACTTGGGTGGTAAAGGCATTACGATGGGGAGTTTGAGGTCATCCCCCACTATACAGTGAGTTTAAGACCAGCCTGGGATACAGAAACCCTATCTCAAAACAGTAACAAGGAAAAAACCACCGTGCCAAGACACATAGCATGCAGTGATAGAACAGAAAATGAGAAGCTTGGATTTTGGAACACAGACTTTAAATAGACCAGTATTCAAACCTGGGCTCACATTTTAATACTGGTACAAACTTGCTGAAGTCATGGGCCCGTTTCTGTCTACTTCAGTTCTCTTTCCATTTCACAGGTGTGTAAGTTAACTGTGAAACTGGGGTCTGGAAGAGAGAACATAGGGATGACTCTCACTTCTCCTTCCTGTAGCCTTGAGAATCCTGCCCAGGTAGTAGTTCCATTGGAAATGATGTAGTCTCTCAGCTTGGAGAAACGTTTAATCCTGACTTCCGTTCATTTTTTTTTCAAGCAAGTGTATTCAGGAAGTAACTTTGCAAATGGGTGGTGAGATGGGAGAACCAGGGGATAGAGAAAGAAGTAGGTGGACTCTGCAAAGTCAGGTGATGACGGAATAATGGGACTGGATTCTGGGAATCAAGGGAAGTTTTGTTTTGTGTTTTTCATTGTGGTAGAGGAGGCATGACACATCACTCACCACTTCAACCATTTCTAAGTGTGCATTTGAGCAGCTATTAGCACACTCAGGACTTGCGGTTACCGGCACTCTCCCTCTCCATTAACCCCATCACGCTGAACTGGAGCCATTAAACAACCTTCCCATCCTCTCCCTGGCAACCCACTGTGAATTTCTGACAACCATGGAAGCCACTCCCTATAAGGTATAGGCAGCTCACAGTCACAACAGTGTTTGTCCGTTCTGCCTGACAGCCCAGCGGTTCTGCTGCCCAGCTGTGGCCCTATAACTTCTTCTGTTGATGGACATCAGCCTCTTTTTCTTTCTTCAGGGTCAGTCAAACAAACCTCAGCTACTTCCAAAATACAATTCTAGAATAGGGGGAGCAAAGGCTGTAAAAGACAGAGATGGTGGATGACATCAAGGAAATAGTGTTCTGGACAAAGCAGGACAAAGCATATATGAACTCACAATGATTAGGACAGAAAGTACAAGATTTGTACAAGCTCAAACCCTGGCAAAGAGCAGTAAACCCTACCACTAGCTGTGTAGTCATTGGCATTTGATAGTTGCTGAAGGAGAGAGAGATGAGGTGTTCTTTAACACTGCGACCTTGGTAGGGTGACCACACTCTACGGCAGGCTCCATGTACAAGAGTAGTAAAGCAATATAAACTGAATTTGATTGGACAGAGGAAGAAAACTCAAAGTTGGGTGTGGGATGGGGAGGCTGGATTTGGGAGGAGGTAGGGAAAGAGACTGAATATGACCAAAATGTACTATATAAAATTATGTGGAGCCGGGCGGTGGTGGCGCACGCCTTTAATCCCAGCACTCGGGAGGCAGAGGCAGGTGGATCTCTGTTAGTTCGAGACCAGCCTGGTCTACAAGAGCTAGTTCCAGGACAGGCTCCAAAACCACAGAGAAACCCTGTCTCGAAAAACCAAAAAAAAAAAAAAATTATATGGATTAATAAAAGTATTTTTAAAAAAATGTTAGGATGGAGACTAAGTACACTAGCCCACAACTGGGCAGACATGACATCTAAGAGACAGTGGGGGAGAGACTCATTGCTAAAATGGACCAGTTCAATCCTAAGCAACATCCAGGCACACTCTGGAAATACAGGGGATTTTCTTTGTGAGTGTGTGTATTTAAACTAAACAGGAGGTCTGATGGCCCTGATACCTGGAAGGGATTATGCCAAAAATAGTTCAAGGCATTAAGAATATGCAGGGAGTGAGCAGCTCATGAAAGAGGGGGCAGCAAAACCTGGCATGAAATGCTAATGAGAGAGGGATTCTTCAGGAATTCAGTAAGACCTTCCTTCACTTAACCTAAAGCAATATTCTTCAGTAGCAGCAGGATTATGGGTCTTTCTCCCTAACCCAGTTTGTTAAGAAGTCTTTGAAGGCTATCAAACTGATCTGCAATGTAGGTAATGAACTATGGCGTAGACAGATTTTCTAGCACTGCCCTGTTTTGAGCAAAGCCATGCTGATGGCCAGGTGACATTTGCATGACCATCTGGTGACATTTCTTTTTGGGAACAGATTAATAGAGACTGGAGAGGGTGTTAGAGTTGGTGCAGGGGCCAACAGAAGATTCTCAGGTGGCTCCATGGAGCGGAGCATATCTCTGAAGGTCCTGGTTTTGTTTGTTTGTTTGTTCTTCTATGAGAATGTGGTCATACACTAATTATTAACTATTCAGAGACTGGAGGGAGCTCTCCATCAGGGAATATGGAGTTTCTTTTAATTCTAAAGTATCAATCAACATAAAGTCTGGGTATTAGTGCAAGATCCCTGTTAGGAAACTATAAATATCCTGCCTCAGTGCTTCAGGGTACGACGAAAATAAATACAGCGAGAGCCAGTTTGCTTCTGCATGAAATCATCCTGTTCCAATGCTCCAGAGTTGCCATCCTGGGAGCCTGCAATTCCCTTCTCCAGTGTGTGTGTGTGTGTGTGTGCTCTGTCTCTCACTAGGGTCTGGACTTACTGATTAGGCTGGTCTGACTGGCCAAAGCCCCTTGTAATCTGCCCATCTCTACCTCATCAGAGCTGAGGTCACAAATGCAGCCACCATGTCTAACTTTTTAAAAGGGTGCTAAGGTCCTCAAGCTTGCATAGTAAGCACTTTGTCAACTGAACTATCTACTTCTCCCCTCCTCCAATCTACTTTCTTCAGTTTCTACATAGGCTCCAGTGCCCAGGACTGGGCCTGTGCCTTTAAAGAACAAATGCACTGCTGGTCCTTGGCCTACTCGCCAAAGCTCTACCTTCACTGAGTTTCTCATTTCCATTTACCATGACAAGACAACAGACTTCTCTCACTTATGCTTTACATCCTCTTGACAAGTTGCTACCACATGTCAAGGCTAGTGGGAGCCTCGTCTGCCCTGTCCTTCAGTTCTCAGGACCTACAGTGTGCCTTACTGCAGAGGTGCTGCAACCAGTGTCACTAACATTGTAAATAAGCTTCCCCAGCCTTATGATCGCTGCCCTGATCTCACTGGAAAGGATCAATGAAGACTATTTGAATGCCGTATTGGGCAACTGATCAGTGCCAGCTACTGCTCCAGACAGGAAGATCAGCCTCCAAAGAGAACTGAGAGAAACTTCTTTGAAGGCTGTACGTTGGACTTGGTAGCTTGAAAATACCTGGTTGGGAGGGAAAATAAGGTCTGCCTGGCTGTTCAGGGAAAGGGGTCTCATCTGCTGACAGAGCATCCTTAAAGACACACAACTGTTCTGCTTCTAGCAGTGCACAACCACATGGCAAAGCTGTTCTCAACCTGTGGGTCATAGCCCTGTTTGGGTCGATGACCATTTCACAGGTGTCGGATATCAGATATCCTGTGTATCAGATATTTACATTATGATTCCTAATGTAATCACAATTACAGTTATAAAGCAGCAAAATTACAGTTACAAAGTAGCAGCAAAAATAGTGTTATGATGCAGGTACCCCACATAACTGTATTAAAGGGAACTGAATTGAAGAGTTGAAGCATTAGGAAGGTTGGGAACCACTGACAGTTCTTGCAGATAAAGTACCGCTGAGCGGTGGTGGCGCACACCTTTAATCCCAGCACTTTGGAGACAGAGATAGGCAGATCTCTGTGAGTCCAGGGCCAGTCTGATCTACAAAAACAAGTTCCAGGGCAGCCAGGGCTGTTACATAGAGAAACTCTGTCTCAAAACACAACAACAAAATAAAAGCAAATGGAGTACCACAGACAGAGGCTAAATTAGGGAAAGGCAAAACTTTAGAGATGGATATTTTGTACAGAGTGATTATGGAAGACATTCAGGATGATCTACTCTTCCATTTTATTTTTTAAACAAGCAGCATATTTAATAAAGGAAAAGATAACATATTATTTTGAAAAGCAAAATATATTCTAAAGTTTTAAAAGACCAACATTAAAGTGAGCTTGAGTTTAAATGTTATATTTTGAAGCTATGCATGATGATGCATGCCTAAAATCCTTGAACTTTGATGAGAGAGGGAGAAGAATTAAAGTAGGTTTGAGGCCAAATGAGGTCTACATAGGAAGTTCCAGGACAGATAAACTAGAGTGGAAGACTCTATGAAAGAGATAGACAGACAGACAAGAGATAGAGATAGAAAGATAGATAGATAGATAGATAGATAGATAGATAGATAGATAGATAGA
>JABTXL010006999.1:23218063-23276177 GCA_025134845.1 Neodon shergylaensis
AGATAGATAGATAGATAGATAGATAGATAGATAGATAGATAGATAGATAGATAGACAGACAGACAGATAGATTAATAGGGGGAGGGAGGGAGAGAGGTAAGAACAGAAAGAAAGAAAGAAAGAAAGAAAGAAAGAAAGAAAGAAAGAAAGAAAGAAAGGTATATAGTAGTTAAATAAAAGAAACCCAGTGATACAAGTATCCATAGGACCACAAGCTCCCTGAAGGTGGGGTCCCTGCAGGTGGGGGCATCAAAGACTCACTCAGTCCACAGCTCTGTCATGCTTTGGAGAAAAGTTGGCACCTGGGCTTCACTATCCTTCTTGCTTGGGTTCATAAATAGAGCTGTGATGTGGGATGTGAATACCACTGGTTAATAAATAAGCTGCTTTGGGCTTATTGTAGTGCAGAATAGGGCAAGGCAGGAATCCTAGGCAGATAGAGGAGGAGAGAGTAGGTGGAGTCAAAGAGACACCATGTAGCCAACAGAGGAGAAAGATGCCAGAGTGCGGGTACCATAAATCATAAGCCTTGTGGTAAACTATAAAATAATAGAAATGGGTTAATTTAAGATATAGGAGCTAGCCAGAAATACACTTAAACTATTAACCAAACAATATTGCAATTAATATAGTTTCTGTGTGATTATTTGGGGTCTGGGCGGACAGGAAACGAACAAGCAGCCTCCGCTAACACAGGTGTCCTTTCCTTTTTGCTCTGGGCACAGGCAGAACATCTTATCAAGAGTGAACTCCCCAGATCCACCGTGGACTTCACCTGTTCTTACTTAACAATGGGCTCTGATCCATGGGCCTTCATCTGCTGTTTCACACCTTCTCTTCCTTCATCTTCAGAATTCCCTCAGTATTTAGACAATCTAGTCCCTACTATCTTGTGAAAAAAAGTCTCTGGTTTCTATTCCCCTTTTCCTCTTAGTTTAGGCCTTGTCTTTGGGGATCTTACTAAAATGACTGAACACTTTCCTGGCATAGGATCCAGAGGGTTCTTTTTGAGCCTTTCTTAACCAATATCAGATCAGCTTTTAAACCATCTGCCTTCTCATGTTTCCTTGAAACATCCCTCTCGTGACTTCCATAATATAGTTGACCACTTCACCTCTTGCACTGTCCCATTTCTGGTTACTTTAAGGTCTTCACTTAAATTCTACACATTAGTACTATTCAGGAATTCATCCCACACATGTTTTCTTTATCACTCTACATTCTAATATTAAGTCATTTCACGAACGTCTAGTATCCAAAGAGCATTAACAGTGGATGGTGGTAATTTATATTTCCACCTTAAGCCTCGCCTTTAAGCTCCAGTTTGTAGTCTCGTTTGTATTTCATGTGTCTGAAAGGTCTTTTAAAAATTGTTATTATTTGTGTACTATGTGTGGGTGCACACATGTGGAGCTCATAGGGCATCATTAAGGAGTTGGTTCTTTCCTTCCAACATGTGTGCTCTGGGGATTGAACTCAGATTGTTAGGCTTAACAGCAGGTGGTGAACACCCAACCTATGCTTTACCTGAGGACTGACAGTCACCATACACAACATCTTTCTTTATGTTGCTCATGGTGGAAGCCAGAAAATCACACTTTTTTTCTAAATTTGACATGAGATCAATCCTTTGGGAGGGGGTTGGTGATACAATGGTTTCTAAAACACAGAATCACACAGTGAAGACTTGGTCTATGAGAGATGGGAGATGAAATAGCTTGGTAGAGTTCATACCCAGAGTACCCAAGACACAGCATAGATAGAAGGGAATCCACGCAGAGCCCAGAGAGCCTATCCAGTTGAAGAAATGGTCTTGAGCATCTACAGAGACAAATCCAGCCAGAGTTTAGAGGTCAGAGCACCAGAAAGAAGAAATGTGACCTACCAGAGGGCTATGCTTGAGAGCTGAAGAAGATATACTTCAATGCAACTGGGAAGGCTCAGTCTCTTTAAAATTTCAATTTTTTCTAGTTGATTTTATATTTGATGCAATCTTGATGAAAACTCCAAAAAGATTATGTGTATATGAGCTGATTATAAAAGTACATACAGAAATGCAAAGAATGTAGGAAAACCAAAACCATTCTGGAAAAGTAGGGCAAAGTTGGAGCATGCAGACTACTTCACTTTAGGACTCAACAATGTACAATTCAATTATGGTGGAATAAAGTTAAATAAATAGAACAATGAAAAAGAAAAAAAGAGTCCAGAACAAAGCATTTGCTCAACTGACTTCCTTCAAAAACATAAAAAGAAATTACCTGGATAAATTGTTTGAATAATCTTTTTGAGAAATGTTGCTAGAACAATTGGATACACATACAAAAAATATTTCACACCTCATACTATATCCCAAATAGATCAAAATCATAAATGTAGGAGCTAAGAATAGATATCTTCAATAAGACAATAAAGTCATACTATATGAATTTAGATAATGTAAATATCTTTGATATACTACTAAATCAGCACTCCCAAAATAAAGATAAGATTAATAAAATAGATTTAAATACAGGACTTCCCCCTTCCAAAACCCAATGCTGAGAGAATAAAAATACAAGCCATAGCTGTGGAGACAATGTTTGCCCATTAGATCGTTGATAAAGACTGGCACCCAGAATAAATAAAGAACTCTCAGAACTCACTCATATCTAGCAGACAGAACAGTTGCGCTGACATTTCATGTGAGATGAAGAAACAGTGGTTATGCACATGAAACCATGCTCGGCAGCATACAACACCAGGGACAGCAAAGCCACAATGTGCTTCTCTTTCACACCTCTTAGGATGCCTTAAAACTTAAGGCCCAGTTCACCAATAACAGGTGGGGACACAGAGCTAGGATCTGTAAACACTGATACTGTGGGTGAGCCCAAACTGGCACAGGCACAGGCACTGGTAAACAGTTTGGCTGTTTCTAAAACACACACACACACTCCTATGACATGACCCATTCATCCTGTTCCTAGGAGAGTATGTGAGAGGAGCGAAAGATGTGTCCATCTAACACAAGATGCTCATGGCAACTTTATTTGTAGTATCCCAAACTGAAAATGAACCAGTGCTCACCCACAGGCAAGGCCCTCCAGCAGCAGGGACATCTCGGCAAGAGAACTGCACTGGGCAGGAAAAGGATGGGACTACAGACACTCATATCAGAACAGAGCAAACTTGCAATAATTACGCTGGCTGGACATGCTAAAGCACACACTGTATGGTTCTAACTTGCATACAATTCCAGGAAGTACGTACTAACCCAGAGTGACAGAAAACCGATCCTTTTGCCTGAGGGCTTTGAGATGCGAGTCAGGCAACAGAGGAAGGAAGGATACAAAGGGGCACAAGTGAGTTTTGGGGTAATGAGTATGTTCGTTATTTTGATTATGGATGATGACTTCACAAATGTCAAATTGCACACTTCAAGCATACACTTTATTGCATGTCAATTATCCCTCAATAAGACTGCTTTGAAATGCTTTTAGGATCTGTCACCTATCTGCATGTCTAGGACCACCACACTGGTGAGAATTACCGTCTTCTTCTAGGCTTTGACAATAGGCTGACCTTTCCTTCTCAGACCAGGAGCCAATTCTGCACTGTAGTTGGAGAGTAATGTTTTAAGAAAATGTTTCTATTCATGTTATTATGTAGCTAAAATCCTTCAAAAATGACTCACCAAGATCTAAACATTTACTCTTGCCTACAACCCCTGCCCCATTGTTTCTGTTCTAGTTCTAGTCTCTCTTCCCTTCTGCTTCTCTCGTTTTAATCACCCTGCATGACCTGCTCCTGGACTTGACAACACCGCTCCTGTTGCAGGGCTTTTATTTGCCCGTTTCCTTGTTGGGGACACTGTCTGTATCTAGGCAAACTCCTAATCCATCCTTTAGCCTTTAATGTTATTTCCTCTGAGAACCCTGGAGCATTCACTGGCATCACAGTGCCAGCCACACATGCAAGAAACCTGTGTAATTTACTCATGATCCATCCCATCTAAGCTTCAAGACAGTAGGGACCACTGTGCCCTCAATGCCTAGAACGCTGCCTCCCATTAAGAAACAATGAGTGAAGGGTAAGAGATAAGACCAGGGTTTGTTTGTTTGTTTGTTTTTGTTTTTTGAGGCAGAGTTTCTCTGTGTTTCTTGGCTGTCCTCGAACTGGCTTTGTAGACCACGGTAGCCTCAAACTCATTGAGATCTACCTGCCTCTGCTTACCAAGAGCTGGGAGTAAAGGCATGCGCCACCACCGTCCAGTCTGAGGGTTTCCTTTCTGACCCAACAGTCAACCCTTGACTTCCAAACTAGACTTTTTTCACAAGCCACCTATGCAAAAATCCATCACAGGTATTCAACCTCAGGATGTACTTCCCTGTAATGATTTAGCTTTCAACATGTTTAATATTGAAAAACATAATGAAGGGCTGGTGATGTGGCTCAGCAGGTAGGAGTGCTTGCTGCCAAGCCCGAAGACCTTGAGTTCAATCCATTGAACCTACACAGTGGAAGGAGAAAATACTCTAAGATTTCCTCTGCCCTCCACATGAGTGCCATAGTGCACACACACACACACACACACACATACACACACTTTTAAGAGCCACAATAGAAGGCTTGGGGTGCAGCTTAACATGTGCCAAGACCCTGGGTTTTATTCCTAGAAGGGAAAAGATAAAGGGAGGCCATGGGAGGGAAAGGAAGGAGAAAACTGAGTAAAAGAAGGAGGTGGGGGGGGGGATAGGGGGAGAAATGTTAAAAAAAAAAAGGAGCATACCTTTCAGTGTTAAATATTTAAAACCAAGTAGTGCACTTCCTGGAAAAATGTTTATGATGTGTGGCCTAGCTGAATGTGTAGGTCAGTTGGAATGTTTAAAAAGCCACCCAAGCTCATCTTAATACTAAATGCGTTCTGGATGATTTTCCCAGTGACGGTTAACTGAGAGGAAAGCAGATGGGGACCTGCTGGAGAGGAGGGGCTCTGCAAGAAACGAAGCCTGACTGGCCAATGACCCAGTGCTTCCTGTCTGTAGAGCAATGGCCTAGATTTCCCACGTAGCCAGAGAGTGGGGCTGGGGAGATCAAGACTGCAAACATGGCTGCATTCCAAAGCAGCTTCCTAAGAAACAGCTCACCCCCTCACGCCCCCGCCATGTTTATTTAGACTCCCCTTAATTAGAGCATTGCAGCATGCAGGCATAATCCAATCTGAAGGAACATTTCCCTGGAGAGCCATCTGTCAGAATTAGACCACCCTTAGCTACTGGACAGTAAGGCAGTACTGTAAATACCACAGACTGCTTGGATTCTCCAAAGGCTCAAAACTCATTTTCCAAGCAAGCATACGCCGATCCTGGGGAGGAGGCTGTCAGGAAGCTGTCTTGCTGTTCTGGACAGTAACGGTTCCAAAGGCAGATCATTAAAGCTTGTCCCAGGGGGACGTTCTACCCGACTAGTGTCACCTTTCTTCAGAGATGAAATTGCTGTCCCTGACAAATCTATTAAGCTCTCCTTGAGTGTTGCAGGATCTAAAAAAGTTTCTTCACTCATCCTGTGTTCGGCAGCCTCCTTCTCAGGATTAGCCGGCTCACCCCAAGGCAAGTTGACTAGCCTAGAAGAGCGTAGGGTTGGAGGCAGGATGGGGGAAGAGGTGATCAGGTCTCTTCTCAACATTCCCATCATGTCCCTCCACTATAGAGGTGATGTGGGACACAGTCCCTCCTGTATCCTCATCTTCTTGCCTCTTTCCCATCTTTCTGTCATGCCACCATGCTCTGTTTAGATCTTGACAAGGTTGGCATGTGCATCCCTCAGATGCTGATCTTGCAGGATGCTCAAACAAGTATTAAAGATGCAGTGACAGGAGACATCAAGAGAAAGGAGAGGACTAACAAAATGGGGACTGGAGAAGTACTTCTATGGGAAAAGTGTTTGCTACATAAGCACCAGGACCTGAGTTTGGATCTCTAGCACCCGTGTAAAAGCTGCGTGTATTCACACATGTCTGTGATCCTAACAATGGGGGAGGGGCAGAGACAGGTAGATCCCTGGAGCTCACTGTCCAAAAAGGCTAGTCAGTCAGTGAGTGCTGGGTTCACAGAGAGACCCTGAGACCCCGTCTCAGAAAAGATAAGGATGTAGGTGATAGTAGAAGACTCTTGACATGGACCTCTGTCCCCCATTACACATATGTACTATGACTTACACACACATCATGTACACACATCATATACATGTACACACACACACACACACACACGAATAACAAAATGGTCCTTATCCATACATGCTACAGCAGTCAATGCATAAAATGTAAGCCATCTGTGATTAAAGTATCAGACATAATATATAGTAATATTAGGTGTTGGTGAGAATACAGTATGGAAGGAGAAATCCTGCAGGTGGTACAGTACACCACTTCAGAATTTTCTTTGACAATTCCCAGATATAAACACTGGACAAATTCTTGCTCCTATTGAGTAGGAGTATGCATAAGAAAGTATAATGGCAATAGTTTCTAAAGTAAAAACAAAGTAGCCAGGCAGCGGTGGCCCACGCCTTTAATCCCAGCACTTGGGAGGCAGAGGCAGGCGGATCTCTGAGTTCTAGGCCAGGCTGGTCTATAAGAGCTAGTGCCAGGACAGTCTCCAAAGCTACAGAGAAACACTGTATTGAAAAAAAATAAACAAACTTCGTATCAACTGCATAAATTATGGTATGCCATACAACAGTTGTGAAAACATCACTACAAAAAATAAAGCTAGGCATGGGGGCTCTTGTCTCCATTCCTAACACTGGGGCATTGGAGACAAGTGAATCTGGTGTTCAATTTCATCTCAGTTCCACAGTCAAACTAAAGACAATATATGTTCCAAGATACTCTGTCTCAAAAAACAAACAAAAACACAAAAAACAAATAAATATAATTAAGTTAAAAAGACTATTATTATGTACATGAACATCAATTATTTATACAACATCATAGTTAACATAGTTTACAGAATAATATAGTGAATGTTATTTCTTTCAAATAAATTTCAAAAGTAGGAAAAGCTGGGCACCCTATTGTTATATGGTAAATTATTTAAAAAAACAAAGGAACTAAACTTCTGTATATTGATTACTTCTAAGAAAGCTTTAGACAGTCAAGGGACACACAGAATGCTGCAAAAAGACTGATAATATTCTCCTTATTGAGAGAAGTTCTGCACTAACTATATGCATGCATGATATACTCTGCTGTCTGCATTACAACTCCATCGAAATCAGAGGTTCTCAACTTTGCTAATGCCGAGACCCTTTAATGCAGTTCCTCATGTTGTGGTGACTCACCCAACCACAAAATTATTTTGTTGCTACTCCATAACTGCAATTTTGCTGCTTTTAAGAATCAAAATGTAAATATCTGATATGCAGAATATCTGATGTGCAACCCCTCTGAAAGGGTTCAGGGGTCATGGGCCACAGATCAAGTCCCACCGGTCTGAAAAGTCAGATGCTCTGCTATGTTTCAACAATCATGCTATCATGAAAGCTCCTGAGGGCTGTCTGTAGGAGGCCTGGAGCTTCACGCTCCCTTTGTTTCAAGTGCTCCATCCCACCGCTCTTCCTGCCATGTCTCTCTCTTAAGCAGTCCAAATAGCAGGGTGATTATGCATGAGATGGGTAATGAGTAGAAAAACAATGCAAAGTTAAGAGTCAGTGGATTCTTGGAGACACAGCTCAGTAGACCCCAGCAATGGCCAGATTCCCGAGAGCCACTTAGATGGAACGTGGCTTCCCAGGCAACTAGTGCAAACTAGATTCTATAGGGCTTTCCAGTCCTTAGCATCAGTGAACTGAGCAGTGCTTAGGGTGTTTAGTCCCACGTGTGGTGATATCCTGAGCTGGTGTCATCATCTGGAACCAGCTAGAAAAGCCAATCTTCCCCCCAACCTTGCCTTTGGTGATGTCACACTGGCAACCTGAAATCAGGCTTGCTGGGAGTAACTACAACACAGGAATCAGCAAATGCTAAAGGTCAGCTATCCTTTCTCCCCTGGGCCCCATCCTCCAGCCTGGTGACACCATCTACCAGCATACCTTAGATATGACACAGCTGGAAAACCGTATGATCATTGCTGTGCATTGCAGAAAAATGGGATGATGTCCATTCCCACTAGTAAGCTCTGATTGGAGAGTGCCGCCTCACTTGCATTCAGCCATGCAGAACACACATAGCTAGACATCCCTGACATCCTTTCCTGCCTCAGCAGAACTACATACCCATCGCTCTCAGATCTGGAAATGGTCTGATGCTCATGGGAAATATAGGGAAATTCCCAAACTGACTACTACAAATTGCTGAAAAATGGCTTAGTAAGTAAAATTTAATGAAAATATAGGCTTTAAAGTATTAATGACTTAACGAACTATGTTGTAGCATGCCCCTTTCTGAATGCAATCTATCCATGTTGGCAGAATGGGGTTCTCCTAACTTCTCTGTCACCAGGTAAGATCTGTGACACCCTCTCTTAGGAAGAGTCTGAGCAGACCACAGAGAACCTCTGAGTCACCAGCTAAGAAGCAGAGCACCAAGAAGGATCTGATGTGTCTCAGGCTTGTTTGTCTTTGAGCCAGTAATAAATGCCAAGGGCATGGGCCTGACAGTCACTGTTTCTGCTGAGCACCAAACACAGGCTCCCTGAATTCTGACCTCCTGCCAGGATCTGTCCTCTCTCTCTTGACTAAGAAAAATCTCCACCATGGTCCATTATATTATTACTGATCTGATTTCCATGGCTGAGATCAAAACCTATCATTTTTATATTCAATAATTCCAATTTTATTCCATCTAGGAAAGCATGAAGATTAAGTTTTATTTTAGTGTGAATATTTATAAAGCTCACACTCTCTCCAAAAGAATAAAAACTTAACAGAGATTAATTGGTTCACGGGTTTACCTTTACATAACACCTTCACGTCCAGTATCCCTAGAGCCTGACCAAATGATGCCTTCACAGGAACTTCATTTTATTCACTATTTTATTAAGATAAAAGATGGACTTGAATTATCATGTGGTACACACCTGTAATCACATACTCAGGAGGCTGAGGCAGGGGATTACCAGTGCTGGGCTAGCCTGGTCTAAATAGTGAGATCCTAGTTCATGAAATCAAACGTATAGACCTTATTTTTAGAGACTACCATGGAGGTAGGGTACCAGTCAAGAACAAGTTGGCTTTTGCATTTAACATCATAGTTGACCAGGAAGAAATACATCTGAACAAATGCACAGAAGAAAACAGTGTGTGTGATGGTAGAAGTACAGAGTGACAGGGAAAGGAAATACAGAAAGACTTTTCCCAATCCAGGACTTAGAACGTTCTTTCTTAAGATGGGATACAAGAGCTTGGTGGAGTTAGCAGGCAAAGAGGAGAGAGAGATAAACCAACATATCCCATCATGTGAACTAAACAGAGCGACCGCTGCAAAGGAATCCCAATTCCTACTCAGCTGATGTCCAGTTATAAATCCCTGGCTGAATCTCTTACTGGGGCATCCTTCTAAGGTTCACCTGACAAATTAAAAGTTTAGATTATGGATTTGTATAGTTTTATTAGATGGCAAAACGAACATAATAAATAGATATTCAGTTAGTATAAGCAAAAAAGAAGCATTTTAAAAAACAATCTTCAGGCAGTATGGCAGTTCCCAGCATTAAGGCAACTATTCACAGAAACACCTCCAGGTAAGTAATAACACTAGCTTATAAAATCCTTCTCAGTGTGCAGCAGAGCTAATGAAGAAGAAATAAAATTTTTCAGTCACCAGAAACAATAACTTTGAATTCATCGACATAAGTAGGCCCTGGAGGTTGGAAGGAGTGGAATGTGCTCTAGTGTGTAGCTCCTGGGATTCAAAGGACTGTGAGACAGTCCTGCCTAAGGCTTGGTTCCTAAAGCCCAAGAGTCACATTGTTTAAGATGACTGAAACAGTAGATAGTGAGGGTATATCCTGTCTTGGAATTCACCTAGAAAAAGGAGGAAAACCATTGGTATAACCAGTTTCCAATTGATAATACAAACTGCCCACCACTCAAAACTCTAAAGCTCAGCATTTAGCTTAAAGTGGTCATCTTGACATCTTACAGGCACAATCTTAAATCATGGTTGAAGGAATGTATTTTAAAGCACACATTGAAATTTCTGTAAAGTTTTAAGCTAGACAAACTTATAGTAACAAATAAAATAAGCAGTAAGACCTGATGAGTTGTTAGTCAATAGAAATACCAAGGAAAAGAACCAGGCTGCCTAGATCTCAATTGGAGCATGAGGAACCAAATACAAAAGGAAATATGCATGAAACTGTGAAATACATTCATGTATACATTTCTATATGTATAGTACCAATATATGGGTCTGTATATGAATGTATAAAAGAAAAGGATAGTATATTGAGGGGGAAGGTAATCAAATAAATTAGACAAATACAAAATGTTTAAATAATGAAAAAAAATAAACGACTAAAAATTTTCCAGAACTGATTTGAGAAAAGATGCTCAGATTCAGGACTATACTCAACCAGGATAAACAAAAAGAAATGCCTAATTAGCAATGTTATAAATAAAGCATAGAACACTAAGGAGGAAAAGAAGATCTGGAGATCAATAAAAAAGGAAAATTGACATACGAAGTAAAATTGCACACTAAATATTGACTTTAAAAAGGAAGTTAGGAAACCATGGAATGATAGCTTCATGTTACCCAAATCAAAGGAATAGAGAGTTTTATTCTCCTAAATTTTTATTTCCTGAAAAGTAACCTTCAAAAAATAATCTTAAAACGAAGACACACTTGGGAGAAGCAGGTTTGAAAGAAGGTTATGGCTAGTCTAAGGACATTCCAAGAAACAGACCTTGCTGTTTCACTCTCCTCACTTCCTGTGGTCTGATCCTCAGGAGATGCCAGACAGCAAGGGAGTCTCTCCAGTGTGGAGAGAGAAATAAAAACTTCAAGGCCTCCGGAAGCACCAAGCAGGAATGACTGGAAGGTCCAAAATACTCCTCCAACTAAGGTGATGAAGTAAAAATGACCTTGCTCTCAGAGCAAACAAGAATAGCACATGAGGAGAACTTTATGAACCGTTCCCATGCAACAATGTAGAACACATCAGCAAACTGAACTCTGCAGCAAACGGAAAAAGACAACATGTCAGAGCAAGTTTGGATGAATGTAGGATTACGGGATTAGTGAAAATTAGAAAACTAAGGTAGATTAAAGGGTCTCTCAAAATTACAGCATTTGAGAGAGGGACATGCTTTCTGATGTAACTCAGTCCACTAGGAACAATGAGAGACTTTTTATTTAAGACAGGGTTTTCCTATGCAGCTCATGGTGGCTTCAGATTTGTAATTCAGTTTCTTTTCTTTTCTTTTTTTTTTTTTTTTTTGATTTTTCGAGACAGGGTTTCTCTGTGGTTTTGGAGCCTGTCCTGGAACTAGCTCTTGTAGACCAGGCTGGTCTCGAACTCACAGAGATCCGCCTGCCTCTGCCTCCCGAGTGCTGGGATTAAAGGCGTGCACCACCACCGCCTGGCTGTAATTCAGTTTATTGCATGCTGGAATTGACGGTGTGAGATGTATCTTTGGCAGAGGAATACATCCTGAATATGATGAAGGTAACCACAGAATTCCTCTAGGAAAAACCATACTCTCTAGGAATGTAAAGATATTCTGTGTAAAATATGCAAGAAGTCAAAGATGTCTGCTCCCATATTTACTAGTTCATACTCTACTGGATGACATAGTTTGTACATTAACAAATGACAACAAAACCAAAAATAATAGACATAAATAGGATAGATCAAGAAGCAGGAAAGCCATCATAATTCATATGTAAGTGATTATTTATGGAGAAAATAAGGTAGCACCTATAAGAATTAAGAATTTTATAAGAGAAACATACAAAATTTCACTTATATATCTATAGTAGTCAGAAAATGCTATTTTAGAAGTTACCACTTAAGGTAACAAAAAGGCATAGCTAACAACAAATCCAACAAGAGTCTAGCCAAAACTTTATGTAGGAAAACCACAAAGCCTGAGGGTAGGCTTCAACTTAAGATGACATAAATGGAAAGAACACTGTCAATACAGAGATGTGTACTTCCATAAGCTGTAGGCGGAGACTGTTCTTTTGTTTTCTAACTGCTCAGACCTGAATAATGACACAGAAACTATATTAATTACAATATTGTTTGGCCAATTACTCAGGCATATTTTTAGCTAGCTCTTGCATCTTGAATTAATCCATTTCTATTAATCTATGTAGCAGTATGAGGCTGTGGCTTATGGGTAAGGATTCAGCTTCTTTCTCTTTCGACAGTTACATGGTGTCTCCCTGATTCCACCTTCTCTCTCTCTCTCTCTCTCTCTCTCTCTCTCTCTCTCTCTCTCTCTTTCTTCTTCCTGCCTGGCTTTACTCTGGTAAGCCATCGGCTAAAACAGCTTTATTTATCAACCAATAAAAGCAACACATATACAAAAGGACATCCACATCAGTAAACTGCCCCATGGATTTCACACACTCTGAAATTAGATAAGAACAAACCTTTGCTCATACTAGGCAAAGCTTTACCCAACGCCTCTAGAACATAACAGGTAATGCCATGACAGGGCTGAACAAATTCTTTGTAGAAATACTTTCAGCTGAATTGAAGATCCAGAGTCCCCGGGAAGACTACAGAACTGTATCAGCATATGGCTAAAACAAGCTGAAAATGAAAGGGAGAAAATCTAACTTTAAAAACAAAACTGTATTTTCCTTTCATCTGGTTCTTATACTGATGGTTTAAGATACTAAAAAAAGATTTTTTTTGTTTGACAATACAGCTCTAAAAATTATGCAAGAAATCAAGTATCAGTGGAAACTGAACTAAAAGAAGGTGATTATGGAATAAGAGTAATTGGCAAGACGTGCAGTTTGAAGGTGTATGCAGTCTCAACACTTCTACAGTGAGATGGGAGACAGGCTCAAAGGCAGGCAAACCTAGAGATGTAGAGTATGAAGCTTAGGCACAAAGCCAAAGATGCCTTGCTCTGCCTAGTAGATATAAAGCAAGAACCAGCTCCTCAAAGTTGTCCTTTGACCTCCGCAGTTGGCAAATGGAAATACTGATTCAACACTCCACACACAAATAAAAATCACAATAAGTCACCACAGAGTAAGTATACACACTGCCATAAACTGCCAGGGACTACAGTGCACATAGCTAACATAGGCTTTGCATCTAGACTATACAAAGAACTTAGATTGTCATGGAAGAGAAAACAGAGGAAGAGTGTGCAAAATAAGCATCTCACAAGGAAGACAAACACATAAAAATATGGTCAACCTTGCAGCCAAGAAGAAAGCAGTCGCCGGGCGGTGGTGGCGCACGCCTTTAATCCCAGCACTCGGGAGGCAGAGGCAGGCGGATCTCTGGGAGTTCGAGGCCAGCCTGGTCTACAAGAGCTAGTTCCAGGACAGGAACCAAAAGCTACGGAGAAACCCTGTCTCGAAAAATTCAAAAAATGAAGAAGAAGAAGAAGAAGAGGAGGAGGAGGAGGAGGAGAAGGAGGAGAAGGAGAAGAAGGAGAGAAGAAGGAGAAGAAGGAGAAGAAGGAGAAGAAGGAGAAGAAGGAGAAGAAGGAGAAGAAGGAGAAGAAGGAGAAGAAGGAGAAGAAGAAGAAGAAGAAGAAGAAGAAGAAGAAGAAGAAGAAGAAGAAAGCAGTCATACACCACTTCACATAGACACATATACACCCTAACCAGCAGGAGGAGAGCAAGGGTTGGAAAAGTGAGAAAGTGGAGCACTGGGAATGGTGACATCTCACCAGCAGGGGCATCCATTTGAGGAGCCACCCTGGAAATGGCCTTGTAAGTACTTGGAAATGTTGAACACCTGTATCTTAACTTCAACAGGGAATACACTCTAAAAAAAACTGTGGTACATGTGAACCGTTAAGACAAACATAAAACCATTCTGTTATTCTATTCTGAATCACAAGCAATTAATAACCTGAATGTCATCAGTGTAAGAATGCTAAGGGGCTGGAACGGTGTCTCCATAGTTAAGAACACTTACTGCTCTTGCAGAGGCCCCAGGCTCAGTTTCCAGGATCCACACAGTGACACTCAACTGCCTGTACCTTCAGTTCTGACACCCTTCTGGCCTTCATAGGTACCAGGCACAGACATACGCGCAGCCAAAATAGTTACCCATAAAATAAAAATCAATCGATAAAATCCTTCCAAAAAGAATATTTATTTGTCATAAGTTAGAATAACGAAATGCTGTATACTATGAAACCACATCCACTGCATACTTCTCTGTTGTTAAATGTTATAATTAATGTTGAGTGTAAAAAATGGTAAGTCAAAGAAGAGCTATGAAAAGTAGGAACAAAATTTCAACACACACACACACTTGTCACAATGTAAGTAAAATTCAGGGTAGTGGAAGGCACTATGAAAACAGAATACCAAGGGCAAAAGTACGGTATGGGCGCTTCCTCATGCTGGTGGTTTCATGCCTGCTTATTTAACTATTTTCTCATTGTTCTGCTGACATATATTATACACATGGCATTTCATGCTTCTGCATTACTAAAGCAAAGTCTTAGTGAACCTGTATTGCTGATGGGAGTGAAAATGGGTACAGCCCCTTTGTATATCAGTATGGTGATTTCTCAGAAAATTAGGAAACTAACCTTCCTGAAGACCCAGCAATACCATTTTTGGGTATATCCCCAAAAGATGCTCAATCATGCCACAAGGACATGTGTTCAAGTGTGTTCATAGCAGCATTGTTTGTTATAGCCAGAGCTTGGAAACAACCTAAATGCTCCTCGACTAAAAAACTGGATAAGCAAAATGTGGTACATTTACACAATGGAGTACTACACAGCAGAAAAAATAATGACATCTTGAAATTTGCAGGCAAATGGATGGATCTAGAAAACATCATAATGAGTGAGGTAACCCACACCCAGAAAGACAAAAATCATATGTACTCACTCATAAGTGGTTTTTAGACATAAAGCAAAGAAAATCAGCCTACAAACTCACAATCCCAGAGAACCTAGACAATAATGAGGACCCTACAAGAGACATACATGGATCTAATCTACATGGGAAGTAGAAAAAGACAAGATCTCCTGAGTAAATTGGGAGCATGAGGACAATGGGAGAGGGTAGAAGAGGAGGGGAGGGAAAAGGAAAGGAGGAGAGCAGAGAAAAATAAATAGCTCAATAAAATCAATAAAAAATAAAAAAAATAAAGAAGTCTCTGTTCTCAGTTTCTGGACACAGTCACATTAAACAATATGAGGCAGATTATGAAAGAGTCTGTAACTCCACTCACAGCACTTCCCCTCTCCCATGGACATCCTAAAGCCTGGGTAAATGTTTCATGATGAGACATGCATTCTTCTTAACTCTTTTGCCTTCCAGAATTTTCCAACAATGATCTAGAAACTTTTAGTTCTGGAAGAGGGCTACAATGGTACTAATCTCATAGCTAGAAGATCTCCGCAGCCTGATACCCTACTCCTGTCCCACAGGAATGAGGAGATGTTTCCACCAGGTACCTGCCTCACCTGGACTGTGATCAGCCTCTGTGCACAGGCTGATGCTCTCTTTGCAAAACACTTAGATGGGAAGATCCATATCCCACTGAGCTTCCCAGAACTTCTCTGACTATCTGATGACTATGCCAGAACCTTACAAAGAGTCTGTGTGGATGGCGTGAACAAGGCCTCCCTACTCAAACCTGAAATCAAGACTTCATCAGGGCTCATCATCATGGTTGGCTTCTCTACCCATAGAGATTTGTTAAATGGCCCAGGAGGTGCTATTCTGGAGACAATAAATCTTCCCTATGATGAACACCCTTTCTATTTCATTTGTTTAAGCCTCCTCAGTTGCCTTCTGATATTGTCAGCTGGGATTTGAAGATAATCCTTGCTCTCCCCAGCACGCAATTTTGAGTTTACAAATGGTATACTTTCTCAAGGTGAAGAGGTCTGTTCATTTCACGATATCCCAAATTATTCTCTACACCTTCTCCTCCTTCCAGACAGGAAGATGGAGCCACTGTGACCTTGGGCACACTTTCCTTACATAGATAGCATGGCAAATTTGGCACAGGTACTTTAGGGGACTTTTAAGGTCTGAGGAAGGCCCCAGATCATAAATATATCTGAGGCCTGAAGAGTACAGTGCGGGTATTTGGTCCTGGGGTAAAGATCTGGGGGTCCTCTTCTTTAGCAGAGTGAGTCTTTCATTCCCTCAAGGCTCAATCCACGTTGAATCTGTGCCTGAGCTAGATAGTGATGCAAAGGTGAGGAGGGCAACTCTGGCCTCAAGAAAAGGCACCAAGAGTTGCCTCAGGGAATTTGATTAGGCATCTTGAAAGCATCAGTTCCCTGAGAAAGTTCAGTTTTGCTGGCCTGGAGCTTCAGGAAGGCTCAGCAGGGAGTGACAAGGATGCAAATGGAGTAAAAGCATCCCATGGGGCACCATCCGAATGTAAACATGGCTACATAGACTCTCGCCTCCTCTCCTAAGTCTGACATGAACCTGACCATCTGTGCAACAGTTTAGGCATCTTTTCAGACTGGCTTTCTTATCATTCTAATTAATGAGTTTTATGTTTGAAATTACAATGCTCAGTCTTCTCAAGCACTCAAGGCTCAGGATTAAAATTGAGGATCTGATCTTGGAAGCACCACCAAACCAGTAGGAGAACCCAGGCATGGACTTGGTGCTGCCAATCAGGCGACAGACTGTCAGCTGTACAATACAGTGAACAGGATGCCAGGACCCAGTTAGTATAACCTGAGATAGCTCTCAAGAACATGTTGTGAGGACTGACAGAGAGCAAGAAAAGTGATTCCTTCACGGGTTTTTGCAAATTATTTTTGTATATATCAAAATCAATGTTGTTTAAAAACCTATGGCTCCAGACACACAAAGAGCATCTAGAGATATATGTAAGGAGTCTGTTTCCCTGAAAACTAAGAAGCAATCCCTCCACCCCAAACGAAGGAATGCTAGACTCACGTTAGTGACATACTCGATATCCTTCCAAAGGATGCACTCTCTGGGGAAATCAGCCAAGTCGAAGAAGTGGTCCACCACCACTTGACCAATCAAGTCATGGCGAGAGAACCTATCAAAGTCATACACAGAGAAGTGAAGCTTCCGTGCTTCAAGGTCATTGTAGGGAACAGGAAATAAAAACACCTCATCAAATACAGGGTTCAGGGTCTTCCTGTGAACTTTAGTCTGGTGTTTTGTTTTCCGATCAGGAAGCAAATAGATCTTGACATAAGGATCTGAAGTCCCAGAGAAGTCCTTGGCAGGCAGATTGACGGCTTTGTGTATCTTCACGATAAGCTGTTCCAAGTCACAGTCATATTTTAAAATGAAGTTCAGTTTCCCACAAGCTTTGCTGTGACTCCTCCTCCCGTCGTCATTGTCCAGTGACCTCTGCTTATATAATTCTGGTTTAATTCTACCAATCCCAGTCAACTGCTCTTGCCTCTGAAGCTGCTGGATATTAAAGTCCGGGTTCGACAGGTTGAGTTGTCTTCGGATTGAGTTGTGCCTTAAATGAAGAGCAGACACAGCAGAGTTATAACCTCATTTGCTGTCTGTCTTTCAGAAATGTGTGCCTGTAATGTCAGTGTGATGTTATATTTGAGAAGTGTCTTATCTCTATTGGTTTTTCTTTGTCTTTTTGTCCTAAACTCAAAATGCTCGTCATGGGACTGATGTGAGCAAAGCTGCTCCCTACAGTATTAGGCTAAAATTTGAAGCTTGGTATCAGGAAACGAATTTAAGGGCACGTGACCCAAGAGTGTTAAAGGTTTTTGTGTACTTTCTAAATGGTCTAATGTAGAGCCTATCTGGCTGGTAGGATGTGAAGATTTGCATGAGCAAGCTTCTTGAAGAAGAAAATTACTCACCTTTAGATAATATCGCCGAAGTAATTGGCTATGTGTTGTGTTGGAAAGAATGGATATTTCTCAAGCTAGGTGTGGTGGTGGCTGATGCCTGCAATTCTAGCACTTGGGAGGCAGAGATGCAATGTTACCACTGAGTTCAGAGCCAGCCTAGGCTGCAAAACCAAACCAAACCTAAGATATCTTTCTCTATATTACATGAAATTACCTACTATTGGTTTATAGCTTTATAAGGACACAAATTCTTACTGGTTCAGAAAAGTTATTTCATTGTGAAAACAGGAGTTTTTACTATTGTAAAGATTAACAGCACAGGGGTATGGATGCTTGCGAGGCATTGTGCTTGTTGTGACTGGGGCCTCTGTCAGGGCAGAGAAGACACTGTCTGTTGTTCCGTGTGGGTTATCAACAAGAGAGAGGTTTCTTTCTATAAATGTATTATTTGTATGTGTGTACATATGTCTAAGGGTGTCCAGAAAAGCCAGAAGAAGAAGGTGTCACATCCTCTGAGCTAGAATTGTCGGTTGTTGTTATCTACCCAGTATGGCTGCTAGCCCCAAATTCCAGTCCTCTGAAAGAGCAGCAAGTACTCTAACTGCTGACACATTTCTCTGTGTCCCAAAGGCTTCACTTCCGAAATAAACACCATTGAGAAAAAAAATTAAAGAAGAGCTACCATAAATTAGAGATAAATTAAGGAAGGTTAGATGCTGATATTAGCAAGTTAGACTTTGCTAATGGAGTCAGTCTTCACCTCTAAACTGTGAGACAGAAGTTTCCCTAATGTTTCCTTTAAATCCTGTCTCATCTGAAGTGGTCCTCACAAGGAGAAAGAAGCAATTATTACACATATGGTTGATTATTGTTGAACTGCTTTCTATGTGGTACTCAGGAATGAACACAGGGCCTCCTACCTGCTCCATAAATGCTCCATGAACTGACTTCTAAGATCCCAGTTTTCTTTTTCCTTTGAGACAAGCTCTCAAAGTTTCTCTGGCTATTCTTACACTCACTCTATAGGCCTCGTAGGCCTTGAAGTGTGATCCTTCTGCTTCAGCCTCTGGTAGGCTCCACTAGTTAGCATTATAAATCTACATCAACAGGACTAGAATAAGGCTGTACTACAGGCTACTTTTTGTTGTTTTTAACTCAGAGTGCATTCTATATGCTAAACAGTCAGTCTTAACCTGAATTAAAATAGTGTCCCTAGTGGAAAGCGACAGGGACGGGACTGGTGACTAGTTGGAAGGGCAGAGCAAATATCCACATTCCCTCCCCTCCCCTTCCTTTCCCTTCCCTTCCCCTCCCCCATTCCCCTCCCCTCCTATCCCCTTCCCCCTCCACTCCCCTCCCCTCCCTCCCCTTCCCTTCTCTGAGATTCCTTCATGAAATAGCCATGTGAAAATGGGATCTATAGACCCAAAACATGTTTTAAACCATTCTCCTTTTTATAGCTCAGATGTTGTCACGCAGGCATCCTGATGCATCCTAACATAGCGCCCTGATCACTAATCACCCACATAGCAGCCCAAGATTGCTGTCACAGAACTGCCAGCTTGTACCTGTCACTCAACGCAGCGCACAGCGAGCAGACATATCCCAGGTACAACATTTCCCAAGCATACAAGACTGTACAGTCTGAAGGCACTGCTGCAGATTATGATTTCTTCTAGAGACATCCACAGAGCTAAAGGTGATTTAGAGGAGGTCAGAAAGGCAGGAGATGCTTTTAAGTGGCCAACCTGTCTGTCCATTAGTGTGGCCAGGTCACTCCCTTATCCAGAAGTGGAGCCACTGTGGAGCAAGAACAGAGCTTTAAGCTTGCCCTGCTGGCCTTTGTCTGCAAGAGGGACAGGCACAGAGTTAACAATCATCCTGCTCTAGACAGAAACCAGAAGAGATGAAGATATCAGCCCATGTCTATCTGCTCTTCATCCTTCTTTCCAAGTTAGATTCAGAAGTCCATACTGCAGTTAAGCTATTTTATTCCATTCTGGCTAAGGACTAGTTAGTGGCACAAACAGGTGATCATAGGGGTACTGGGTTCAATCTTCAGCACAACTTAAAGTTGGGTACGCTGGGGCATGCCTATCATCCTAACACTCAGGAGGTAGAGGTTAGGAAGCTCACAAATTCAAGATCATGCTTGACTACATGGCAAGTTGGAGGCCAGTGTGGGACACATGAGACCCACTTCTCAGAGATAGTCACTGAGGGCTTCTATTCAGGACTTGAGTCTGACTGAGCAGCACTGTGCTACACTCTTGCTGGGTTTCTGCTAAGTAGACTCTGTGCATAGCAGGTTACCTTCATGCTTTTATAGTTCTGGATGGAGAGTCATCACAGAAAAAAATTTGTTTGCACCCATATCTGTGGAACTATCATATGGAGCACATTTTAATTTAAATTTAAGATAAACAGAGTTGCCTTCTTAGCAGTGAAGCACATTCTGCTCGACATACCTGTTCTCTTAGACATGAAATCTGGAGAGATTAGTATTACATGTTTGGCTCTTCCTAACCACAAGGGATTGCCAGATGGCAAAGGGAATGGACTGGAGAGGGCATTATGGAGACATTTGTGCTTCAGAGGCAGAAGCAAAATCTCATTCCCTGAGAAGGTGCAGGAAGCTCCTTATTCCAAATTCCAAAACAAATTGCATCAGTAAAGGGCTTGCTTTGAACATACAAAAATCTGAGTTAAGGGGATGGAGCTGTGGCTCAGTGGTTAAGAGCATTGGCTGTTCTTGCAGAGGACCTGGGTTTGATTCCCAGCACCCATGTTGCAGCCAACAATCTTCTGTAACTCCAGTTTCAGGGGCTCTAATACCCTTTTCTGACCCCTTCAGGTACCACACATGTACATGATATATACATACACACACAACCACACACACAGAAGCATGCATGCATGCACATACACTCTCTCTAAATATCCTAAAACAACCACACATACACTCTCTCTCTAAATATTCTCCTAAAAATCAGTCACAAATATGAATATTATTACATGACAAATACATGTTAATTAATGCCTGCTAAAATTTCTTTCCCAGATTACTAGTGAGAAAACAGTTGAATCTCACTGCAGAGTAGTAGATTAAATCTCTCTGTGTGTGTATATTGCAAATATATCATATATGTCTCTGTTTCTATGAGTTCATGTGTGGCTATCTTTGTGTGTCTCTGTGTGTGCATACGTGTTTGTGTGTATGTCTGTGTGTATGTATGTGTCTCTGGATGTGTGTGTCTCTGTGTCTGAGTGGCATACACATAGAATAGAGAGGTCCAAGGAGCCAGAGAAGCGGTATAACTCATAGCTTCCCTGCATAACTGATAGCACTCTGTGGGCTGAGAAATCAGAGCAGGAAGACTGCCCTAGGGACACAGAGGAGAAGATGAGGTAAAGGAAATGGAAAATCAATATCCCATGGCTCTCATGGGGTACTCAGATGGAAGCAGGAGAAGAGGCAAGTCTAAAACAAATAGGAAAGACAGAGGACAGAGTTCTGACCCACACGAGTCACACCGGGTGCCCTGGTTCCGAATAACGTCCAGTACAGTAAATGAGAGGTTCCCCAGGGAGGGTCTAGAATTGTAGTGTCTCTGCACGACACTGTAACATTTAGTGGCTGTGGTAAGGAGGAATTTGTCTAAAATACAGTCTTCCGAGTAGGTCTGAGGAGTGCTGTACTCAGGGTTTAATGCACATAGTGAATGAAGAGATGGCTCAAAGGTTAAAAGCACTTGCTGCACTTGAAGAGTACAGTTCCTCGATCCCCTGCTGTGACTTACAACCATCTAAAACTCCAGTTCTAGGGGATCCAGCATCCTCTTCTGGTGACTGTGGGTACCAAAGACATGGGTAGTGAACATATATACAGGGAGGCAAACACTCAAACACATAAAATAATCTTAAACAGTGAAACACACACACGCGCACGCATGCACTCACACACAAACATGGGGAGGAAAAGGTAAGTACCAAGAATGATGGGTCCAGGAATTGAGAGACAGCCTCCTTTGTAAACAAGCCTTGCTGACTCTGAGAAGCTGGCTGCCAGGGTTGCAGATCTCAGCTTTCTCCAGGTCTGATTCTTTCAGGGCCAGAAGATGCTGTTTCTCTTCATGGAGGAGGTAAAGAAAATAACTTGAAGACTACCCTTGGCTATCCCAGACCTTAGCTGAGCGTCGAAGATGTCTGCATTCAAAGATATTTAGAACAGTTTGTAGAACAGTTTTTCTGTAATATACTAGCAACCATATTTCCATGTCTGAAGGAATTTGAGCCTTGGACTGAGCCCAAGCCATAAGGCAGGAGGGGCAAGAACTCTCAGGGCAAAGGGGCTTTTCTTACTCCTCTTTCCTTTAACGTAAACTAACCAGTTCCAGCCCTAAGATCAGTCCCCGAAGTATCACCCCCAGTGCCAACCATTTTCATTAGAAAGGAGAGGGGACTTTATTGTAATTTAACAGACAAGAATGTGGACAGACAGATAGTGATGAAAAGGTGCAGACAAACAAAACAGTCCAGTCCAGGTCCTGAAGGCGACAATTGGGCTGGAAGGCAAAGACACAGTTCTACAAGAGCGCTGAAGTATAACAGGTGGGGATAAGTACAGACTACAGGTTAGAGTCCAGGAACAGAGAGAGGATAAGGAAGCTCTGGCTCAGGAAACCAGGAAGAGAGAAGAGTTGAGTTGGCTTTGCCCCAGCTGTATTCTCAATGATACTGGAGACATCAAAGGAAAACAGCTGAATTTTCAACATGGTCCCAGCTCTCCCGGAAGGATGTTCAGCTCTGTGGTCCCAGCAGTTTTCTCCAAAGCCCCTTGCTGAGCCTACTGTGCATAGCATCCAGTGCTTAGGACCCATTTCTTATTTCCTGAGCAACCATGGATACATTCTTCTAGGTTCCTTTATCTTGGTGACCTCATCTCAGAGATGAAACCTGATCTACTTTCCCCACAAGCTTCAGGAACCAAAGGGAGAAAAGGGGACTCAAACTGACCTTCAGAACTACCTTTGTGGGCAACACAGTAAAGGAATAGTGAGACAAGGCCCCAGTCTCCCCTGAAACTCGGTTTAATGGAGAGAAGAGTTGTTTGTTCTTAACCATACAGACAAGAGATACCCTAGACAGGGGGAGATACATCAACACATTGCAAGGGAAGGAGGTGTGGCAATCTGAGGTTTTCAGGCTTCTCTCAAGAATGAGATTGTAAAGATGAAGGGATCTGCTTGGAACCAGCAGATACCTAGAAGTGTGGCTTTCGCCCTCCCACCCATTCCCAAGTGACCCATGCTTGAACCTTGATGTCACTTCCAAATACATTTTCTTTCTTACATAGCTCTTATCAACTATTTCTTTCCATCCCCAAGTGTACCCAGATTAGACATGCCTTCACCACTGCAGGCCTGAATTAGTCCCGGTACCTAGGCTCCACAGATCCCACAGATCTGGCATTCCTACCAGATTAACCTCTAAGAATTTGAGCATTGCAACCTGTGGGACTTGTGGCCTTCTTTGGGGCCTATGAGGAGAGAGTTTTCTTTGCCTGTTAGAAAAGATATTGGTATCCACTACAGAATTTTCCTCATAACAGATGCTTAATGTGCATATTTATGTACAGTAAATGCATTATTGCCATGAATAAAACAGTTTCTCATAATTACTAGCAGGGAAATATGCATTTAAATATAGTTTTGGGGTTTCATAAGAATTAAGTGAGGTCTAGGCAACTTCCACTCTCAAAATCATCTATTTATTAAAATCCATAGAAATAACTATAAGAATAATGCAAAATCTTTTGTTCTCAGTACCAGAACAGGACTCACTAGAAGCATGCCACTTAGAGCTGGGGATACAATGCCGTGGTAGAGCATTTGCCTAGCATGCGTGAGACTCTAGGTTCAATTCCAGCCATGAAAATAAGAATGTTACATAGAGTCATGACAGCGTCAGTCTCAGTACTCTTTTCTGGGGTTGTTGCCAATAAAGGGGTCCAACTGTGAAGGCTCAGGGTTATCTTCATCTTTAATCCCCGCAGGGCATTTCTAAGGCTCTATGGATTGCTTACTTCAGAGATAAATTCAAAGGTTGACATGGAAGGCTTCTAATAAGCAGAAGCCTGAGGTGAATGACTGGCTCACACCATGAAAGGCCCTACGTAATCACTACTTCTGACCTTTGTCATCCTTGTCAGAGAAATGTGGGCTGTTGCTGGCCTGTGTGTTCTGTCAGCCATTCTTAGAAGAAGGTCTGCTATTCCTAGAGCTGTACCAGGGACTAGACGTAGAAAAAGAAACAAAACAGATATGGTTTGTGCTCACAGAGGAAAGATGGGTGATAAAGAAACAAATGACAACTTGGAAATAGAGTTGAATGTCATGAAGGAGCAAAAACAAAACATATGAAGCTGGAGTGGGAGGCGGCAGACAGAACATATCCTTCAGGTGGGTGCCCGAGCCTCCTGAACAGGGATGGCTAAGCTGGGACACTAACACTGGCACGGACGGTAAGGATAAGAGGAAAAGCACCAGTGGCTGAGGGAACAGCGTGTGCCAGGGACTCTAGGCAAGAACAGGCTCAGATACCACAGGGAACTAGGGAGGCATGTGTAGCTGACAGCACTGAGCTTTCTACCGGGCCCTAGTGAACAGTAACCTCCAGCGTTGTGCTTCACGGCGGCCCTGGCAGGAGGAAGCAGGACCTTCACAGATCTGATGAAGAGTTGTGGTGTGACCAGTTCTGTTATAAAGGCGAAGTGTTAGTCAAGAAAGGAAACTGAGCAGATCGCATTTGGGTTTCCTCTACTTTGGGGATCCAGGAAGTTTCATATATTCAAGCTTTCCTAGAAAGCTTTGATCTAACAATTCTGAGAAAAGTAAGATGTCCACATTCCCAAAATATTATTAGGTCAATACTTCAAGGAAGGCATCACCCAGATGGAAAAAATTAACAGGAATTTTGGTTGTTGCAGCAGTAACTGAATTAACCAGACACAGCATTTAAACAAATTTGGCCTTGGCTGTCCTGAATCCTACTGCAGACCAGGCTGGCCTGGAACTCATAGCCAACTCCCTGCCTCTGCCTCCCAAGTGCTGGGATTAAAGGGGTATGCCAACACTGCCTGGCTGACACTCTTAGAAGATAAAAGCATAGTTCATCTTTAGACAACGAGGTGAGCCCAACATTCCCAAGGAGAAGAGGCCAGGTAAAGTGGCGATTTCCTATGTAAATGCTACAGCAGAAGCTATGGCAACCATGGCAACATGGAGGGTACCATGAACACTGCGTGTGCTGGGCCTTGGAGCTGTCCTGGAAACCATGGGAGAAGGCAAAGGGGGTCAAAAACAGGAAAAGAAGAAGATTCTGAGCCATTTTAGCAGAACATACTCCTATCCCCACAACATGGTACTTAACAGAATGTTACAAATGGTTTAGAAGATTGTATATGTAGCTCAGTGAGAAGACAACGCCTAGTATTTCCAAGCTCCTGTGGTCCTCAGAGATATAAAAAATACCAATCTTTTGAACGAAGGAAGGAAATTTCATCCATTTTTCCATTTTGTCAGTAAAAAGTGTGTGTGTGTGTGCGTGTGCGTGTGTGTGTGTATTGTAGAGTACTTCCTTTAAGCACACACAGACATCATCTTCAGCAGAGTAGATATGACTAGTAGATAAAGACCCCTAAAATCCAGCTTGTTAACTACTGGGGTTCCCTCATAGGAGAAGACACAGAGGTCTTTGAACCCTAAGAGGTTCCTGCTCCTCCCTCTGCATCTTCTGCCCATCTGTTTGCAATTCTAACCTAATTCCACGTGGCCTCAGGGTCCTAGGAAGTATTAGAGAATTTAGCCTGTGGCAGGTTAACTGAAGCAATGGGAACTATAAGCCCTCTATATAGTTATGGGAAGTTACTGTCCATGCTAACGTGAGATTTTCTGCTGGTGTGGCTGCTTTGCGGTCACTCGTGCTCCTGTAAGTAAACTCATTGATTCCTCAAGTTAGACACTGACAGAATGATACCTTGGTTCTCCACAAGGGAAGTTTGTGTTCTCTCTCTCTCTCTGTCTCTCTCTGTCTCTCTCTGTCTCTCTCTCTCTCTGTCTCTCTCTCTCTCTCTCTCTCTCTCTCGTATGTGTGTGTGTACCACTTGCTTTTTTAAACTAAAATTATTAACATTTTTTCCTCTATTTTATATATTGACAAGATTCCCCTCCCTCCTCTCCTCCTATCCCCCCTCCTCATCTACCCCCTCCTCATCCTCCCACTCCTCCTCTGTCTCCATTCAGAAAAAAGCAGGCCTCCCATGGGCTTGAACAAAGCATGACACATCAAGTTGATGTAGGACTGAGCCCCTTCCCCTCTGTAAAGGCTGGGCAAGCTAATCCAGCATGGGAAACATGTTCTCATAAGACAGAAAAGTGCCACAGACAGGTCCTGATCTCACTGCTAGGAGCCTCACAAACAGACCAAGCTACAGGACTGTCACAAACTGCAGGGGGCCTAGGCTGGTCCCACACAGGCTCCCTAGCTGTTGATTCAGAGTCTTTGTGCTTCCTGGAGCTCAGGTGTTCACCACATTCTTAAAAGCAGTTGCTAATGAATTTGGGGATCACTGCTAGACAAAGGCACATTTCCAGGAAGAACGCAAGGAACTAGGTCAGTCGTAATTTAGGTATGAATGTTTTAAATGCATAGCAATGCAAATTCTTAATACTGGGTCAAATGTAGCCGAAAAGTGTTTAGATTGCTGATGGCAGCTCAGCTGTTACTGAACCCAGTTTTCATGTTTGAAAGATAATTTAATTGCTTATCTTCAAACTAAAATAATCTGAATATAAAATGCATTTTATAGGGATTAATCTTTTGTTCTTCTTTTTTAATTTCTTCTGCTGAGTTTCCACAGATCTATGGTGATGCTAACAGTGAGTTTCCTCTTTCAAACACATCTCTTTATCCAGTCTATCTAAATATTTTTAGGATAAACACTGTGATAATTCCAGGGATAGCACTGACGACAGCTTGTTAGTTATAGGGCACTATGTACAGATCAAATCCATTAGGAACATTTTTATCACTCTGTGTCTCAGGGAACCCAGGCAGGAGCAATTGCATGAGTAGTGTCCCACATGACCAGTTCCAGGTCTCGGAGACACTAAAAAGATCTTATAAGTCTGTCCCACTGTATGAACTCCATGGTGATATCAACTCTATCTGTCTGAAGAGAAATCCTTGTGAGGAAGTCTGAGGTTTTCCTGAAATCAAGAGGAAAACACAGCAGCTTCTTTAAAGAGGACTACTTTAAGTTTTGGTTTTTGATACAAAACTGGAAATAATGCTAAAATAAGTTTCTGGGGGAAAAATCAGACTATAAACTGTCATATTCTACCACAGTTAATGTGACTGAGTATAGTCTCTAGGATAAACTTCATTATCATTCATATTTCTAGAGAACAGAAAGAACTTTTTAAAAATATTCCAAACTATATTCATATTGTCAAAAAAAATAACTGCACATGTTATTCTCCTGGCTATCACTCAAGCAAATATTTTAGTGTTTTTTTTAAAAGGTTGATTCCCATGTATTCTTTCCTAAAATCCCTTATTAAAAATGAGGTTTTCTATGCAGTCACTAGAACTGGTTACTTTTGCACAACTTTGGCATTTGGAAGAGGAATGTTGTGTTTCAGTGACAGTTGTGTGAAAACAATGACATGGAAGGCAAAGTGACAGTGCTACCAGTGCAAATCTGTGCAAGTATGTGTTACCATTCCATACTCAAAACCACTCCTACGTTGGTATTTCTACTACCCCTCTATTACAGAAGCCGAAATGGATACACACGAAGGTTACACAATTTGTTCAACACCACGACAAATGTAAATAAAGCAGCTCTTTACATCCCAGAGTCCACAGGGTTTTAATCAGTATACTCTTGTTATCCACTGCTGAGGAAACGCACAGCATGCAGACAATAGGATCCCCATTCCCAGCAGTCTGCAACTGTTAGAAAGCCTGGGGATGGACAAGACTTCCGGGTAAACTGTGGCATCTAAAGTCAGCCTATTGTGAATGCTAGCATAGGTCAGAAGCACAGTGAGTCAGTTTATGGCTTTAGGATAAGAAACATACCTAACAGCTCAGATTCTAGTGCCCAACTCCTGATCCGGGTACATGATAATATACATCCTCCTTAATTCTAAATTTCCCTTACTGAAAAATTAAAGTAACAGTACCCATGTTAGAACTGTTTATAAAAATAATAAGTATATGACATGGGAGTAATGTCAATCATTACTTTTATGGATTCCATGGAAACGAAGTAGAGCTCTAAGTCCAGCAAAGAGCCACAGAGTTGTACTATTTTCATGTTTCTGAGACTGAGCGGACATTTCGATGATTACTGGACCCTCAGCTAGTCAGGCAAAACACAGGGAGGTGGGGTGGTCCTTGCCTTGCATTCATAAAGGAAGGGGCATTACTGACCGAGCTGATGGCGTTGGCTCTGTGACTTGTCGCTGAACACGGATGGCATGGGCACAGTTCTCCTGGTCACCTGGCTGGGTGGAAAGGGGAATGTCGGGGGAAGTGTGGCTGATCTTCATGGAGGAGTCAGGGCAGGGTGTGGGTGGGTCTAGGAAGTCCTCGCTGTTCTCCTGCTCATTGGTCTCTGTGTCTGTGTAGTTGAGAGGCTCTTGGTTGTTGTCTTTGCCACCAGAGAACAGGCCTCGCTCTCGCCATGGAACCCAGCACAGTTTCCAAGACACGAAGAGAGAGACACCAAAGAGGGCAAGACCACAGGCGGTAACCACAAGGGTTAGCAGGCTCACAGAGATATCTGCAAAGAAGAAAGGGAAAAAGTCAGTCAGTGCAATGATGGCTCTCAGAAGGACCATCTTGTCCACTCATTCTAAAGGACCCAACTCTGAAGGCCAGGCTGGGAGATGCTACAGTGTTACCTGACAATGAGGATGCAGATACAAACCAGAGGCTCCAAGGTCAAAGGGAGAAAGAAGATAACACTGTGCATGCAAACTGAGTTTAGAAACAACACGTGTTTAAGGAGACTGAGTGGCCCTGCAGGTTGCATAAGACTATCTTCCAGGAAACAACTATCACTAAGGTTTTCTGAGTGTGGAACTTTTAACTGTCTTTTAGATTTACCCTGTCATCTCAAAGATCCATACAATTTAGGAATTAAACCACATGTATTTTTCTATTAAGTTTTTAAGGGCCATGGTTAGTGTGCTTTGTAGCAACAAAAATACCTACCACTTAGGTCTTCAGAACTTAGAATGTCACAGTTTTGAGTTTCCCCAGAAGTAAAGCCTGGGGCATCTATTCAAGAGCAGGAACTTTTCTTAGAAGGAAAAACACACACACACACACACACACAGACAGACCAAGTTGGGGACCTAGTGTGCTGTGCAACTTCAATCCAGTTATCAGAGCGGTAGTTTCAGGCTAAGCTGCTGAAGGAGTTCTGTGCACCTCGGGGCTATCCCACCTAAGAAGTGAAGATCCTGAGCTTCTCCACCCACTCCTGTTAGTCACTAACTTCAGGGAAGTTCTAAAGAACATTCCATACCAGCACTTCAGTATACAGCCTAGGAAGAAGAAGGAGCTTCAATGGCCAGAAGAAAATCCCACACTGAACCCAATGCTGAAACCACAGTAGAGGTCTGCAGTCGTGCCACAAAGGGACAAAGGTAAGGGGACACAGCTGAGAATGATGGTGCCTGTGTGTGGACCACATGTCCCATGGCCTCACAGTATTCTATAGCTGTACTCACACCTTTCAAGGCAAAACGTAGTCTCCTGTCTCAAAGTCAGGTCAGAGAGACTGCACCAGGAACCTGATGTCATCCCTGACACCACACTTTAAAGGATTCTCCCACATGTTCATTGTGTTGCCTCACCCCGCAAGACTCTCCTCAGGTTTTGTCTCTACCAGGCATTTTTTAAAACTGCATTGCTCCCTTACAGTATTCTGAATGCCTATTATGTCACAGACAGTATGCTACATTTTGGAGACACAGTAAGATAATAGTCTTCATACCTTCATAGGTATTCTGGAGAAATTTAAAAAAATTAATACCTGTAAGTGTTCTATGATTTGTGACAGTCATATTCCCGCTAAATCATGTCGGACCTACACCACTTACACACTGAATAAAGCCGACCAACCACCAGCCATGATTTCACCATGACTTTGATTGTTCTTATGAAATAATAATCATTTTGTCTTGAAAATTGCTCTTGAAAGGAGCAAGCTGCCAGGCTGCTGATGGATCAAATGGATACCCCTTTGCCTCCCATCAATCTTTGTTGTGGTCAAACAATATTACATTTCTGCTTATAACACTGGGATTCCTGTTTCCATTCATCAACTGGGCTCAAAATCTCACTGAAACAAGATACAAAATTTTCTACGAGGAATAGCATCACCACTGAGTAACATGAAGGAATTTCTTGAGTTGCTGTAGAAAAGCCAATCAGTAGTGAATACTTCAGACCAACCGGTGAAGGGACACTAATCAAACCAAAAATGAAAAATCCCAGGCACAGGACTAGGGAAGTAGCTTAGATGGCAGAATGCGTGCCCAGCATGCAGGTGGTCCAGCACTAGATTCCCAGCACTGCATGGATCAAGCATAGTGGCACATGCCTGTAATCCCACAACTGGGAGGTAGAGTCAGCAGTACCAGGATTTCAGTGTCATCCCTGGTATAACGCTGACTTTAAGAATGGTTTATGTTGCCATAAACCTTCTCTCTCTCACACACCAAAGTTCCCAGGTAGGGAAGTGGGGAGAGTAGGTTGCACAGTTGATAGAGGCAAAATAAAGTCACCTTGCTTCATAGATCCCCAACATGGTTGGGGCGCTGAAGAATAGGTGTGACCTCAGGCTCCACTTGGCTATGACATTTCACATAGTGAAGTGAAGTCTCTGTTGGTGCAGACTTCTACAACAGCTGGCTGGGGCCACACTTACAGGCATAGCAAACATCAAACCCCAGCCCCCGTAGGAGAATCTGAACACAAACCAGGCTACACATACAGTGGGATCCCTTGACAGTCTGTACTCCATATGCAGCCAGAACTCCTTCATTAACAACTGCAGCTTTGTTTTGACAAACACCGCAAGGAGAGCAGCTTGCAAAGGCTGGGGGAGGGGGGCGGTAGGAGACAGTGGGGTTAGGACTGTGAGGTGGTCACTGTGTATTATTTACCGATCACTCTCCCATGTCATAACACTCTCCTCCACGGAGCTGGTTAAAATCACCATTCTCTTTGTTGGTCTGGGACACTGACTTGTTCCATTGTTGCCAATGGAAGAAGAGTCAATACAATTATCAACCTCAGACTGGAGGTTCTTTTGACAGTAAGAGCGAGCCCTCATGTCAAGGCTGATCTTCAAGCCTTTGCACCCTAAAAAGATGATTTATGGAACAAGCACCAAGTCTAGAACGAGGAATAAATTTAACTCAGACTCACAGCCTGTGACACAGTTACAAGTGAGGCACAGATGCATGAGTGAAACCTAAAGAGTTGGCGTTTAGAGTCTCTGTGATTTTAAAAGGGTTTGGTGTCAGGGCAAAAGAGCTGGCTAATGTATACGACCATAAAAATTACTGGCAGGAGCTAGGATGCTTTAAAGAAAAACAAAATGTTATATCGTAATAACTAAATGGGGTTAAGATCATTAACCCCGGATTGTTACTAAGACATATGGTTATCTGGACTTAGGAATTTAATGTGGTGCTGGAGAAATGGCTCAACAATTAAGAATGCTTGCTCTGCAATCATGAGGACAAGATTTTGGATCTCATCACAAATGTTAAATCCAGGCATTCTATGCACAGCTTTGATCCAACTCTGGGTGGGGAGAAATGGGAGAATCACTGGGGCTCCCTGGCTTGCTGAGGAAACACGCACGATGCCCAGGTTTGCGGAGACACTCCACAAGGAATAGAAAGAGGGTAAAAGGGGAGAAGACATGACACCTTATGGTCTCTGTACACATGAACAGGTATGCATATAAATGCATACAATCATACACACAGAGATAAAGATTAAAGACTGAACTCAACATGACGGGCCAGGTATAGTGATTAATACATCTACTTTCTGCACTCAGGAAGCAGAAGCAAGAGAAACATCATAGTTACACATCACTCTGGTCTACATGGCAAGTTTCAGGGCAGCCTGCCTGGGCTACATAGTGAGATATTATCTATAAATAAAAAAATAAATAATAAATCCCACATGAGCTCATTTGCCTTAGTACACTTCCTCTCAGGACTCCACTGGGCACACACAACCTGTGGAAGAGCACGGAGCCTGACCCACGGTTACTAGGACTCCACTGGGCACACACAACCTGCGGAAGAGCACGGAGCCTGACCCACCGTTACTAGTAACCATCACCCAGTTCATAACAATCCCAGTTTGCTAAATGACATCTAGGCTTTCATTTTCCAAAAACAAACTTGCTCTTAATTGCAGTCATGGGGCAAGGATCATGAAAGCAGAGAGCTTTTCTACCTAAACACTGGATGCCAAACATTTCGAAGAAATCCTGGTGTGAGTATGGAAGTAATGATGAAGCCCCTCTTAGGAGCTCTGCACCCTCCGTGCCAACCTTGAATTATGGAAGGGTAGGCTGTGGTCTGTAAACTCAGGTGATTAGAATCTTTGGTTGTTTTGTTTTGGTATTTTAAAATTCTTTAATACAGACTGTATTTGGAACAGTAAACATAAAAAGTAAATGTGAATGGCAGGGTAAACAGAAGACTCAATGAAAGAAATCACTTCTCCCAAAGAAATGCAAAACCATCTGATTAGATTTTTAAATAAGAAAGGCTCTAATAGATTCAGAATACCCTGCTTTCCTTCAGGTACATTTAGAAGGGGAATCTGGATCCCTGCTTATCTGTGTTTTATTGAGGTGGCTAGAATCTTATGGATTCACAATCTGATAGGTTGTGTGTGTGTGTGTGTGTGCACATAGTTATTGCAACCAACAAGAGTAAAAATTTCATGTTTACACAAAAACATCAGGTGAGTGAGCAGTGCTTCAGAACACCTGCCAGAATCCCAGAAAACACTGATAGCCTATGCGACCCCATCAGCCTCCAGTGCAGCATTTGAGTGTCTGTTACCTACAGCTCATGTGTCCTCGAGACACTGTGTTTGTACTGTTCTCTCCTGCCTAAAAGAAGGACAAATCACCAAATCCACTCCCATTTCTTAATAACTTGACCTGAGCAAAGGGGTGTAGGGTAGGGAAGTCAGTCTAGAATCCCTGAATATTTTTAAAGAGATAATTTATTTCTTAAACGTAGGTGGTAGGTATGTGGTCATTTGCTTTATAACCTTTAAATTCCATATATATTCATTACACATACTCAGTAGCATTTATGGCATATTTTAAAGATGGAAAAGAGTAATGATAAAATATACTGACATATATTTCCTAAAGAATAAGAAGAGTGTAATCAGTTCTTTTGTCCATGGGACAAAAAGTAATTAGATGGTGATTGGGGCTTGGGCAAATGCCACAGTTCTCTGAAGGCTGGCAGTGAAACAGGCAGGGGGCTGTTTACTAAAGTGTAGCATGAGCTATGTGGCACTTTCTCAAGAATGGAGATATAAAGAACAATGCTCTGCAACTAGATCTTCACCATGGCCCTTGGTATACTATAACGGTGGTCGCTGCACACCAGACACAATATTGCAGCACGGCATCCCAGCTAGACAATTATAATCCTAAAGGATAGCTGCAAAATTTAATAAGTGGCAAGTACTCCTGACCAATGAAAAAAAGAACTTGTTCATCCACTGGTTATGTATGGACCAAAGAATATCAGCCGTTGTCTTAGTTACTTTTCTGTTTCTGGGATAAGGCAATTTGTAAAAGAAAACATTTAATTTGGCTTACGGTTTTGCAGGATTTAGGATTTAGCCCATGATTCTAGGGAGCAGCTGAGAGCTTACATCTTGATCCCCAAGCAGGAGACTAAGAGAGACACTGGAAATGGCAAAGTCATTTAAAGCCAAAAGCCTGCACCTCATTACACACCTCCTCCAATAAGGCCACGCCTTCTGATCCTTCTCAAAGAGTTCCACCAATGGGGAAGCAAGTATTCAACCATTTGAGCCTATGGGGCTATTCTCATTCCAACTACCACAGGCCAGAAAGAACAATGAATGAAACCAAACAGAAAGATCAGCAACTCAAAGGACACCAGCCAAGGTTAGGCTTTAGAACAAATGGCCCATGATATGAACTGAATTAGAGCCAGAGACAAATTATTTCTGTACTGAGGTTTATGAAATAACAGTGCAGATTAAAAAGCATGGATGCAGCATTAACCAACAAAGAGGACCCTGGAGATCCCATTGGACCTGGGAATAACATAAGACAAATCCTCAAACAGAAGAGCAATGCAGCAACACTACAGCCAAGGAACTTGATTAGAAATAAACTTAAACCAGCAAGAACAAAGCTCCCATCTCAGAAATGCAAGCAATGACAGAGGGTGTTTCCCCCTCAAAGATCTAATATTAAAAATTACTGAAAGACTAAGACACAGAAAATGAAGGCAAAAATCAAAGATGGAAGAGGCTTAAGTTCCCTAAAACTGAAGGACAAATGGGTAGAGATCCACCCAGCATCTAGAACATGACACTATGATCTTAGATACTTTTATTATGAAATGTAGTAAAGATTAGAGAAAGCCATAAGGTTGAGATAAAAATAATAAAGACACAGGGCTAAAATCGTGATGTCTGTGAGTAAACTCCCTGCTGCTCTGCAAACACAAGGACCTGAGTTCAGGTCCCCAGCATACATGTAAAAGCTGGGGTGAGCATGCACATCCGTATCCCTAGCACTGAGGTGACAGAGGAGAATGTGAAGATAAGATTCCCAGGGCTCACTGGCCAGGGAGGCTAATGGAATCTGTGAGCTTAGGGTCAGAAGAGACTCAAAACATAAGGCAGAGGGTGACAGTGAAAGACAAACAAAAATCATCCTATTGTCTACACACACACACACACACTAAAACATTAAGAAACTGGAATGATAATCTGACTTACCAGAAACTATATACAACAAGGAAATGCATGCAAGTTTCTGAAAAACAAACAAACAAAAACCTACATTCAACTTAAAATTTCTTACCCAAATATGCTATTGATTAAGTATGTAAGATTGCAAGAAACGTTTTTAGAACTGCCTTGGAACTTTAATTGCCTGAGAACTGCTGTCCTGGAACTCACTCTGTAGACCTGGCTGATTTTGAGATCTGCCTGCTTCTGCCTATGCTTCCTGAGTGCTGGGATTAAAGGTGTGCACCACCACCGTCCAGCTCAGAATTTCCGATTTTAAGAAGGATCTCAAATCTCAGTTGAATCTGATACATGTGGCTTATGGATTACAATTAGTGATAAATACCTACAAATTAATCTTAATCTGTAAAAATTAAACCGTGTGTGTGTGTGCCTGCCTGGGCTCATTTTCAGAACACAAGAACACTACATGTATGCTGGGGACTTGAACTCAGGTCCTTGTTTTTGCAGAGCAGCAGGGAGTTTACTCACAGACATCATGATTTTAGCCCTGTGTCTTTATTATTTTTATCTCAACCTTATGGCTTTCTCTAATCTTTACTTACTACATTTCATAATAAAAATATCTAAGATCATAGTGTTGTGTTCTAGATGCTTGGTGGATCTCTACCCATTTGTCCTTCAGTTTTAGAGAACTTAAGCCTCTTCTATCTTTGATTTTTCACTTCATTTTCTGTGTCTTTGGGACCAGTCATGTCTTTGGGACCTATACAGATAACACCAGGAAATTCTGTTAGGAAATTAGGCCATGGAGAACTTGAGGCCATCACATGGGGCCTTGCAGGGAAAGTGGTAATGTAATTTGATAGAGGAAATCAGCAACACCAGACAGCTCTCATGATGGGATGTTCAGAGTTTCAGAGAACAGAACCAACCAGGACATTCCGTATGAAAATGAATCTCTAGCATCACCCAGAAAATTTTATGTGAGAATTCCTTTATCACATCTCTTTCCTGTTGCTACATTTAACACTTCATTATATATGTAAGTTAATACAATGGACTCTTTTCTAACTGTTACAGTTTAAAAAGATAATATTACTGTGAATCTAAAACACTTCTCAAACACAAGTAAAGAGGAGGAAAAGGAGAAGAGGAGATGGAGGGCAAATGTATATTCAAACATCTCAGCCCTCTGGAAATCCCAGTGCAGAGGAACTCAGCTCCATACTGCAGGAGGCTCCAGGGCATCTTCTGAATAGCATGTTGAAAATGACACGTGTCATAGATAACAGGTTAAAATTAAATGCTTTGATGTTAAAATGTTTGAACTTGCCTGGAAAATGCAATTATGCAAAGATATTGCTGTGTAATTAAATTGTAGGCACCCAGCAGGCAGTGATGAGTAGAGCTGCGGGTCACAGTGATGCTGTGTGTCTCTGCAGTGGGTGTGGAGACACACCCTATAATCTCAGCTTGGAAAGCAAAAACTGGGAATTAGAAGTTCAAGGCCACCCTCCACTACTTAGTCAGTCTGAGATACACAAGACCCTGACTCAAAGCAAGAACAACAAAAATGATTTTTCTCTCAACACTGTGTAATCTTAGGTTAATTTCTCTATATCTTTATTTGTCATAGTAATATTATACATCTTGGCGTTGTCTGTAATGAAAGTTCCTGGTGCTCAGGATGGGACAATAGAGCAGTGGATAAGAGCACTTGCTGTGTAAGGAATGGGACCTGAGTTAAAATCCCCAATATCCAAGTAAAAGAATGCAGGGTATGGCTACACATGGGAAGAACCCCAGTTTCCTGAAACAAAGAAAGGTGGATTCCGGGAACTCAGTGGCTAGCCAGCTTAGCCAAAACAGTGAACTTTAGATTCAGGGAGAGACCCTGTCTTAAAGGAATAAAGCAGAGGATGATAAAAGAAAGACACCCTGCTCTAGATTCTATGTGTATACACATTCACACACTCACATGAATACATCATATAGAAACACAGCACACAACACACACCAAAATTCTTTTTTAAAAAATTAAACTTATAGGTGCTAAGTAAGTATAAATTATTTTGTTTTTATAAATGATGTGTCTAGGATCAGGGTGCTCCATGGTCATATCTATTACTGCCACAATGAAGTGATCCCTGCAGTTAAACAGTCGGACTTTACGAGGTGGTCCAGCTACACTGAGAGCCCGATCATGCCTAGTGCATTTAATTTCTGAGGACAAGAGAAGGTACTTCCCTTACAACTGACATATACTAAACACTAAACTGGAAGCTTAAAATAAGATTAGTGCATGTCCTTAAGAAAGTACTAGCCAGGAGGATTCTTGTACTACTATTCCCAATTCAGGGTACTCCTGGATGCTGGAAACTGGGGCATGGAACCAAATCTGGGATTCAGACAACTCCCTGAAGCCTAAGGCTGAAGATAGGATCTGGAAGCAGGAATGCTATGGAGCAGTTCTCGAACTGCGCAACAGGCAGTCGCTGCTGAGTCTTGACATGGGTGCTTGGAGAGATCAGGAATGGACTGTTGGGTGATTCTGGTGATAACTGAGAATGAAAAGGAAGCTGGTCAAAGTCCCTCTTACTGAATCCCCACGTGGCCATGGATGGATTGTTGACAGGCACATGGAGGTAAAGACTCTTCTCTTGGTGTCTCTGATGGTAACGAGAACTGAGTTTTTAGAACTTAGATGGTCCTTGCTGCATGCTGTGAAGAACTGGGTAAGCTGTGCTCATGTACAATATTTTTGTGGAAGACAGAATGTGCAAACAACAAAATTTAGTTCCAGTTATTTCTAAGTAATGTATTGAAGGTTGGTTCTTCCCGGGTAAAGGCTAAGAGAATCTTCAGTGCTGTGGGACAATGGCCTGTACCCTGTCACTTGTATTTTAAATAAATGTTGATTGGCCAGTAGCTGGGAAGGAAGTATAGGCGGGGTGACCAGGCAGGAAGTAGAGGTGGGGCAAAGAGAACAGGAGAATTCTGGGAAGAGAAAGAGTCTGAAGTTGTCACCCAGACACAGAGGAATCCAGACACAGAGCAAGCAAGATGTGACTGCCTTGTCAAAAAAGGTACCAAGCCACATGGCTAACACAGAAAAGAATTATGGGCTAATATAAGTTATAAGAGTTAAGAGGAAGCCTGAGCTAATAGGCCAGTCAGTTTGCAATTAATGTAGACCTCTGTGTGTTTCTTTGGGACTGAACGGCTGTGGGACTGGGCAGGAAAAAAGCCTATCAACACTTCAAAGATGACAGAAATCAATTGAAGACAAATTTATTAAGCAAAAAAAAGATAAAACTTAAGTATTTGGAAAATTCTTGTTTAAAATAATGCTTTTATTTTTTGAGAATTCTATGCAATGTATTTTGATTATATTCATAGCTTGCCCCCAACTCCTCTTCCATCTCCTTGCCTACCCAACTCCATCTTTTTCATTCTCTTATAACTTTGCTTTTGCAAACCTATCAAGTCCGTTTTCTGTTGACCAACTTCCCTTAGGAGTAGAGTCTGCTTTGGAGTGTGGTTTCTATACTGTGTGTCACTCCATTGAAGAAAGCTATCTACTATCATCAATCGACTATTACTAGCTCCCCAGTTAGGGGCTGGACTTCACGTCTACCTACCATCCTCCACACTGGGATTTTATCTGTCTTGATCTTGCCTGGGCCTTGTGACCGCTCTCCCAATCACTGTGAGTTCACATGTGCATTGTACCACCCTGTTATGTCTAGGAAACACTGTTTCTTTAAGTCATCTATGGCCTATGACTCTTAATAACCTTTTCACCCCTCTTTTGCATAGATCCCTGAGACTTGAGGAGAGTAGTACGAACATCTTATTTCAAAATGAACATTACAATTTCTCCTATTCTCTGAATACTGATTAGTTGTAGGCATCTGTGTTAATTGCCACTTACTGTGGGAAGAAATTTCTTTGATGAGAATTGAAAAATGTAAGTCATTAGGGGGTCATTTTATGTCCACTTAGTGAATAATAGTGGCAGGTTTTTCTCCTAGGATCAATGACCTATTTAGCCACAGTTCCACAGCCTCATTCACAGTGTCAGGCATAGATCCATCTTGTGGAGAGGGAGGATCTTAAATCAAATCACACAATGATTGGCTGTTCCCTTAATATCTATGGCACCTTTGCACACAGCGACTAGCACACGGGTAGCTATTGTAGATCATAGGTTTTACAGCTGGGTGAGAAGGGCGATAACTCCTCTGGTAGTGTGCAAAGCACCTTCCAGCACTGTAAATGACAGCCAACAGGGATGAAGCTTAGATTTGAAAAATTCTTAGTCTTTCTAATGGTAGAAAATGAAAACGCATGTTGAGAGCATAATGGCTGTGGCTAAGCAAGTCGTGAGCAAGGAATTAATAGAGGTGTGAACCGGACTTGAGCAGTGACTTCCGCTGAAGAGGTGACAGCCTAACACAGAAGGAAGACATGGGAAAGAATGATGGAAAGTTATCAGAGTTACGCTCAATGAGATAAGACCATAATGTTCCTGGGCTAAGACTAATAAGCCTAGTTCTACATGTACACACTTCACATATAAGACCAAATTCACAGCATCTGATTATGTTTTCAACAGAATATCAGGAGAAAATAATGGCCAGGGATTCCTACTATAGGCTGTATGTTTTAATTACTGTTTTATTGTTGTGAAGAGAAAGCACAAACAAGGCCGCTTAAAGAAAAAAGCATTTAATTGGTGCTTGCTTACAGTTTCAGAGGATGAATTCATGACCATCATGACAGGGACTGTGGAAGCAGGCAGGCATGGTACTGGAGCAGCGGCTGACAGTTTAATATCTAAACCTCAAGCAGGGAGGCAGCAAGCTTAAAACTGGGCCTGGAGGACTTTTGAAACCTTAAAGTTCACCCTAGTGACACACCTCATAATCTTTCCTAAACATCACTAACTGGGAATCGAACATTCAAATACATGAGCCTATAGGGGCCATTCTCATTCAAACCATCATACATATACATATACAGTGATTAGGAAAGAGCTTTCACATTCTAAGGGACCTAGACCTGACTTTGCACCATTTATCCACTGTGACCATGGCTAAGTCTTTGCCTCACTACAGTCTTCTGACCTAGACATGACACTTCTTACATATTCTGTGGCTCTTGTGAAGCCTGACAACTGTCTTTGGGCTCACAAGACTGCCTCTGTCTAGGACTAAAGTCATCCTAATAGCTCCCATTATAACCATCAGAGTGCTATCCAACTGGAGGCTACAATTTATGGCCATTCCTGCTTTTTATTCCTGCAGCAGACATGAGATTCTCTTAGCACTAGCTCATGGTGAAAATTGCAAGGATTAAGGAGCATTAACTCAGGCCTGCAGAGACCCATTATTAAGGTGCTGAGCCAGGTAAACAGAACACGCAGCTGCCTTAACTCTAAGAAGAAACTTGAGTAAAATGAATTAGAATATGGAGCCTAGCAAATAGCATCAACTGCAGTTTTTCTTTTCCTGTCACGAATGCAGAGCATGGTCTATCTGTAACCAGACCGTGTCCACAGATTCCTTCCTTAGAAGGCTGCCCAAATGATTCTGCCTGTGTAACTAAGCAGCTGGCCTAAAATTAGCACGGGGAGACATATTCTTTTGCACCTTAATTTGCAAAGTGCTGTTTCATGGGTGTGACCAGCTCTTCTTCACAGGACCATTGTCACCTCTGCCTCAGCCAAATGAGGCTACACAGGGGCTGCAGGTGCAAGCACTCACAGCTGGGCTGCAGCACCTGTGTTTATGACGCTCCCTTTCAAAGCTTGCTGTACCCAAGCCTTCACTGTCTGTATGACAGGGAGACTCAGCCACCATGATATGTTTGGCTACTGTGTTTCCATTCTCTTTGTACTTTCTCTCTAGAAATTATTTGATTGTGGGGAAAATCTACTTATATCTTACCACTTACCTAGTTGGAACAAAATGCATGTAGAATCTGCACTTTCTTTTGTTTTTGCTTTTGAGTTTCTGAGACATACACAAGATGTGTAGCTCTGGCTGGCATGGAACTATGTAATCCAGATTTTTTTTTAATTATTACTCTTTGGGTCTTTCAGATCATGCTTCCCAATCCCATTCATTCCCCTCCCCACCCCAAAATAAAACAAAATAAAATTTAAGAGAAAAAGAGGGGAAAAAAAAAGAAAGGAAAAAGGGAAGAAAAGAAAAACACAGGGGAACAACTCAGAATGGAAGCTGCAGCACGACAGTGAGTTACAAAGTAAACCCCTTTACTAGCATATTCTAAGTGAAAGAATTTATTGAAAAGAATCTTTGTTCTGGTTCAAGACCCCTGGTCTCTGCTGCACCATCAATGCTGGGCCCTCACTGGGACCCTTCCTGGACAGCCCTTTGCTGCCCTGTCATGGAGATCCTGCAGCCCTGGGTCCACAGGGCTGACACCGCTCCACCCCCACCTCATGCCCCAGCAGATCTCAGATGAGATTGATGTTGGTTCTGGGCCTGGGTAGTTGCAGGGTTGTTCAGCCCACCAGTTCTTTCCCTGTCTTCTCTGCCAGGGTGGGCTCTCAAGGACTGACCTTGCTTGTTCACCCTTTGCAGTGATGAGCAGGGGGCAGAGGCAGTTCTCCCACACCTATACCTTCAGGGCCAGCTCTACTGCACCGCTGCCCAGCTGAGGTGTAGGGGCCTGCAGCTGATAAGATGCAGCGGCAGATTTCCTTCTCTTATGACCCCAGGGACAGATCTCCCTGACAGTATTCAGGCACGCACTGGCACAGTGCATCATGTCCTGTGCCCGCTCATACCTGCCAGCACAGTAGACAGTGCCCTGTCCCTTTAAGAGACAAGCCCTGCCCACTCTCTTCTGTCTTCTGTTATTCTCTCTCATTCTCCTCCTCTCCCTCCCCTTTCAATGAAAGCTACACTTAAGCTCTGTCTGTATGGGATATTCTGTCACCCAATACAAAGTCCCCTCTCGCAACATCGTAACACTCCCACCTGCCTCAAGTGTTGATGGGGGGCATCTCTTCCCCAGGCATACTGCCACATGGCAGATGAGTAATAGGGACAGCTCTCTCTCCATGCTCACAACCTTAGAGCTGGCTCACCCACACCTCCACCAACATGGTTGGCTCTATTGTGCTGCCTAGGTGTAGGGCCTGCTCTCCTGAGTATTGCAGCTGCTGAAGGCGGGGTAGGGGTGGGCAGGGACAATTCTCCCATATGTTTCAGGCATTGATGGGTGTGATAGGGGAGGAGGGGTGTCCAGGCTATTTTTGAATTTGCAATCCATTCTCCTACCTATGCTGGGATTACAGATTTGTACCACCATGTCCAGTTCCTGTGTTTTGTGTATATTGGGATTCTGGCACATGCAGAATAAACAGAAACATTCAGATGTGCTAGAATTATTGAAAAAAGTCATAGAAGATTGATATGCAGATGATCTGGGACAGAGTAGAACTATCTGCCTGAGGTCTGGCAGGGAACTTCTTGAAATATAGCAGGTAGTGACAAGGTTAGACTGAAGGAGTCAACAACCCTCCTTGGTGTGTTCACAGGATAGACGGTACAGCCCCACGCCACCCACCAGAGCCCTGTGGGAGTTACCTAGAGACTTGGAGACTGCTGGCAGCCTACAGTGTCACCTCTGCCATGGGAAGACATTCCTCTTCACCTGGCTGCACACCTGCATCTGCACAGATGCTTCCATTCTGTTTCCCAATGATCCACACCTCCCACTGGACCCTTTTCCACACTTTTTCAGTCAGAACCCTTTGCTAGGCCAGATCTGCTCTCACTTTGATCCAATTTTTGCTCAAATTTCTCATCTACACTGGGAAAGAAGACCAAAAGGTTGCTGACAAGCACTGTTCTGAACTAGTATTCGGACATCTCATAGACCAGCGTCTGGGAATTCTTTTTCCCACTAGACTCTGCAGGAGAAGGAGGGCTTCCCTCCGTGAACATGATTACTTCTCCCAGCCCTTCACCATTCAGCAATTAAGCGGACTGCCTGACCACGAACCCCACACTCATCCTGTCTCCCACTCCTATCTGGCATCTGCCCACATGCACAGGACAAGGTGCAACACTGGGAAGTTGGTTTGGGCTTTAGATCCCAGCACTAAGCAGACTTTCTCTTTGAGTCCTTCATCAGGCGTGGCTGAACCCCCATCAAAACAGAGACTTGCCCTTGAGGCATCCGGCCTGGCTGAAAGCAGTCTATGCCTTGGCTTTCTGCTGCCTGGGCCTACATCGCTGTGGCTGGAGGACTCAGAAGCTTCTATTCATACAAATGGAGTGCTGGAGGGAGGGAAGTTATGAGGAAACAACCTAGAGACTGAGTGCAGACTTGTCTTATGCCGACTTGACTTAAGCACATGCTGCTCCTAATCCTTTCGAGAGCACAGTTCCTGGTGAGTCCCAGGAAACTTTAGAGACAATGAGCCATGGATTTTATGTGTAACTATCTGAAGGTTATTTAGGCTCTAGCCACCTCACAGTTCTGGTTTCAAAATATTGTATCCTTATAAATTAGGAACTTAAAAAATATCCTATGATCACATAACTCCTCATTTGCACATGCCATTCTTTATTGTCAAAGGCCCTCTTTTAACACCTGCTTATGAAACCCTGTCCTCACCTCTTTCAATGGGAGACACTGGAAATTCTGCCTTCCCGAATGCACTGGTCTCCGTTCTCTTCACTGCTTTCAGTCACTCCAGCCTGACCCTTGTGAATTATATCCCAGGCTTCCCATGCCTTTTGCTTCAATTGATTTTAGCCAATAGGAAGTTCCAATGGAAAACTAGATGGTGGGGGACAGGCCCGCTAAGGCATTTGACCCCTCGGCTGTCTTCTTGTTGCCAGCATGTCATGCGTGTCCTTATGCTCAAGCCATAGCTCTTCTTCTAGGTCCTTCTCAACCCACAGGTTGATGATAGCTCCCTTCTGTATCAAGAGAGGCCCAAGCAGTTATGGCCATGTGATGCCATCTAAAGACTGTTTGAGGGGCTCTTTACATACCAGGAATGTGAGCACTGCAGGCAGGAGTAACGAGGACTCCCTACAGCATGAGAAGAGAGCAAGGTTCTTATAGCTACAGGACTCGGAAAAACCGAGGTCATATTGCTGGCGGCAGGCCAGAAGGTAGACTTTAGAAAGAACAGGCCTAAGCAAGAAGCCAACCCAAGAAAAGCAGAAGAAACATCAGTGAGAAGAAAGCTCAATGAGAACATAAATGAGGGAGTATTAGGAAAGCTATAGTCTTAGTCACAACACAACAAAGCCACAGAAATATTTCTTTTATATAATATATTATTCTCCCCCATAGGCCCAATTGCAGAATCAAGAAAGTACAATGCACGACAGGCCAGGGGTCCTTCCTAATGTGGTCAGCTAAAGACTAGTTACTGATCCAGGAGATTCATTTGTGTCCTAGGCCCACAATAATTACACAATAATTAATGAAAAATAAGACATATTGAAAAGTTGGAAAAGATGAGACATTGTCATAAAATGTAAGAATCATCTAGCAGTGGACAGCTGACGAACAGATATCTTTCATAAAAACATGTCTTTAGGTTTACTAAATAGCAGTAAACTATTTACATAGACTATAGATAAAATCTATATATAAAGTCCCTCTTAAGCCCCCAACCAGAGTACTATCTAAGGCAGTTCCATCTCACCTAACTGCTGCGATCTCAGACACCTCAGTTCCTAATCCCTTGACAAACACCTACTTATTTTATACTGCTGTGACTCTAAGAACCTGTCAGAAGCCCCTTAGCCAACGCTGAAAAACTAACTGTAAAGAACACTTCCCTCTAACTCTTGCCATGAAACCCAGTGTCCTTCAACCTTTAAATTTACATAATTTTATTTACTATTTACTTGAAAAATTTTTCTTAAGAGTATATAATTATAACATTTCTCCCTTTTCTTTCCTTCCTTTAAGTCCTCCCATATAACCTTCTCCAATCCTTTTCAAATTCATGGCCTCTTTTTTAACCAATTATTTCGTGCATATATACCCTAAATATAATCTGCTGGTTCCATATAAAGCTACTTATTTGTATGTTTTCAGGGCACTCACAACCACTTGGTGTGCTCTTCCATTCTACTGCTCCGAGTTTTCCTCAGTTGCCCATAGTTCTCTGTGTAGGGCTGAGGCCTCATGGGTTTTTCCCTGTGCAGTGCAGCATGTTCTTTGGTGTCGCCCTTGTTCAGCTCACATTTGGGCAGTCACACTGGTGAGACTTTATGGGTACAGATTCTCACATTTCTAGGAGATAGTCTTACAGCAAATTCCCCGATCTTCTGGCTCTTAATAATCTTTCCTTAGTGTAAGTATGGGAGTGTTTTATAGAAGTATCCACTGGGAGTGAGCTACATTAGAAATAAGGGAAGACATGTTTGCTTGCTTGCAAAGTATAGGAATAGAACATATTATGCATCAATTTTAAAGACACAAGATGCCATAAAAGAAAGCAACAGCCAAAGACAGAGATGATGTAATCATGTTACGTTCATCTCTCGAAAGTATATAACTGAAGACTTTGGATATAAGTGACTGAATTCTTCAACAGGTGCAAGAGTAAGGACATAAACTGTTTCCATTTCTGAGGTCACAACATATTTCATAGTTTGGTAATGAGTACCTTTATATAAAATTGCAATATTGTGACAGCTACATGAGCTCAGATAGCAAATAATGGTATTCCTGAAGATGGTACTGGAGGCTGTCCTTTTCTGCCCCACCACTTGTACATGTACACACACACACTAGGATATGGGAAGATTCCTCATCGTGTGTCTGTATATGTAGAGAGTCTAGTGCCAGTAAACACAATCTGAAGTATTGTTTGCAGTAAGGAGTGAATTAGCATAAAGCTAAAATTAGGCGAGGGTAAATAAATATGGTTGTTTTGTGAGTAGACTCACAGGAGTGAACTGAAGTCCGTCCCTCTCCATTTTTCACAAATACTGTACATATATATTACTTATTATTATACTTTAACTTGTAAAAAATGGACAGAGGTTAAATTAATATATAGACAACACACTTTAAAACGGGAAGCTGAACCATCACAATTTCTGACCAATAAGGACCACAAAGTGCTCAGGAGGGTTCCATCTTAGGAAACTGCAGCCAGAAAGTACAGGGAAGCTCTTGGAAGATTCTCCCCAAAAAGGGTCACAGGCTACTACAGGGTGGAGCACCCAGATGGCCTGGGAAGGGTCCCTGAGTCCAAGAGAGTGCAGAGTGTCCTGGGAGGTGTGCTCCACTGAGGAACTGTGATAAAGCATGCCTAACCAAGGGGCACCCCAGAGCCTATGTGCACAGCCTGCCATCTGGGTGCCTGGGTGCTTCTGCGAATGCACACTTCTTTTCTACCTGGCCATAGGATGTTGAATGGAAGTCCTCAGTTGTGCTCTAAATTTTCCCCTGATGCAGAAACATGGAATCAGCTCCACCAAACACACATTGTCCATGTGAGGCCAGTGTGGTTTGGAGAAAAAGAAGGAAAATGGCATTAGAAATGCTCACAAATGGTTTCCTCATCTTCTCTAGCCCCAAGGTTGGTTTTGATTTCTAAGATATTAAAAAGTTCCTTTGCTCACTTTTCAGTGCAAATATTTATGAAAGTATTAAAAGAGAATGTCTTTTACTGCAATTAAGAACCAGTGGACCTCAGAGCATTTTTTCCTTGAGGTAATATTCAAGGGCCTGCAACAGGAGAGCTTATAGAGTTGAACTAGAGCCAAGTTGCTGGGTCAAAGCCAATGTCCACAGCAGGAAAAAACAATTAGCAACGTGAAGCAATTTTGTGTTTACAGTCATTCAGCGAGCAAAGTTCTGTGTAAATAGGCCCCCACACCATAATTACAGGGATCATTTCAGAAAGTATTGATAGAGGCCAGATACCTATAGTGGGATATTCAAACATACTTCAGGAAATGTTCCAGGGAACATAATGAGGTTATTTAACAGTTTGCATGCAAGCATCGCAGTAAGAAAACACGATGAGTCTAGTGCATTAGCGGTGTACTGCTTATTCTGTGGCTATTCAAACTTTCCCCCCAAATAAAGTTTACGTAGCACTGTATTAAACAAGAGTTTTCAGAAAGACTGCGGCTTATATCCTACTATTTTTGCCTGTGGCAGAGAGCTTCAAATTTTAACTCCTGAAAATTACGTTACTTCTGTATAGAGATCTCACAAAGAGTTCCAGAAGGCTGAATTTGTGGTCACAGCACTCACGATGCCATCAAATTTTAACTGGAAGCTGAAAGTCCTTTCACAGGACAGGTATAGAAGGGGAAGTAAAAACCAACAATATGACAGCACTGCTGCATTTAGAAGAGCTTGTGGAGAGTGGAAAGGCGTCAGAAGCCAGCTGGCTGAAGTCCGTAGGAAGCCCCACCAGTGCGGCACCTGTCCACGTCAACATATCCACTGACACAAAACACAGAGCTGAGCAATTGTTTAAATCATAGTTTCCCGGACAAGGCAGAGGATTCTCTATTGAATCCGACTTAATCTGTTTAGGAATCCCTCCTGACTCTGGTGCCCAGGAGAGGGGCACATGTGTTACTTACTGAACAGCTGCCTTCTTGTGTCGATATGAAAATGCGCTGGAGTACTTATTTCTCTTCTTGCACAATAGCAAGGACATAACTCTGCCACATATGTGTGTGCTCAGAAAATGCGTTTCTATTCAGTTGATGTGCTATAGCCAGCTCACGGAAACTCTTAAGAGTCAGTTATCAAATATTCAGTAATTTTAAAAGTTGGTTATTAAACACAGGTATTGGTAAAGATGAAGTTACATAAGCTTCTAATTAAATAAATGATATTGGAAAGAAAGGCAATAAATACCCCAGAATGATCATTTCCTAGTAATTCTTACTACATATTTCTATCACCTATTCAAAGTGTCTATGCTGTCTGTGTTGTGGAAATACTAGACACTGACATGTAATCAGGCATGCCTTCCCAACTCCACCTCCAGTGATATCGTTCTAGTAGCTTGAAATGGGCCATGATAGAAGCATCGATACCAATGAAATTGCCAACACCAAAAAGCAAGGTTTGATTTAATGTTCTGTTGATAACCCATGAAACTGACAGGGATTACAATGTCACAGGTAAAAACTGTGCCACACCTGTAGACATTACACTGGGAATTGCACAGAAAATTGAGGATATTGTCTTCTAGGATTAAAAACAATTCTGTTTGAACAAACAAGTTCTTACATTAATGGCCAACAAGAGAGGTTTTGACATGTGGTGCTGGTGTTTCACTTTGGTCTTAACATAAATGAAGCTATCAATCAGTATATATGCTGGATCCTTTGTCAGTTGCTATCAAACGTTGCTATTGAAACAGGAGTATAATCAAAAATAAAAGAAAGCAGCCAGGAGGCACACGCCTTTAACCCCAGCACTCAGGAGGCAGAGGCAGGCCGATCTTTGTGCGTTCAGGGCCAGCCTTGTCTACAAAACTAGTTTCAGAACAGTTAGGGCTGTTACACAGAGAAATCTTGTCTTGAAAAACCAAAAAAAAAGGAAAGAAAGAAAGAAAGAGAGAGAGAGAGAAAAGAAAAGAAAAGAGAAAAAAGAAAGGAAGGAAACCTTCTGTATGAATCAGTTGTAATATAATTGATAAAATGGAATGTGTTTTGCATATTCTTTATATGGGAGATACTTACTATGAACTCAGGGGTGTGTTTATATGGACATATTTTATTCTGGAGAGCTGGTTGCTACATAGTACTAGTATGTCACCCTTCCCAATCCAGTAAGTGGAGAGTCTGACTTTCCTGCAGAATCATATGAAACCATGCTTCTTCTCATGTACCTGCTGTTCTGTAAGTCTAATGAAAAGTCCATTTCAGAACTCACAAGACTTGCCTCAGTGGCCTGGCTTGTGCAGCATCAGTGGCTGTCACCAGATGGCAGCAGGACTGGGGATGACCCTGGGCAGTTAGTTAGATGTAGAGGAGGATCAGAAATCTTAGAGTCACAATCATATGCAAAAACAATAAATAAAAACACCCTGATATGTTATGAGATGATTAAGGGATCCCCACACTTCTCTTTCTGGGTAATTTTCGAGACAGGGTTTCTCTGTGGTTTTGGAGCCTGTCCTGGAACTAGCTCTTGTAGACCAGGCTGGTCTCGAACTCACAGAGATCCACCTACCTCTGCCTCCCGAGTGCTGGGATTAAAGGCGTGCGCCACCACTGCCCGGCCTGGGTAACTTTCTTCATGGCAAATAATGTCATTTATGAAGGAAAAGTTACAAAATCTATGTGTGTTTGATGCTTGCCTCAAAAGTTTGCTCAAAGTAGATTCCTGAGCTAAGCCTCCAGAGAACTGATACTTAATGAGGCTTAGGAATCTACATTCTAAATAAACAGCCCCCAGTATCCTGAAGGCAGCGGGTGGCCTGATACTCACAGTGAGAAAGGCAGTGTTATGACACACGCAACATAAACATGGTTGTTACCAAAGCTCCCCACTGCCTCCTAAGCAAATTCTGGTCCCATCAATCTAGCCATAGGAGATAACTTCCTGTCTCTCTAGCTTTTCTACCTAGCAAAGGGGGCAGAACCAGAAAAGGAGCCCGGGAGGTTCCCTATGACTCGGTTTGGATCTTGAACACCTTTCCAAATGCTCACGAACCATCTGCTAAGTTGGCTGAAGACTTTGCCAGGGATGGACACTGAGCTGACAACCTTCCATTTCTAGATTCCAAGTATCCACCCTGTGAGGACTGGGCTCTGTGCCCAACTCTATCTGCTGGGGGAGCCGCCTCTATCGGACATCTTCTAGCATCTGTCACCATTATTCTCTCTCCCCAGGGAAAGAGATATCTTCTTCTTCAGTTTAAACATAAAGTAAAATAACAACATTTCTGAATATTCTCTGGATGTTTCCAAAATCCATTTCATTCTAGCGACTGGAATTCCTGAAGGTATCTCCACACCATATGCTTTCTGAAAGTTTCTAGATGTATGTTAGCCAGGCCCTTTCATTTGTGTGCCTTAAAGCATTTTAATCTGTGCTTACTGGTAGATAAGAGTAGCCAAGATAGTGAGGTCTCTCCAAACCCACTTAAAAGAAAAGAATTGAAGAATATTAAAATCTTAAAAATTATTTTCATTCTTAAGTTATTTGGAATCTAACTGCACAAAAAGTAGCTTTTATTTACTTAGTAACTGTCAAAAAAATTTAAATAAGAAAACTATACCTTCGTTTAAGTCATCTATATTACAGGACATAAACTGAGCTACATCCATCCAACCAAATCAGGAAAACGAATATTGAAATATGATAAAGAGTCCCTTTCTAGGAGTTGAAGGTATATAGTTCAGTTGGTACAGTGGTTGCTTACCATACACAAAGCCCCAGGTGCGATACCCAGCACTTCATAAACCATGCTTGTGATCTCAGCGCTTGGGAGATGGGTGGTTACTGTCAGCTATATATCAAGTTCCTTTCTGGGATGCAGAGGGCCTCACAAACCCTGTCTCCAAAAGGGAAAACAAAAACACCCACCATCTATGAATCACATGCATACTGGTGCTGCTGTGGGGGCAGCAGGGGAAAGCTCAGCCTCTGTTCTTTATGCACTTAGGTGTCCCCAAAACAATCTTGCAGAAACCCAGGACTGAGTGAAACAAGAGTTTTAAAACCACTGCGCAGATGCAAAAGCTCAGCCCTTACTTCAGTTTAGAACCTGCTTGCCTTTGCCACATTCTAAGTATTGTGCCACATTCCTGGATTTAACACACCTCCAGCGTCCTTGGCACACTGCCTTACATAGTGTATTTACACACCACCGTGACAGAATTGTTCAACTGAAAATACTCTAACCATGATTTCCAGTGAGTCTGTAATAAAGTTTTGCAACAAACACATGGTTTTCAACATTGAAAACTCAAATCTAGCATGCAGTCTAAGAGAAGAGGCATCAACTTTCAATTAAACATACAGGATGCTTAAGGAGCTGTCTGATAAACTGTACTTCCCAGAGCCCAATACAGTACATAGACTTATAACAGCAAAGCTACTTTAGTACCAAAAATTCCCTTTGAGAAAAGCCTTCGGATTTATAATGACAGGAGCAATCTTTCAACGGTCTCGTCTTATCCTGCCCTCACTCATTATTCCTGTAGTTATCATTGACTTCTGATGAGGAAGGTAAGGCAGGGACACGTTCTGACAAATGTAAACACAATATTGTTTACCATACAACATGTAAGAAAGTCTCATTTTGCAAGTCTCTCACACATTTCAGGTTTAGAAAATGTAATTTGTGATATAACATGGCGACAATGACCAGAATTCAGCCAAAACCAAATATGTACTCAGACCATCCTATACTCGTCCATCTCTTTTAATATTTATCAAGCATCTGTGATGCTTTGAGCACTGAATAAATGAGGGAGTAAAAAGATGAAAATATGCATCTCATTCCTTGAGCAAATCCCAAGGCTAAAGAAGGAAGCAGATACACACCCAGAGAGAAGAGCTGATCCGAGGATAGGGAAAGAACAGGTGAACAGAGAATTCCTGGGACTCTGAAGCTGAGGACTAAGGAGTGATGGAGAAAAATGAATGAGAAAGGAAAGAAGGTGGGCCAGGAGAATCAGCCTGGGCTTAGGGGCAGTTTAAGGGTTAAAAAACCAGCAGCCAAAGCAGCATAAAATGACAGGTGACACATAACGCAAGCCGGTCAGCCTAACGTGCATCACACAGAGCACCTAGGTCTTGGTCCAGCTGTTGACCGGAGCCACTGAAGAGTTTTCTAAAGAAAAGCAGTGAGTCATATCTGCTGTTCAGACAGTCTACTCTTGCCTCCATGGAGATAGATTTTGGCAGTAAAAAACAGATGCAGGGAGCAAGTAGGAGGTTCCATAGCTAGGGGATGGTCTGATGGTGTGAAATTGGGTGACAGTTATAACAGTGGAGATGGAAGAGAGATATAAAGAAGAATTACAAGGTTAAGCCACTGGACGTAGGTGGTGATGGATGGATGGTTGTGGTGGCAGTGGCACCAATGTCTCTGAAATGACTCCCTCTTTATGATGTGAGTGACTGGGGGTCACTCACTGAGATGAGAAAAAAGCAGAACTGGAGGAACACCTTAGCCATTTTCCTAGTATTCGAGTATCACAAGTTGGTCTAGGTGTTCTGAGGACTTTGAAGGGGACAAATGCAGTTTATATACTAGTGGGGGAATTCACACACTAAACAAGCAAAGACTGTTAGGTAAAATGCTGATAAAGTTCTTTGAAAAAAAGAAAGCCTGGAAAAGGAAAAGGCCCATAAGATTTTCCTAGGAAGTTACTCACTGAGCAACGAGGCTAATGAAAAATATGGGACCTGTGAGGAATGAGATCACGTTGAATTGCAAGTCACTCTGTCCTAGTGGAGATTTGAAGCTCAGTAGAACCCAGGCTGGAATGCTGATTTGGAATTACCATCATATGAGACTCTCCCAAGTCTTGAGATGGGAGATGAGAACTTGGTAGATATATCAACATGAGGAGACAGTGGGTCAAGCTTACAAGGGGCAAAATGCAAACATTTACGGAGCAAGTGGAAGACAAGACACCAACGAGAGAAGAAAGGAAGCACGGGTTTCACCGTTACATAGTTTTTGAGGCCAGAAGGCAGTGTTCACCATTTTAAATGCAGCAGAGTCCTGATAACCGAAAGTGCTTTCCTGGTGAGCGATTAGCAGGTCACTGGTAGCTGTAGCTGGTGCAGCCTCGGGAGCTGTGGGGGTGGGAACTCTACTACAGTGGTGTGACGTCATGGCGGGGGGAGGGTGCTCAGTCAGAGAAAGGTGCCTTATGATCGCTGTTAAAGCAGGTAGAATATCCACATGAATACCAGAGCTGGCTAGTCAGGGAGGGCGAACATAAGCCCCACTTTCCCACAAAGTGCATATAACTGGGGCAGAGGGCATGCTCACTGTGCCTGCTTATCATGAACAGCACTGGCTCCTGGAAACCTGTTCCAACCAATGACGCCACTAAAGCAAGCCAGAGTGGCAAATTTCTTCCTCAGACAGATTTGTAAGAATTTTCAGCAAACTATGCCCGGATGTGTATGTGGGATCCCGTGTAAGGGGAGATGCTGTAGTCACGGTATGGCATGATTGTGATGAGCTTTTCCATGGAAAGGGGGCTGGGAACCTATGGCTAAGTCTCTTATGCAGGTGGCTTTCCTGGGGTGCTGCATCCTGCAAGGGAAAACTCATTCCACCATCCATTCAGAAAGCATGGGCCCCAGAAATCCAAGGTCATGTTTAGTTTCATGCATCAAGCGGAATAAAGGAAGAGAAAACATAACAAGTAATGGAGAGAAAGGGCACAGTAAACAGAGAGAAAATAACCAAGCACACTGATAATATAAAAAGATGAACTAACTAACAGAGATCTGAGCAAAAACTAAGCAATCATGGCAGGGGTGAACAACAGAATCATGGTTTTGTGAATGAAAATTTCTAGAGAGACTCTATGGTTACAAAAGTTAATTGACAGATTAGAACATCAATGATGTAGACATGTTTGGATGTTGTAAGTTCAGAGACAAATTATCCTGTGTCATCTTCAACACCTTAATAGTCAGGTGCTACCTACTTGTGTATATGTGACCTAACATCTTTGTGACTACTGAGTTGATCTTAAAACGCAGGAACAGATCCCCAGCTATCACAAGCCCAAAGGCAAAGACTGTTGTCAGATAGTATCTGAGGCCCATAGCAGAAACTCCCCCACTTTGATATAAGCACCTACCTGATGTTCCCACCAATATAAAAGTGCCTTGACCTATGACTCTTTTGTTCTGTTTCTATAAAACTTCATGAAACTTTCTCCATGTCAGAAAATGGAATCTGGGATAACCTGATTCTGTGTTCTTGGGCCGCGGTCACTCATATTTGGTTCCAGAATAAACCACCTCTTATCTCCTTTGAGGAGAAAGCTGTTTCTTATCCATACGGTCTGAACAACGCATCCTGAAATATCGGAATGAAGCACTTCACGGCAAGCAAAAGAGAAATAAAGCTTGGGCGAATCAAAGCAGTTTTACATAGCACAGCAGGCAATAAACATATCAGAGGACTTTATCTAAAAGGGCAGCAATAAAAATAGACTCCGAGAGATTTTAGATAGATTCAACAAGAGGGAAAAATCATGGCTATTTCTGAAATTAGGTGGTGTGGAAGGCCCTGTAATCTCAGCAATCGAGTCTACTCAGGATAAGATTGACTATTCCCTCCAGAACCCCATTCTCACACCCCCTGCACCGCCATCAGCTCTGAGATTCACTTAGAATGGCACTTCTGTTTCTTGGAAAGACGCCAGCCTCTGAGTTCCTGTAAGCCACTTCTGGGCACTGTAGGCTAAACACACTCTGTCTTGCTCTAACCCCTTCACAGAACATGCACACTGGGCTCCCTCTCCCACCTTGCCTCTGTTCTTGTACTGTGACCTCTCCTGGAGGATGTAATGGAGCCATGACCGCTATACACATAAAAACATGAGGGAGTGTAGAAGCAACAGAATCGTGTGTTTAAAGGAAAATGCTGCCAGCAACAAAGGAATGCAATTTTTATTATAATTTCAAAATAATACTTGAAAGAATTCTTTAATTTTAGACTCAACTCTATTAAGTCCTACACCCTGCCCATCTGTATTTCAGAAACTCAATACAATCTCTGTGACTCCCTCAGCCCAGTCCTGACCCTGCATTGTGAACAAACCAGTAGCCTAAGTAATAAGCCCCAGACTATCTTTATACCTTTCTCCTATTCCAGCCCATGCCCTATGGATTTGATTAGAAAATAAACTATTACTACCTTAAAGTAAGTAATTCTAAAATGGTCCCCAAGACCCTTACATAGCTTTTTGAGTTTTGTCTATCAGCACAAAGCTGACATAGTCTAACTTCTCAGTCTGTCTCTGCTGACCTTAAACTTACTCAGGTTCCTTCAAACGGTTTGTCAGATACTTCCTAACACTTAAAGGCTGCTTTGTTTCTTCCTTTTGTTTTTTGTCATACATTTGGGAAAATGTGTTCTCTGGTCCTTTGCAAACTTTTGTAACATTAAAATAGCTTTGTCATGACGGTTAACACTCACACAGCGGCTATCATGCCTCAGGTTCCTGTATTTATGTAAGTCTTCCCACTCCAAACAGAAGCAAAAAATACTTAGAGGCAGAGCCCTTTGTAACCTTCCCTCGACCTCCCCGGGACTCTGTGCTAGGCCTTTGTTCTGAGGCTTTGAAAAGTTCATCTATGCTATCATATCCGATGGCACCGCACATACGTGGGTATGCATATGTACTTCTTGTGCATGTAAGCACCAAAGTTAGTATCCTTTTGGTGAAGGCAGATTTTTCATAAGAAATTAATTTTAACGGATTCAATTTACCATCTAACAGTGGTTGCCAAGGATACCAATAGCCAGAATCACTTGGCTCCACATTGCTTGTTAAATCAAAAGATGTGGGGAATTATTATTGTCTAAATAACCTGGCCAGAAATAGTGCCCTCCCAATGTTCCCAACTCTCGAACCCTATTAAAAAATTCCAATCTATAATAATTACCAAGAATGTGCGAACATTTTTCTAGGATTTGAAGTTGAGTAATTAGTATGTGGGAATGGCCACTAATGGCTTCCCTTTCATTCACTCCTGAGAAAGCACCGCACTGAGAATGGCCACTGATTTGATCTTCTTATCTATCTCAAAGCAGACGATTCTCACCATGGCAGTTAATAGATCATTCCAGTAATCTTGCTGAGTCTGTCCTAAATCAAACAGTCCCTATATGTGTGTTTAGTAACACAGGCAAGCATTTAACAGAGGAGGCTAGAATGTGCCCTTGAGGGCAGAGAATTATAATTAAAACACTCATAACCAAAAAAGCACACATAAGACTAAGAGCTGTCTGTCTATTTAGTGTCCTGTAAAGAGGAATAAAAATTGCAGTGTTTTCTTTCCAAAAGACACAGTCATGTTTCTTATTAGTAAGTGTATTTCTGTACACTTAAGGATGTGAATTCCCTGTCATTTATTGCCATTAACATCCCCTACTTGGTATACTTCATTTTGTTTGTAGCATCTTCTGTAAAAATGTTTCCATTGCTATAGTTGTCTGAATCTTTCAACTTTGTGTTTTGCAGTTGTTAGTTATGAGGTCATGCAAAGGTATTATATGCCTTAAATATGACAGAAATGGGCAGTTGCCACTTAATCTATTTCTCCAGTTTTCTAGAAGAACATTGTATTTGAAATGATACCTCTCAAGCCAAAAGACTTCATTTCTTCATTTTTTTCCATAGGTTGGTAGGACCACATGACTAAATCTGATCAATGGCATGAAAACAGGGGGCTGAGTGAAACATTCAGAAAGATTTTTCCAAAAGAGCAGGCTATGGGCTGCAGAGATGGCTCAGCAGTTAAAAGCATTTGCTGCTCCGTAGAGGACCCCAGTTCAGTTCCTAGCATGTACATGGTAGTTCATAACCATGCTTATCAGTAGACCCCACCTCAAGGCTGCTGTATCAGTAGTTATGTAAAAGAGTTAACACCGTCCTAGAACGCATCGTTGCTATTGTCATGACACAGTCCTCGAACGCATCGTTGCTATTGTCATAACGCAGTCCTAAAACGCATCAATGCTATTGTTATAACACAGTCCTAGAAAGCATTGTTGCTATTGTCATAACACAGTCCTAGAACGCATCGTTGCTATTGTCATAATGCAGTCCTAGAACGCATCAATGCTATTGTTATAACAGTCCTAGAACGCATCGTTGCTATTGTCATAACTGCTGCTCTCAGCAGCATCCTTCTCACATGAGACACTGCCTCTGCTTCTGAAGGTTTTATCAGGAGTAGCACTGCTTTCTTACCTCCTGAGAAGACAGTATTTGTTTCTCCAAATCTTAGCTATCGTAAAATAGCTTTTCACACCCACTGCAATGACTGTAATAAAAAAGACAGATAATGACAAATGTTGACAAGGCTTTTTTGAAATGAGAATCCTTGTACACTATTGGTTGGAATATAAAATACTGCCGTCATTGTGGAGAACAGTTTGGCAGTTCATCAAGATGTTAAATGCAGATTTACAGTACAACCCAGAAATCCTATTTCTAGGCACACAGCTAAGAGAAATGAAAAAAAAAAACTATATCTATATAAAAAACTTATACCTAGGGAAGCAGGAAGAAGTTTCAGTCGTTAAGTTGCTGTCCATGCAAACATGATGAACCAAGTATATTCCAAATACCGAGGGAAAAGCCAGGCTTAAATAATGGCACACACCTATTAACAATGTGAGGAAAGTGGTGAAAGGGTGTGGTAGTTTGAATGAGAACGGGCTTCATAGACTCGTGTTTGAATATTTGGTCCCCAGGGGTTAAAACAGCTTAGGAAAGAGGGAGTAGGAGGTGTGGCCTTGTTGGAGGAGGTATGTCACTGGTCTTTAAGGCTTCAAAATCCAATACCATTTCCAGTTAGCTCTCCAGTCTCATGTTTGTGGAGCAGATATAAGCTCCCAGCTGCTGCTCTAGCACCATGTCTGCCTGCCTCACACTCTCTGTCCTGATGGTCATGACAATAGAAAGTAACTAAGACAAGGAGGATACTTGGGACTTGCTGGCTAGTCAGTCTAGCTGAATCACAAGCTATAGATTTAGTGAGAGACCTTGTCTTAAAAGACAGAGTGAAGAACAATTGATGAATATATCTAATATTGGTCTCTGGCCTGCACATGTGGGCACATACCCCAATGCATGCTTACACACACACACACACACACAAATACACATACACACATTGTTTGGAAAACTTGTAAAGAATAAATTAATTTAGTAAAATTCCCTTGCACTTGAATTTTCTAAATACCATTATCAATAATACCACCAATATGGAAAAATGCCCCAAAGTGGTAAACAAATAATACAGTCCAGTTATATAATCAAATACT
>JABTXL010006999.1:23276187-23299136 GCA_025134845.1 Neodon shergylaensis
TACCCGCAGTAAAAAGAACTAATGATACAGAGAACATTGTTGGACATCAAAATTATGCTCAAAGGACCCTGCCGCAGCAATCTCTTGTGTAACAAGACAGCATTTATCTATAACATATAAGTTTAGAGATGATAGGTTGCCTAGAGACCTCCTGAGGTGGGAATTAGCAGAATACATACATGAGGAACCTTTCTGGGGTGATGGGGACTTTCTAGAACTGATGCTCCAACAGAACAGCTGTGATTTATGGGAAAAACCTTAAACTGTGTACTTAGAAGGGATGAAGTGTGTGGTGTGGAACATATGCCCTAGTGAATGATTTTGGTGAGGCACAGTTTTCCTGTGTAGCCCAGGCTGGCTTTGAACTCATCACGGTCCTCTTGACTTAGCCTTCCAACTACTGGGATTCCAGGTATGGGCCAGCATGCTCAGCTGTGCATACATACACATTTACCCCGCTGAAGGTTGTGTTTCCTTTATAAGATCTGGTCATGTACTTATCAGTTTCTAAAATGATCCGGAACATTACTTTTCTCTTAGTGGGTAGACACTTCCAAAAGTGCATCAGGTTTTTAACTGTTAATTCTACTCTCTAATTGTTTGTCTGTTTGACATGTTACTGCAGTAGGTCCCCAATTCTGATTTTCTTAGGTTGTAAAGTCTTACTAAACTCAGTTTTACACATTTAATTGTTTCTCCACTAATTAAAAGTTTATGGTTCCTAAGTTCCCATTGTTTTTCATATTATGAATATAAATAGGTTCTATGTGATGATTTACTTTGCACACAGTTTTTTTTATAGGAGTGATAATTCAATTAGCATGAAGCTTTGTCAAAAGAAAAGATGAAGACAATAGAAAATCCATGGATAAGTATTTTTCACTTATTAATTCAACATATTTAATGAGACTTCTGAACACAAGTCAGACACAAGTTCTCAGTGACAACTCCCCATGCTTTCACTGACATTATGATGGTCAATGCTTGCCATTCCTTTCCTGGAACCTCTTTGGATCCAGTCTGCTGAACATCACTGTCTATGCACAATGGTATTTCCAGTTTAACTTCCCATAGACTGAACCACTGGGCAGAAAGCTATGATTGGGTTACCAAAGCACAAATCTATAAAAATTAAAAGATATTTTAAAATCCAATATAATGGAAGAGAATTGTGACTTTAATCGTCATCAGATTGCAGAGTGGATCCTCTCAAACTGAACCTGTGGGAATTGGATTCCCCCCAAGAGAAGACTCTAATAATCCACATATAAATGTCTGCAAAGCAGTGCCAGTTAGAATCAATGGGTGCTTTTACCAAGAACAAATACATGGAAAGAAACACTTTGAGGGATATTCTGGTTCTCTTTGTAGACTCTCTGAAACAGATAATACGGTGTGATAAATCTTAGCTACCTCAAAATTAAATCAATACACAAAAAGACTTAAATCCCTAGACTAAAAATGACATATAAATCCCAGATATTGCAGTAACACAAGATCCAAAGCAATGGTTCAAGAGGAGGAGACTGAAGAAGGGCTGGCAGCTTGTTTTCCTCACTCCCTGGGAAATATCGGGGGAGCCTGCAGAGTGAGTTCAGCTATGCTGGCATCTGACATCCGTAGTATTTGAAAAAATAAAATTGAAAATACGTTTAGCCTGGGATTCCCCGAATCACTTTATCTCCTGAATAAAATATTAAAAGTGGCTTTCTCAATCCAGTCAAATCTGTTCTCTGTTCCAGGAATATTTCTGGCAAGGAGAAAAGGTATTCTGATGTGAGATTCCCCTCTCTATGCTGTGAATTTGCTTTATTACCATTGGTTAATAAAGAGGCTGCTTTGGCCTATGGCAGAGCAGAATATAGCTAGGTGGGAAAACTAAACTGAATGCAGGGAGAAAGGAGGCGGAGTCAGACAGTTATCATGCAGCCAACCAAGTAGCAAGAAGTGAGGTAACAAACCATAAGCCTCGTGGTAGAATATAAAATAATAGAAACAGGTTAATTTAAGATGTAAGAGTTAGTTTAAAAAAAAAAAGCTTTAGCTAATAGGCCAAAGAGTATGCAATTAATATTAAGCCTCAGAGTGGTTATTTTATAAGTGGCTTTGGGAACAGTTAGGTAGAGAAAACCCAGTCCAGCCGGACTGAGAATATTTGTAGCTACAGTATTCCAAGATGATTTCTAGCTGACAAGACTCAAGGAACTATTCTATCCTCTTAGCCCAGAGTTTTTGCAGCCATATCTACTGTCTGGTTATACTAAGTTATGCACAGATGTTAATCATGTTACATGCTTAGTAATAGAGAAGGCCAACGTTTTCCTTATTGCTGGGATATTACAGCTCCATCCTAAAGCCAAATTTTCTTCAAAATTTACCATTTATGTTGCCAATGGGGTGTACTGCATAATCTAAGTGTATTAATTCCCAGCGTAGTTTTACAAATTACCAATTTTGTGTAATAAATGCATTGGGATGTCTGTATTTCTTTGCCTAATTTTTATAAAAGTTTTACACAGGTGATTTGAGCATATTTTCTTTTATAATTGGGTTGCAAAAGTCATTTCAACCCATGAAGGCCGCTAACCTTTGCAGTCCTGACAGTTCATCAGTCTCAGGAGCACAGATAATTTGGGGTCAACCTGAGGACTGCGACTCAGTCAACCAGGGCAGGGAATTTGTATCTTTGAAGATTCCTGGGTTGATTCTGATGCCCCAGCCCCACAGAGAACTCCATAGAATTTCTGTACAGTAAAGGACTTTAGACTCTGATGCTCTTCTAACTTCTCCGCATAACCCTGGGCACCTGAAGCAGGCGCCATATGCATTCTTGAACTTGATGTATTTAAAATTATTCTCATTTTTCTTTCACACAGAATAGTCCCAACTTCCTATAGTAAGCCCTATACATCATGTAATCACCTTCCTAGGTACAGCCACCAGACACTTGGAAATCAGAAACCCTCTATTTTATGTCACGCTCGGGCTATTCTGCTTCTTAAATACTCTCTAAGTTATCTGTCTACCGCCTTAAAATATCCCGTCAACATTTCTGCCTGATAAATAACTTGCTGGTGTTTCCTCTTAAATCCCCCAGCTTTAGCTCTCCCACTGTATGACTAACCACACCACTGCTCCCCAACTGCCCATCCTTCTCCCCATGGCTTACTGTTGTTTAGGCTGCTCCCCCATTCCTGGCACAATTCACTTGCTGACTTACTGTCACTCTCCCTAAAACCACTGTCATCACAATTCCTGGTTAATTCTTTATCTGTATAGTCATAACACTTCCAAAACCCTAGATGCAGTTCTTTGAGCTTTTCTCTTTCAGTATCGTGTCCTCTGCCCTATTTCAGAACCTTATGTGGTGAAAATGCCTTGGATCCTGGTCTCACCAACAGACCAGCATTTCCATCACCCTGAAGAACTGCACCCACTCCCCCTCTTCAATGAATTCCCGATAGCCATCCCCTGACAGAGCCTTGGACTGTTTAATCTTCCTCATCCTTAAGTCCCCTCTTTTAATTGTTTTAACATAGCATTTTCCAGCGTCTCACTATACAGCTGGGAATAACGTTTAATTGATCCTCGTGTCTCTACTGAGATACTGAGATTATGGGCTTTGTGCCCTAGGCCTGGTCTTATACAGTACTGAAGATCAAACCCAAGGCTTCACACATGCTAAGCAAGGATTCTACTGATTGAGCTACATTCCCAGCCCACCCTTATTCCTCTTCTATGTGCATCTTTCTCTCCTTATTAAAATAAATTTCAGTCAAATCACTGCATGCTATGCATTCTCAACATTTTTGCTACTCTTTCATTTTTGATGCATACTCATAATTCCTGTTTAAGCACAAATATCAGGGCGGCAGATGGCTTAGGGTAAGGGAGCCTACTGCCAAGTCTGATGACCTATAAGTTTGAGCCCCAGGACCCAAAATGGTAGAGGGTGAGAACCAACTCATTAAAGTTGTCCTCTGACCTCACATAAATATTGTGGCATACATGTAATGTTCACACATACACTCACACATAATAAAGATGCAAGAAAAATGAACACAAATCTTTTCCTTGTCTATACAAACAGAGTAGAATGTGGTAGGAGAGTAACACATACACATGCAGACACATTTGATGAAACTCATGATCATCAGCCTGAGGCAGGACCTCAGTACTGGTCAGCAGTCATCACATCCATTCAGTCTCCCATTCTGCTAGGTAATTATTACCACACTCCTGCTTCCGGTCACCCGCCACTTTGACTGTCAATCCGTTTCAGAAGCTTTGCTCCTCATTCACTGAGATGGGAAGAATAATCACAAGACCAATGACGACGGCTTCCCTTCCCCACATCTACCCGCTGTGCCCAGGGATTCTGCCTTAGCTCGCTGACAAAGGGTGAACTGCTGAGAAGCACACCCCGCACCCAGCATGTCACTCCTTTCTGCCTGTTCTTCCTTCCCCCCATCATACAAATGGTTCTCTTTCTATTTAAAGTCATCTTTTCAATCTTTGCTTCTTTCCTGTTACAACTTTGTTTCTTGTTTAATTTCTCTCTTTTTTTTCAAGACGCTACTTATACATTCTCCAGCTTTTTTTTTCCAAAATAACTTAGTTCCAGGTTACCAATGGGCCTCCCCATCACTCAGTGTGATGGTCAGCCTTGTCGCTACCTTGCTTGGCCTACTAGCTGTATTTCATGCAGAGCATCACATCCGTGCCTCAAGAAGTCTCTCTTCATGTTTAGGCACACACTCACATTTCTTGCTTCCTCTCCCACTTGCTGGTCCTTCCCAGTTTCTTGTTGGCAGGTCCTCATCTCTGACGAGTTGTGTAAGGCCTATCTTCATTTGCTCTTCATCAATGCTGTGGTCTGAATGTTCATTCATGCCCTGCCCCAAAATTTACACATTGAAACCTAATCACCAAGTGACAACATTAAGCAAAGAGGACTTGGCAGGTAGTGGTGGCACACACCTTTAATCCCAGCAAGCAGGAGGCAGAGGCAGGTGATTCTTTGAGAATTCAAAGCCAGCCTGGTCTGCAAAGTGAGTACCAGGACAGCCACGGCTGTTACATAGGACAAAAAAAAACCTGTCTCAAAAATTAAATAAATGAATGAATAATAAGAAAATAAGAAGTGGAGACTTTTAGGAGATGATTAGAAAATAAGGATGGAAGGCTGGCGGTGTAGTTCAGTGGATGAGTACTTGCCTAGTATTACAAGGCCACGGTTTAATTCCCACTACTGCCGAATATAAAAACCAAGGTAGAGCACACACAGATAGGATTAGAGCTGCTTTTGAAGAATGCCATGACCAACTGGGCATGGTGACACATGCCCATAATTTCCACACTCAGGAAGTAGAGGCAGGACGATTGAGAGTCAAAGTCATCTTTACCTATATAGCAAGGCTAAGGCTAGCCTAAGACACATGAAATGAAAAATAAGATTCTGTCTCAATCAATCAATCGATCGATCAAGGCCTGAGAGAATGTATGGTCCCTCTACCATGTGAGTACACAGAGAGGCTCTAACTATGAGGAACAGGGCCTCAGGTGGTACTGACACCTAAGACCTAATTGGATTTCCTAGTCTCCAAAACTATAAAATGTAGATGTTTGGTGTTTGCAGCCTTCCTCCCCACCCAGAGCAATTTTGTTTGAAGGGATTAACAGACTAATACAGTACTCCCATGTAATCACTCGACTATAAATTTGCCCATGTTGCTTAGGCCTATATATGTTTCTGCTATCTAGATCTTTTCTGTGGACTCCTGGGAAGTGCATCCATATGTCAACATAAGATGTCAACCCAGCAGCCCTTCATCTTTGTCTGCCATAGGAACTGTTACTTCCTACAGCAGATTATCCCTATCACCAAAGAGCTGTGAGCTCCCCCAGTCTAACACGCATACATCTGTCTCTCAGGTCTCTCTCCAGCAGCTAGTTCTCCAGTTTCTGTTCTTTTCAGAAACGGTCTCATGTAGCCCATGCAGGCCTTGAATTTGCTATACAGCTGAGGACAACCTTGAACTTCAGATCCTTCTGCTTCTATCACCTCAGTGCTAGGATCATAGGCATGCACTACTTTATGTAGTTTATGAATCCCCAGAGATCTGTGAGCTGCCTATTAACCGAGCTACATACTCAGCCCTAATGGTTCCTAGAGCCGATACTCTGTCATAATCTTTCTGCCCTCACTCACTGCTGCCCTCCTCCTTGCCTATGTCACTATAACCCCACTGACCCCTGGCTGACACCTGGACATGCTAGGCATGCTCCTGCAGCAGAACCTTTATACCTGTCATTCCCGTCTGAATGCTCTTTCACTTGATGCATGTATCTTATTCCCACATCTCCCTCTGATCCTGACTCATAAGCAAATTATACTCTTTCCATTTTTTTATTTCTCCTTAGCACAGAGTAATGCCTAACATACCCTGTAATTGATTTATATGTAATAATTCCCACAAATAATGCATGTCCCATGAGGTAAAGCTGTTTTGTGTTTGCATGCTTTTATTGTATATATATCTACATGCATCTGTGTACAATATCTAAACATCTCTCCATTGTATGTGGTCATAAGGACGCATGGCATTTTGGTCAACAACAGACTACATATATGATAGTATCATATTGTTAAAATGAAGAGAAAAACTCTTGTCTCTTGACTGCATTGAGATCATGGTAACAGACTAGTCTATACCATCAAACTTATATGAATCTACTCTGTGTTTACAAAACAATGAAACTGCCTAAGTCTGCACTTTTCAAACCATTTCCCCATCACTGACAGGTGACTGCCCCTGCAACAGCACCTGACACACAGAAGAAACTCAATAAATGGGATGAACAAATGAACAAAACCCTTAATAACCTCTATACTCAACCTTCATCCTGATTCCAGAATAATCTAATTACGCAGTGAATCTGAATTGGGCATGGCAGCACATTCCTGTGATCCCTGCATTCAGGTGGATGAGGCAAGAAGATAGAAATGAGTTCAAGGCCAACACGGTACACACTGTTCCAGGCCTAGATGGGCTACACTGCAAGAGCCTCTCTCAAGGTGAACCCGAAACAACAAAAACAGAAGTAAATCTTTTCATGCCAGTCTTTAGGTGAAAGCCCTCAGTGGGTCTGACTGCTATGATGCATGCAGCCTGAAATGTGTTCGGCAACTAGGCGTGTCCTTTAAGTGTCGAAAGCAAAGTTTGTGTAGAGGCGGAGTGCAGAAAGGAAAAGGAGATAGCCTGTTCCCTGTAGGTATCCAATTCAATTGTTTCAAAAGTGCCTCTTCCTAGGTAGTTCCCATGTAGAGGAGAATAATCATCTTCACAGCATGGATTTGTGGGTCCATGCTCACCCCCTCCTGGGTGCCGCTGACACAGAGAAAACAGACTGTGCTCATCCATGGGCTGAGTGACTGCAGTGCAACTGAACTTGCAGCCTTTTCATTGTTGAATAACTAGGCAAGGTAGCAAGATGTCACTGTTGGCATTGCTGGAAATTATATCTGGAATCCAGATGTCGGAACCAGATGTCAAAGCCTGCTAAAGGCAGGTTTTACAACTATATGAAGTAATTATATTTGCATTTCAGAGGGACATGACTGGGAATCTAAAATTGGAATCATTTAGCAGAAGATTTCCTATCCGTCAGAACCTTACCTTGGAGAAGAAGAAACTGACAACCAGAACAGTCTCCCAAGAGGACAGACAGGACTTGAAAAGCTACACTACAGAATTCCCCCTGCCTGAAAACTTCCTGCCTCACTCTGCTGAGAATGGATCCTTTGGACTCACAGCAGGTCCAAAATATTTTTAGGTTGCTTCTCAGTGCCCAAGCCCACCTAACTCTGGCCTCTCTGGATTCTGACAATGGCCCACAAGGACTTCCATGGTAGACCAGGACTAAGGACAACAGTCTCACCTCTCAGCCTTCCCAACATGCACTGCCCTTACTATTACAGAGGATCTATTCTCTCCTGTGTTATGAGTTTGAAATTTCCTAGAAATCCCCAACCATACATAGACTGCTCTAGGAAGTCTTTAAAGACCCACTCACGCCGGCTGATTACTTCCCTTTTCCTGCACTGTATTCAGTGCATGGCTCCCTTCCTGCCTTGAGTTTATTAATTGCAGTTATTATTCTATCTCAGTTCCATAGGGGCAGTAAACTTGTCTAATGTGCCTTTCAATTACTCATGGCTAACCTGGTACATGGCACTTAGGAGGCACTCAGTGAATGTTTCTGAACTTAATTTTCATCAGGAAAGAGTGATCATATCAGTGTGGCTAACATAAAGGTCACATGACATAAGGGTGAAATGGGGTGAAGTCACAGATGAATTACATAATCCTTTCATATTCATATAAGTGCAAGCACTACTTAGCACTGGAAGAGCATTATAATGGTGGCAAGAGGGCAGGGAGTGTAGTAATAGGAGCGGCGGGGCTCCGTCCCCAGCACCCCAGCCGTCTGCTAGCTTATGCCCCGAAATAATTACACGGACACTGTATTCTTTTAAACACTGCTTGGCCCATTAGCTCTAGCCCTTACTGGCTAATTCTGATATCCAGATCAACCCATCTCTAATAAACTGTGTAGCACCGGTTTTACCGGGAAAGATTCAGCATGTCTGACCTGGCGGCTTGCTTCATCGCGTGCGTCTGCCCAGGAGAGAGGAGCATGGCCTCTCTGCTCCAGAGAGCAGAGCTGTCGAGTCTGAGCTCACTTTCTCTTCCTCCCAGCATTCTATTCTGTTTACTCCACCCACCTATGTTTTAACCTATCAGGGCCAAGGCAGTTTATTTAACCAATGACCTTCCTCCATCAAGGGAGCCTAAGGTCATTCTCAGTAATAGAGTAAGCTCAAGGCCAGCTGGGCCTGCAGGATATCCTGTCCTAAAAGAAATTAAAAAGTGGCCAAAAAGATAGTTCAGTGGATAAAGTACTTGGCATATGGGTACCTGAGTTCGAATCCCCAGAGTCTGTGTAAAACCTCCTGTGATAGTATGTGTCTGTAAAATGTAAAGTACTAAACAAAAAGAGACCCTGTCTCAAGCAAAGTAGAAGGCAAGAACAGACACCAAGGTTATCCTGACTTTCACGTGTGTGCCTGCACTTACATACATAAACATCACACATATATATCATACATACATGTGCCTACACACATACAAAGATAAAAATGGATGCACAGTACAATGGATTGATTATAGTCAGACAATCTGAATTAATTAAGTCAATATACAGTGCTCCCTCTATGAGCTAATTTGATTGAACTTTACATTTTAATAAATGCAAATTTGTAAGAAAAGCATTAAGATTCTCTAACAAAACAAAAGCCAACAACACCCAAATGTACATTGTCAAGAATAAACAGAAAATTCATCTGGAAGAACATGCTTAGCCAGGTCTAACATAGTCCAAACACTCAGTTCTACCAAGAACAAACTACAGATTAAAATCACCAGGTAGCCACTTCAAGCCTACTGAATCAGCAGGCTTCTGCTCATGTTGTGTCTCCCATTCAGAATGAATTTACAGATGATATGTAACAGGACTAAATGACATAGGTCCACTAGAAATCAATTTAAGCTCATTATTATTTCAAGAACTCCTCAAAAGAAAGCAAAGGAGTATAGATAGAAGTTATTATCATACTAGAAAAGAATACAGAAGCAGCACTGGGCATGCTGACACATATCCCTCCAGCATTCTGGAGGGGAGACAGGAGGGTTACCAGGAGTTAAAGGCTAGCCTCAGATAGAGTGAATTTGAGGTTAGCCTGGGTTACACAGTGAGACTCTGTCTCAAAAGACAAAGACTAACAACAAGACATCAAGAAGACAGAAAGGAAGAAGGAAAAGAGGGACAGCAAAATTAGAAGCTAAGATGTCCAAAAGAATTATTTTCATTCTTTGGAATGTATATATAGCAATCACAACAACAATGATAATTATAACTGGACAATAATCATAGAAACAATGGCTAAGGGTTACTCTGCATGTATTATATAAGTATTTGATATGAATTACGATATACTGAGTTTGCTTGCCAACCTAATCAAATGAAAACATAGGACGACAAATTCAAATTGAATTTCAGAAAAGCAACGGCTAACTACTTTATCTAAGTATGCCCCATACAATATTACATGTTTATCTCAAATTTAAATTGAAATGGCATTCAGAACTTTACTTGGCTCCTTTAATGAGAGCCAAAACATTAGCAATCCATTTTATCAATGAGAAAACAAGGATATAGAGGTGAAGAAACTTTCTCAGAGGCCTATAGCTAAAAAAAAAAGAAAGAAAGAATGAAAGTGAGAAGATGCTATGCTTACAAAAGAGTAGAACAGAAACACTGCCTGCAAGAGAGTTCAAAAAGAAAAAAACAAATCAGGCGTGTCCATGGACCACCACTGAAAGGGAACCAGGCAGGGAAACCACAGCCTGAGCATTTATTCTGAGCATGGAGTTGTCTTAACAGACCACTCCCATTTTGGCAATGAATAATAAGTTGAAATATTTTGTTCAAGGTTACTAAACTATCAAGTACAGGAAAAGATTCTGACTCTAAAGCTCTTGTTCAGTCCATTTTACCACACCGTTTTCCTTGGGTGTAGGCTTTTTGTTTGTTTTGTTTTCTTCTTTATTCTGGCTTGGCATTTAATGCTTATTGCTCTTGCAAAAGACCCAGCACCTACATGGTGACTCATCTCTCTCTGTATCCCCAGTTCCAGGGGGTCCAACACTCTCTTCTAGCATCCAAGGGTCCTTGTATGTGTGCACTGCACATAAACTCATGTATGCACAGACACACACACACACACACACACACAGAGAGAGAGAGAGAGAGAGAGAGAGAGAGAGAGAGAGCAATAATAAACATAGAATTTCTTAAAAGTTGTTCCTTAGGTACTGTCCTACTAATGTTGATACACAACACTTGATGTAAGGCAAGCATAGTGACACATACTTTATTTTAATATCAGCACTTTGGAAGCTAAGGCAGGAGGATCATCCTAGGTCTGAAGTCAGCCTCAGAGCTACCTGGCCAAAACTACACAGGGAGACCCTCTCTCAAAAAGGGGAAGGGGAGATTGTAGAGATGCCTCAGTGCTTAGGAGCACTGGTTGCTCTTCTAGAGGACCTGAATAGGCTCCAATTCCTAGCACCTACATGGCATCTCACAACTCTCTGTAACTGCAGTTCCAGGGAATCTGGCACCCTCACACAGACATCCAAGCACGAGAAACACTAATCGAGATACCTACAATAGTCTTGGAATATATACACATAAACAAACAAACAAATAAATAAATAAATATCCTTTTGTATAGAGATACAGCCCAGTTTACCAATAGTTTGTCTGCAAGGCATAAGGACCTGATTCCATCTCCAATACCATGCACAACAAATTGTGATAAAATCTACGAACTGGGTTGCATAAAGGCTTTTAAAGACACCTTCAAAGTCTGGTTCTCTGTGCTTGCATGGTTGTGAAGCCATATTCCTAGAGTCAACTAAGGAAATACACAAAGACAAATGTAGAAACATTCACAATGGTGCTTGCTTATAATCTTATCACCTAGGAGGTGGTGCAGGAGCCTCAGTTCAAAGTCAGTCCTGATCAGTTACACATAAGATCCCCCTCAAAACAAATAAATAAATGAAATATAAGAAAAATATCATGATACACAGTGAGTGATCCCAGAAAGATCAATTCCCGTAGAGAAAACTTCTGCACAAGTTGTGACTTCATTTAGAATGCAGCAAGACACACTCCACACTTAACCTCTCGCAGTGTAATTGCCCTCCTGACTTAGTCCCTTTTAATGCACCCTGAGTTCTGAACTTGGTCACTTGATGAAAAAATGAGAGTATATTTCTTCTAAGCCAACCACATGGGAACCCACCACGCCCATACAGAAATGCCAGCATGCCTTCCAGTGATATCACCTGTGTTACACAGACACATACACACACACACACACTCACAGAGAGAGAGAGCGAGCGAGAGAGAGAGACAGAGACAGACAGAGACAGAGAGACAGAGACAGACAGAGACAGAGAGAAGGAGTGAGGGAGGAGGGAAATTTAGGGGACGTTCCTCCATGATCAGATTCATTCTTTCATTCTTCTGCCACACCCTGGCCCACATCAAAAAGTATGTGCCTTTGATTGTTTATTCTGAAAGGGGCACCTGGTCAGGGGCCTGCCTGTGGTGCCTGCAGCAGGCTCTGCTTTTGTTTTTCTCTCTTGGTAATTACCTCGTGACTAAACCACTCACTGGTCCATGTAGCGGAATCCCACAGAGATGAAAACACACTTGTTTAAATAAAATATTTATGACGAAACCCTAAAATGTCACTGAAGTAAATGCAAATGAGACCTTCACATACTGTACATCCAATGCCACTCACTCCTTGGAAGGTTATTTCCCCATTACAATTAACATTAACCTTTAAAAATTAATCCCACTGCGCATAATAACACCAAAAACTATTCCCCCCCCCCAAAAAACCACTATTTTAAGAATGATTGTTTTTACTAGTTTAGAAGGTTTGAATTAAGGGCAATTTTTATTCACAATGGTTACAAAGATTTTCCCTTAAAACTATATTTAATTATTATTTTCCACACATATCTTCTGATAAGAGATTTCACTATAATTCAATACCAGATTTTATCAGTGAAAGTGCTACATTCTCTGGCCCAGAGACAGGATCTCATGTAGCCCAGGCTGGCCTCAAATTGATAACAAAGCTGAGGCTGGCCTTGAACTCTTGATCTCACTTCTCTAGCTACCAACTACTGGGATTGCAAATACATGATATATGTTACTACATTCAGTTTTTAATCTACTTTTTTCCCTTAAAAGTGGATGGGCATGATAACGTCTTGTGACATTTATTAAAAGTTCTCAAGAAAAAGCTTGTTATAGATCAGCTGATACGGGTACTAGCTATACAAAGGCAACAGTCAATTCGCCTGGGTTTAAAATCGTTTTTCATAATTTGCAGTAAGGAAATGTGAGCTGAGGAGCATTAGGGGAACTTTATCTATGTCACAAGATTTGTCCTCTACCTGACCATAAGTCAGAATCAACCAAGAAATGAAAGGAATATATTATACTCATCCGAGGTACCACCACGCCTGGGACTTTGGTTTAACTGGTCTAGCATACAGCTCAGTCACTGTTATGTTTTTGTTGTTATTTTTCTTTCTGTTAGAGCCCTTAAATGTTTTTAATCCATAGCCAAAGTATAGAACATGGAGGTGGGGCTTCCCATAATACAGTAGTATTTGGCTGGAAGGAAGGGTCACTGATAATATGACATAGAAGCTCTGCTTCATACCTGAGCTAGTACAAAAACATTTTCTAGGCCTTTCTTTGGTACAGATGATGGAAATATGCAGGAAATCCTCCAGAACATGACAGTGGAACAGGAATGGAAAACTGATATTGGATAAAGAATTTATAACCAAAATAGTAAAGTGTCTCTAATCCACACAATTTAACCTACACTTGGGGGATTTAATCCACTATACACTTTCAGAATAGAGAAAGCAGGTCTAAGGATGGCTGTCAGAAAAGTAATTAAGAAATCGCCACTGACAATTACTTCTGAGTTCTGAGTTCGGTCAGTTCTCTGTGTTAAAGGTCTCCACATCCATGGATTTAAACGACTGTATATCAAAAATGTTCAGGGGAGAGGTGTACCCGTATTGACCACGGACAGACTTTTTTATTTCCATTAGTTTGTAAACAATACAGTAACAACTGACATGCCATTTACATTCTTAGGTACCAAAACCAACAGGTTACTCAGAGTTCATGGGAGAGTGAGCATAGGCCACCTGCAAACGTTACATCATTTTGTATGAACGGCTGAACATCCTCAGATTTTAGCCCTGTGGGAACCCTGGACCAATGTTCTTCAGATACTGAGGGACAACTGTAAATGTGACATGACTGATTAACATGCTACTTTGACTTAAACCTAACTCTTTCTGTAGGTGAAGAGCATGGCCATGGGCTAGTGTAAGTTTCTGCTTTCACTTTCCCTATACAGGCCAATCATCCTGACCATCCTTCTTGAACTCGAATTGGGGATCCTGCAAGAGCAAAGGTGCAGCTTGAGCAGGTGTGGAGAAGGCCTGGGATCTGGGGTGTCTTACAAGGACCCAGACGCTCCTGGCACAAGACAGCTGCTTTGAGCAGCAGCATCTCAGAAGACTGTTAGGAGGACCTGGGGAACTGACCTACACGAGGCATCCTTGAAGTCCCATCAGGGTCCTACAGAGCAGAGACAGGAGAATCATAACGTTTGAAACTAGGAAGTGCATCCCAGCACCCTGTCTTTTCTAGCTGTAGAAACAATGGGCACAGAGTTCCGATGTCTTCCCTCCTAACAGTCAGAGACGGAGAATGGAGAATAAGAATGAGACATTCAAGATCAGTGAAGGCTGGGGGTGTAGCTCAGCAGTGCAGAAGAGGCTCTGGGTTTGATTCCCCAGTTTGACAACAACAGCTGAATGAGGAGAAGCTCAGAGAGTTCAATTCCCTTCAAAGGAAAACCATCAGCTCCAGGACAGCTTGGCTAACTAAAGACGCATGGCATAGTCAGTTATGCACAAAAAGTTAGACACCAAAGAGAACGTCCCTGCTTTCCCTCCCTACTCCAAGCCTCTTCCTGAAACCTGCTGGTCCGTCAGAAGGCCTGCAACTCATCCTCAGCTCTTTTCATCTTCCTGATTTCCCCGTCAACAAATATTAGTGGTGGTTCCTTCAAAGTGGTCCATAACCGTTACATCTCAGTGACTCCATTAAGACCATGCTGAGCTTGCACCTCTTCCTGCATTTCTGAAACAGACCACTGACACATCCTTGCGTCTTCACCCTGCATGGCAGTCTGGCTGCCACTTCTCTAACAACTTCTAATGTTCGTATCTCATTCAGAGTAAAAAGCAAGGTCCTTCATAGAGCTTACAAGACCCTACATGATCTGACCCATCCAATCCTTGACCACACTCCACCTCCAGCCACCCTTGAAATCAGTGTTCTCTGAATCATAGCCACAATGCTCCTGCCTCAGAACCTTTCCATAGCCTCTTACTGTTAACTCAAGTTCACTGGTTTGGGACCCAGCCTTACCCCTTCTCAAAAAAAGGGAAAAAAACATCCTAGATACAAAATTACTTGTTTTCTCCTTTTATAACTGAAATCTTGGATGGAGCTTAAGAAAACAGCTTCCATGGGGAAGCATGGATAGGTATCAGGCAGAGAAGGCAGGAACATGGCATTCAGGTGGATTCCTTCACAGAACAGGAAGTCACCCAGTTACACAAAGGGCTCTCTGGGGACCATCAGGGCAGCTGTACATGGATGTTCTGGGTCACATTATCCAACAGCAGGGGAATGTTCATTTAGCATTGTGCAGTGTGGCCTCTCCAGTCACTCAGCTTATACGGCTCAGAGATTAAGGGCACTCTTGACTCGGACAAACAGCTTCAGAGGAATGGACATGAATCCATGTGATATATGTAGGATACTGTGAGCAAGGTGAGGAAGGGAGGGAGACAGGGAGATCTGGACTGAGCAGAAGTGCCTTGAAGGAGAGGGTGGCATGTTGAATGCCATCTTCAGCAGTATTTCCTCCGACCTTTCACTTGCAGGGCTCCTCTCCTGTCCCATGCTCAGGCTACTTCCGGACATGATGGAAGGAGCCAGAGGGGCAGGAGCTGCCTCTAAGCCATGTGCCCTAGTTTAAGCAGAACACGGCTTTCAGGAAGTCAGGGAGCAGCAAGGCAGTCTTTCAGAAAAGCAATTTCCCAGCCAAGGAGCCAGAATTCCTCTTGTGAGGAGCATTCCTTGGGACTGTTCCTCCAGGCCCACCCAGTGTGGGAACTGGGGGAACCTGAACACATGGGAAGCAGCCCCTGCAGTAAAGGAAAGAGGCAGAGAATTGGCCAAAAAAGATGAGACATTTATACCCCAATTCAGTGATGGGCTTCATTCCCCTTCTCTTGTACAGCCAAAGATGACAGCTTGTCTGAGATAACAAGGAAACCTACCACACAAAGGCAGGAACACAGATTTCAGCACTCACATGCGCTTTGTGAAAAGTGTGTTAATAATGGGCTTGGTCCTGTTGCACACACAGCACCCCACACTCCTGTTGGTGAGGTGAGGCACTTCTAGTCATGTCTGTGGTCTGAGAGGCACAGTCTCAGCCACTGAGGAGCCACACACAGACCGGACAGCCAAGCCTCCCAGGAAGTCACTGGAATCGGTATTTCTCCACTTCATTCTCCCCTTTGGAGTAAAACGTTAGCGATCATTTGAGAAACTTATTAATGTAACCACGAGCAGGAGAAATAAAGCCTTTGACTACAGAAAAATGTGACAACCTTTTAACACCTGCCTCCACCACACACATTTAGAATATCTTATTAAAGGTAGGCTATTTAAGTCAACTGCTTTGAGAGTCAAGTACTTCTGTATCCTTTGGGTAAATGTATTTTATATAACGAACTGGCGTAAACTGAGAAATACTTGCACCTAATAGTTTGCACAGCAATAGCGAATCGCAGTGTTTCCACACGTGACCATCAAGACACAGATGACTCTCATCCCATTTTGAACGACCCAACCACAATATGCCTTTTAAAATTTAAAACACTTACACTGGGAAAAAACACGTATGAGAATTTGAGTCCTCCAGCTGAGAAGGTGCTCAGGTTACATTGTAAAAGAACGCATCTTCTGGAGACCGGTGATGAATGAGAAGACAGTGGGACCCAGGGCAGTGGGGAAAAGCAAACTGCTCAAATAAAACGCCTTATTCTAATCGTAATTGGTCAAATGCCAAAGTAAATGAACTTTTCAAAGTTAGGATCCTGCCAACTCTAACTAGGACAACTGCCAACTGCATAGAACACCACCAGCAAGCCCACCAGTCTAGTATGCCTGCAGCGGGACAAATTGGAAACTAAGGCCTCTCTGTGCCTGCACACCTTGTGACATGCAGCAATAGGGTTCAGGCCCAGCTACCTTAGACGTGTGGCTTCAGGGCCCTGCCCCATGCACAGTTTGGTCTTTCCCTTCTCACCCCAGAGCAGGAGAGGAACTGGGCACTCAGGCTATGCAGCTCTGGGTGGGAATCAGTTGCAGCCTGGCTCCCAACTTCCGAGAGTTACCTGGGCTCTTCGATTCCTTTCCCAGCTCCGAGGCCTCCGCGGCCTCCCTTAGCTCCTGGAGCCAGCTGGTTTGTGAGAAGCACAGCTCTAAGCTAAGGAGCTGCCCCCAGGAGCCAAGCGCAGGTGGCGGGCGTGGTTCCTACAAGCCTGCCCCAGCCCACCCGGCTCGGCCTCCGCTCAGCAGCCTCCGTCCAGTTCTAGCATCAGGCCACGGTGCGCTGCTTTTGGAGAGCTCCTTGAGCTCAATGATCACCCCCTGCTCTCCAGTCTGTGTTGCTTTCCTGGCTCAGGCCCTGGCGCGGCCCCAAGTCCTCATCCCAGGGCCCTCGAGTCGCGCCGGGCGGCGGCGCTTACCTGGGTCTCGGAGCCGGGGTCTAGCACGGTCCCGCAGGTGGTAGATGAAATCTTGGCAGCTGTCGTGCTCCAGGGCCCCTCGGGCACAGAGCTCGGCCAGCAGCTGCAGCGCCTGGTGACAGAGCGCGTCCCTGGCCCCGGGCATCGCCCCCCCGCATCCTCGGACCGCGCCGGGCAGGCGGGCGCGGGAGAAAGCCCTCCGCCTGCCAGCTCAGAGCCTCCGCCGCCGCCGCCGGCCGGTCCGCGCTTCCAGCCCGAGCCGCAGCGCCAGCCCGGCCGGCCTCCCACCGGTTGCATGCAGAGGTCCGCTAGTCGCTCGCTCGGGCTTTCTCCGTCTCCCGCGCGGCCCCTCGTCCCTCCCCCGGAGCCGAAGGGAGGCGGCGCATCCAAAGCCCAGCGCGCCTCTCCGCGCTCCGCCCGCTACTCGCAGCCGCCGGGGGCGGGGCCGGGTCAGGGGTGCGAGCCGCGGGCGGGGCTCGCTGCGGCCTCCTAGCAGACGCGCCGGGGGCGGGGGGAGCGGTGGACGGAGACGTAGGCGCTTGTTTGTTGCCGGAGGATCGCCTGGCTCGCTTGGGACCCCAGGTTCCGAATGGCCGTGCCCAGATTCAGGGATGGCAAGCTGGTTCGCGTACCAGCACCTCTTGGCACCCCATTCCTCCGCCCAGGTGCAAACCTAACATCCCGCGATCCGACCCCCAACCCCGCACCTCTGGAGCCCCGCATGGGACCGAGGCACATTTTCTGGTGAATGAAGCTAAGGCTGGGAGGTGGACCACACCCGCCAGTATATCAGTACCTTCTTCGAACTTGGAAAGCGCGGTCTAAGCACAAACCGCCGGCCTAAGGACATCACGTGCCCAAGTGCGAGGTTTGGAGCCAAGATTTGCCAACAAAGAATGGATGTACAGCACGGTGGTAATTTGGAGAAGGTGGAGGCGCTGATCAGAACTGAGAGCAGCAGATGCTTTACCCCAGGGAAAGACGCTGAGGCTTACCTGGAGCTTCACAGGTCCTGACTGGTTTTCTAAGCAGCTGATTGGAAAGGCAAAGGTTGCCAGCGTTTCCTTAGCACAGGAAACAGTGGATCCAGAATTTGTGGATGTTTCCGAAGACCTCGATCACCTTTCATCTACCCATCTCTTCAGTTTTTTAGGCACTAAGCCCAGAAATAACCACGAGTTATTGAGCTTGTTTGTGCGCACAAGGCACTGTGCCACAGCCTTTTGTATAATTTTATTTAATTCTCTAGATAGCCTTGAACGTGTGTGTGTGTGTGTATTACCCACGTTGCCACTGAAAAAGCAAACTCAGAAAGGTGCTACTTGCCCAAGTTCCTAATAAGGTACTAGACTCTCTCCCTCTCTCCTTGACTGTCCAACCCCTCTCCTCTTCTGTTTTCCTCTTTCTCCCCACACACCCCTCTTTCATAGTTAGATAACCCTGATGTCAAACTTCATTCTAGAACAGTTAACTAGCACTCTTATCCATAAGGTTGTGCTGTCTCTAAGAATGTCTCATAAAAAATCTTTTTCCCCAGAGGTAATATAGGGTCCCTAAGAATATTTACTCAGTACACAAAATCTGAAGTTCTGTGGTGAGTGTTGCTAGGCTTTGTGGAGTTTATATTGGAGTAATAGAGAACAGACAGTTGTGGATATATAAATGTAACTCCAAAGAGCAGTGAAGAGGCAGGTAGACTCTTCTATTTTTTTTTGTATTTTATTTTTTCCACTTTTAAAACTTTTTGGTTAAAAATAAGGGATAGGGCTGGAATGCAGACCAATTGGTAGAGGGCTTGCTTGCCTACCATGCTCAAGGTTCTAGATTTCATCCCCAGTACCAAATACACCCGGCATAGTGGCACATGCCTATAATCCCAGCAGTCAGACGGAAGAGGAAGATCAGAAGTTCAAGGTCTTCCTTGACTGCAAAATGATTTTGAAGTAGCTTGGGCTACACATGTCTCAAAGAAACAACACCTAGGACAAAACCACATCGTGAGAAAGCAAACCAACCAACTGAGACAGAAGGCCTGGGAAAGACTGAGCAGGTGCTCCTCTTCCAAAGAAAGGAACACTTGGGATGGGAGGCAGAGGGTGGGGGAGATGAGATAGTCGAGGTGACAGACTGGAGGATTGTGTATAAACAGGTGAGGTATGTGTTAAAGACAGTAGCAATGCAACTCTTTTATTTTAATTTATTTTTTTAAAACGATCTTTTCTCTGTTTACATACCTCTCCCAGTTCCCACTCCTTCCCCTCCTCCTGCTCCCTCTACTTTCACCTCACTCCACTCCTCAGAGAGGGAAAAGTTTCCCATGGCGCTTCAACAAAGTCTAATACATCACTTTGAGGCAGGACCAAGGCTCTCTTCTCTATATTGAGACTGAGCAAGGTATCTCTTCAAAAAGAATGGGCTCCAAAAAGCTTTAGGGATAAATCCTGGTCCCACTGCCAGTGGCCCCACAGATTGCCCAAACCACATAACTGTCACCCACATTCAGAGGGACGAGATTGGTCCTATGCTGGTTTTCTGCTGTCCGGCTGGAGTCAGTGAGCTCCCATTAGTTTGGGTGAGTACCTCCATTATAGTCATGATCCTTTTGCTCATATTATCACTCCTTCCTCTCTTCCACTGGCCTCTGGGAGCTCAGCCCAGTGCTTAGCTTCCATTAGTTTCTGGATGAAGGTTCTATGATGACAATTAAGGTAGTCATCAATCTGATTACAGGGGAAGGCCAGTTCAGGCACCTTCTCCGTTATTGTTTAGGGTCTTAGCTGGGGTCATTCTTGTGAATTGCTGGGAATTTCTGTGGTGCCAGGATTTAAGGTAGCCCCCATATTGGCTCCCACAATCAAGATATCTCTTTCATTGCGCTTCTTCTCTGTAATTCCCACATCCTGACCGTTCAGTTTACTCATGTTCTTCTCTTCCTTCCCCTTCTCCGTCCTCTTTCCCCTTCTGCCCACCCCACTGCTCTGGCATGCTCCCAAATTTTTCAGAAGATCTTGTCTATGTCCCCGTCCCAGGGAGATCCATGTATGTCTCTCTTAGGGTTCTCCTTGTCACCTGGCTTCTCTGGGGCTGTGGACTGCAGGCTGGTTATTCTTTGCTTTACATCTAATATCTACTTATGAGTAAGTACATACTGTGTTTATCTTTCTGGATGTGGGATACCTTACCTAGGATGGGTTTTTTTTTCTAGTTCTGTCCATTTTCATGCAAATTTCAATATGTCTTGTTTTTTTTTTTTTTTTTTACATTGAGTAGTACTGCTGAGTAGTATTCCACTGTGTAAATATACCAAATTTTCTTTATTCATTTCTTTATCCGGTCGAGGGGCATCTAAGTTGTTTCAAGTTTCTGGTTATTATGAATGATGCTTCTATGAACATGGTTGAGCAAATATTCTTGTGATATGAGTGAACATCCTTTGGGTATATGCCTAAGAGTGGTATTGGTGGGTCTTGAAGTAGATTGATTCCCAGTTTTCTGAGGAACCGCCACACTGATTTCCAAAGTGGCTGTACAAGTCTGCACTCCCACCCACCCGCAATGGAGGAGTGCCACCCTTATTCTGCATCCTCTCCATCATAAGCTGTCATTGGTGGTTTTTTATCTTAGCCATTCTTTTTTTTTGTTTGTTTGTTTGTTTTTCGAGACAGGGTTTCTCTGTGATTTTGGAGCCTGTCCTGGAACTAGCTCTTGTAGACCCGGCTGGTCTCGAACTCACAGAGATCCGCCTGCCTCTGCCTCCCGAGTGCTGGGATTAAAGGTATCTTAGCCATTCTTACTGGTTTCAGATGATATCACAGAGTCGTTTTGATTTGCATTTCCCTGGTGGCTAAGGATGTTGAGCAATTCTTTGAGTGCCTTTCAGCCACTTGAGATTTTTCTATTGAGAATCCTCTATTTAGATCTTACCCCATTTTTAAATTGGATTATTTGGTATTTTGATGTCTAGTTGCTTGAGTTCTTAATGTATTTTGGAGATCAGTCCTCTGTCCAACGTGGGGTTGGTGAAGATCTTTTCCCATTCTGTAGGCTGATGTTTTGTTTTGTTGACCATGTATTTGCTTTACAGAAGCTTCTCCGTTTCAGAAGGTCCCCTTTATTAATTGTTGCTCTCAGTGTCTGTGCTACTGGGGTTATATTTAAAAAGTGGTGTCCTGTGCCCATTCATTAAAAGCTACTTCCCACTTTCTCTTCTATCAGGTTCAGTGTGGTCGGATTGATATTGAGCTCTTTAATACATTTGGGCTTGAGTTTTGTGCATGGGGATAGATATGGATCTATTTGCCTTCTTCTACATGTTGACATCAAGTCATGCCAGGACCATTTGTTGAAGATGCTTTCTTTTTTCCATTGTATAATTTTAGCTTCTTTGTCAAAAATGAGGTGTTCATAAGTATGCGGATTAATAACAGATCCTCAGTTCGATCCCATTGGTCAACTTGTCTGTTTTTATGCCAATACCAGGTTGTTTTCATTACTGTAGCTTTTAATAGAGCTTGATGTCAGGGATAGTGATGCCTCCAGATGTTCCTTTATTGTACAAGATTGTTTTGACTATCCTGCGTTTTTGATTTTTCCATATGAAGTTGAGTGTTGTTCTTTTGAGGTCTGTGAAAACTTATGCTGGGATTTTGATGGGCATTGCATTGAATCTGTACATTGCTTTTGATAAAGATTGCCATTTTTATTATGGTGAAAGTCTTATTGTACAAGTCTTTCACTTCTTTGATTAGTATTACACCCAGATATTTTACGTTATTTGAGGCTATTGTAAAGGTTGATGTTTCATTTCATTTTCAGCCCTTTTATCATTTGTATATAGTAGGGCTAATGATTTTCTTGAGTTTATCTTGTATCTTGCCACATTGCTTAAGGTGTTTTTCAGCTGTAGGAGTTTCCTAGCAGAATTTTTTGGGTCACTTATATATACTCTCATATCATCTGCGAATAGTGAAAGTTTGACTTTTTCCTTTCTGATTTGTATCCCCTTGATCTCCTTTTGCTGTCTTTTTGTTCTAGTTAGAACTTTTATAGAGAGTGGATAGCCTTGTCTTGTTACTGATTTTAGTGGAATCTCCTTGAGTTTCTTTCCATTTAATTTGATGATGGCTCTCGACTTGCTGTTTATTGCTTTTATTATGTTTAGATGTGTTCCTTGTATCCTGAGCTCTCCAACACCTTTATCATAAAGGGGTACTGGACTTTGTCAAAAACTTTTCAGCTTCTAATGAGATGACCATATGGTTTTTTCTTTCAGTTTATCCATATAGATATAAAAATATATATATAGATAGATAAATAGATAGATGATGATAGATAGATAGATAGATAGATAGATAGATAGATAGATAGATAGAT
>JABTXL010006999.1:23299146-23455766 GCA_025134845.1 Neodon shergylaensis
GATAGATAGATAGATAGATAGATAGATAGATAGATAGATAGATAGATAGATTACATTGACAGACTTTCATATGTTGCACCATCCCTGCATCTCTAGGATGAAGCCAACTTGATCATGGTAGATGATTTTTTTGATGTGTTCTTGGACTCAGTTTGCCAATATTTTATTGATTTTTTGCTTCAATGTTCATGAGGGAGATTGGTCTGTAATTTTCTTTCTTAGATGAGTCTTTGTGTGGTTTGGATATCATGGTGGCTATAGCCTCATAAAAAGAGTTTGACAATGTGCCTTCTCTTTCTATTGTGTGGAACAATTTGAGGAGTATAGGAATTAGCTCTTCTTTGAAGTTCTGGTAGAATTCTATGCTGAAACAATCCGACTCAGGCTTTTTTTTTGGGGGGGGGGTAACTTTTGATGATTTCTATTTCCTTAGGGGTTATAGGTCTATTTAAATTGTTTATCCGGTATTGATTTAGTTTTGGTATGTGATACCTATCCGTAAAACTGTCCATTTCTTTTAGGTTTTCCAATGTTGTAGAGTACAAGTTTTCGAATATGACCTAATGATTGTTTGGTTTTCCTCAGTGTCTGTTGCTATGTCCCCTTTTTCATTTCTGATTTGTTAATTTGTATATTCTCTCTCTGCCTTTTGATTAGCTTGTGTAAGGGTTTGTCTATCATGTTGATTTTCTTGAAGAACCAGTTTTTCGTTTCATTGATTCTTTGTATTGTTTTCTTTGTTTCTATTTTATTGATTTCAGCCCTCAATTTGATTATTTCCTGTTGTCTACTCCTCCCAAGTGAGTCTGCTTTTTTTTCTTGAGTTTTCAAGTGTGCTGTTAAGTCACTAGTATGAGATTTCTCCATTTTCTTTATGTAGGCACTTCATTCTATGAGCTTTCCTCTTAGCACTGCTTTCATAGTGTCCCATTGGTTTGGATATTTTGTGTATTCATTTTCGTTGAATACTAGGAAGATTTTCTTTCTTTATTTCTTCCTTGATCCGGGAGTGATTTAGTTCAGCATTGTTCAATTTCCATCAGTTTGTAGACTTTCTCCAATTAGTATTATTGTTGAATTCTAGCTTTAAGCCATAGTGATCTGATAAGGTACAGAAGGTTACTTGTCTATGATATATGGGCCCATTTCCACCTTGTCTAAAGGTCAGAGAGTTTGGAGGTTGCTCAAATGACCAACAAGCATAGTTGCACATCCCAACTGAGAATGTGAATGCTTGTTTTTTTTTTAAACACATTAAAATAGCTTATTCTAGTGAATAACAGATGGTCAGGATATGCTAACATACTTCTGCTTCTTCTTTTGTAACTATGAGGTCACCTGGGGAGGGGTAGTCTTAAGGATCTAGTGCACCTTGGCTACCTAGACAACAAAATGCTAATGATTTGGTGTCTCAGAGTGATAAAGCAATTGACTGTGTGAGTTATCCTTTGTATCATGTTAATAAAGTCTTTTGTTACCTTCTCCCCCACCCCCTTTTATGTTGGGTATAAAAGCTGTGGAAAAATAACTGTGGGTGATTTAGTTTCAGGTTTTCAGTCACTGGAATACCCTCCTGATACTTTCTGTGGTGTCTGTTCTGTTATTTTTTATGTGTCTTCATATTCTTTATTTATATTTCTAAAATTCCTACCCTGGTAAGAGGTGATTTCATCTAGGCCAGTCCTCAACAGTTACTCCCATTTTTATTGTGTGTCTGTTGAGGTTTGCTTTCTTACCAGGATGTGGTTGAATTTAGAGAGTGCTCCATGTGGTTCTGAGAAGAAGGTATATTCTTCTGTGTTTGGGTGAAGTTTTCTAATGAGGTCTGTTAAGTCTCTTTGAGTCATGACATCTATTATTTCTCATATTTGTCTGTGAAGTTTCTATCTAGCAGACCTGTCTGTTGGTGAGAGTGAAGAGCTGAAATTTCCCACAGTTAGTGTGTGAGGTTTAATGTGCTATTTAAGTTTTAGTAATGTTTCTTTTATATATGTGGGTGCTCTTGTATTTGGAGCATAGATGTTCAGAATTAAGACTTCATCTTGATGGTTTGTTCCTGTGATAAGTATAAAGTGTCCTCTATCTCTTTTGATTGTAGTTTGAAGTCTATTTTGTTAAATATTAGGATAATTACAATTGCTTATTACTTAGGTCCATTTAATTGGAAAATCTTTTCCCAGTCCTTTATTCTGAGATAATGTCTGTCTTTGAGGTTGAGGCCTGTTTCTTGAATGCAGCAGATGGGTGGATCCTGTTTTCATATTCATTCTGTTAACCTGTGTCTTTTTATAAGTTAATTGAATCCATTGATATTAAGAGATATTAATAACCGATGATTGTTACTTCCTGTAATTTTTCGATGGTAGTGTTTGTGTGTTTCTCTCCTAAGGGGTTGCTGGTATGAGGTGTGAGGTTATCTGTTGTCTGTGATTTTGTGGGTGCAGCTAACTTCCTTGGGTTGGAGTTTTCTTTCTATTCCTTTCTATGAAGCTGGATTTGTGGATGGGTATTACTTAAATCTGGTTTTGTCATGGAATATCTTGTTTTCTCTGTCTATGGTGATTGAAAGCTTTGTTGGGTAGTCTGGACTTGTATCTGTGGTCTCTTCATGCCTCTGGCACATCTGTCCAGGTCTGCCTGGTTTTCAGAATTTCCATTGAGAAGTTGATGTAATTCTGATAGGTCTGCCTTTATGTGTTACATGGGTTTTTTCCCTTGTGGCTCTTAATATTCTTTCTTTACTCTGTATATCTAGTGTTTTGATTATTATATGGCAAAAAGACTTTTTTGGTACAATGTATTTGTTGTTCTGTAAGCTTCTTGTACCCTTATAGACATATCCTTTAGGTTGGGAAATTTTTCGTTTATGATTTTGTTGAATATATTTTCTGTGCCTTTGATCTGGAGTTCTTCTTCTTCTATCCCTTTTACATATTTAGTCTTTTCATGGTGTTCCAGATTTCATGGATATTTGTGTTAAAGATTTGTTGGATTTAACCAATTTTATTTTATTTGACTGATGAATCTAATTTCTCTATCATATCTTCAATTCCTGAGATTCTTTCTTCTATCTCTTGTAATCTGTTGGTTATGTTCCTGTCAATTTACCCAGATTTTCCATTTCCAGAATTCCCTTGGTTTGTGTTTTCTTTATTGTCTCCATTTCAATTTTCAAGTCTTAAACTGTTTGCTTCACCTGTTTGATTGTATTTTCTAGTTTTCTTGCTTTCTTTAAGAAATTTATTGATTTCTTCCAATGTTTTGTTTGTCTTTTCCTCCATTTGTTTAAGGGAATTTTTCATTTCCTCTTTAAGGGTCTCTATTATCTTCATAAGGTTATACTTAAGGTTGTTTTCTTCTGTTTCTTCTGGGTTAGGATATTCAGGTCTTCCTGTTGTAGGACCGCTAGGTTCAGGTGTTGCCATGTTGCTCTTGAGATTGTTGAATGTGTTCTTACATTGGTGCCTACCCATCTCTTTCTCCAGTTGGTACAGGTGGAGCCTTTGGCTTAGGTGGTCACCATTCCTCCTGGTGCAGGCAGGGTAGTCACTGATATGGTTCTGAAGGCTCCTCTCCAGGTGCAGTCAGGGCCAAGGCTCTGATTGTCATAGGTGCAGTGGGGGACAGTTGCAAGTGTGAGGAGGCTGCTCCAGGGTCTTTGGAGTTTGGTGGTTGGAGGTAGGGCATAGGATATTCCTCTGTGGCCTAGGGCCTTGAGAGCAGGGCTTTTTATCTGGGAACCCAGACACTCACCTCTCCAGGGGTAGTCAGGGTCAAGGCTCTGGTGGTCACAGATGCCCAGTTGCTGTGGAAGATAGTTGCAGGTGTGGGGAGGCTGCTACTAGATCTCTGGGGCTTTGCTGGGGAGCAGCATGAAATGTGCCTCTAGGGGCTAGGGGCTAGAGAGTTGGGCCCACCAGCTGGGAACCCAGACACCCCAGGAATATAACTTATGCCATGATGTCAGAAAATATCTGAAAGCTTTAAATTCAATTAAGTAATGAGATCAAGATCTGGTTACAGCCTTGACCAAACAGGAGGCAATGGCTGATGCCAGAAACATTCAAATTTGAAAGACATTTCAAATATCAAGACTGTAACCAGTAGAAGCTGTAAAAAACAAGGACACTGAAATTTTAAGAGTAGAGCTGGGCTCTGTAGCCCAAATTTGTAGGCCCAGTCTTCAGAAAGGTGGAAGCAGAAGGATTCCTTCAAGTTCGAAGCCAGCCAAATCTGCATAGCAAGGTTCAAGCTACCCAGAACTACACCATGAGACTCAAACACAAAACAAACAAAATAAAACAATTTACACTCTAAAATAAGAAAACAAACAAAAACATTATCCTTCCAGTCTCCCACAGTTTGAAGAGCATACCTGGGACATATGAGTCTCGAATGGCACCAACATTGGGAGCCTAGAGTTAAACGACAGAGGTCTGTCAGTCATTAATGGGAATAAAAAGAGAGTTGCCACATTGAAGGTTACTCCCAGAAAAAGCTGGATAGGACGTAACTCTGGCCTTTAAAATGTGACTCAACTGAAAAGGAGCAATTAGAAAATTTACAAAAGTACAAGAAAGAATATTTGAAAGAAGTAATTGACAACTGTCAATTTTAGAGTTTGACAGTAGAGGGAAAGCTCAGATGTGTCCTTAAAACTAGGCGTCCTGGTGCACAGGCGTAATCACTACCCATGGGAGGCAGTGGTAGGAGAATCAGGAGTTTGAGACCAGCCTGGGGTACTGTCTGAAAAACAAAACAATACACCACAAAACAATGTTTTCTCATTGAACTTGTTTTAATGAATCTCAGAATTCTCTGACAGATTTTCAGTTAGGTTGTTTATTTTGACATTAAGGGGCAGCTCTCCATTTGGGTATAACACCAACTCAACAAGAGTGGTACCATGCCTACCTAGTGCTGGAAACCTAGCTAACTGCTCAGTGCTAGTGAAATCATGCTTAGTGGAGGAGAATCCACAACCCCTAATTTACTAAGCCAGCATAATCCCTAACAATAACCTATAAACATTTGTCCTTAAACCCACAGGTAACTATAGTCTTCACCTCTCTCATTAAAGAAACTTCTCTTTGCAACAGACAAAAAAAAAACACTACAGAGTACCATAGCCAGTCAAAATGCAGAACTGTGGAGCTCACTACCAACTTATACATCTTCAAAACACTCCCACATCTCTGGCTCAGGGAACACTGCAGAAGAGGGTCACAAAGATTGTAAGAGCCAAAGGATCAGGGAGTTTGTTGTGAGATTGTGTCTCCTAGTAACATCAGAAGCTACATTGACAAAGTCTCACCAATATGACCTCCCCAATATGAACTGAACAAGGATGGCACCAATGGACATGCCAAACTGGATAGAGAAAAGCCCACTAGTTCTCAACCCTACACAAAGAACTGCAAGCAAATGAGTAAAGCTGAGGGCAGGAGAGGTGGTCTTTTCCGGGGAAGAGCATAACTGGTTATCCACTGACAAACAGTCAGCACCAAAAACATACATACAAGTAATATTATATGGACTCAACAGGTTATGATGGTGTATGAGCGTGTATACAAATTCATATATGCACACAATAACAATTAGCGAGAAGAGGTCATGAAGTTGAAGGAGACTGGAAGGGGTATATGTAAGCACTTGGAGGAAGGGAAAGGAAGGGAAAAATGTAGTGAAATTATAAACTCAAAAACAAACAAAAGTACTGATTTTAAAAACTAATTACATAAAACTGTCACACAAATGAACAAACAGTCCACAAAATATTCTCCTTTCCTTCTGAAAGTTTTACAATGTACAATAACCAGTAACTTGCCTTTGACTATTACTTTAATGACTGATTTAGGCAAACCTTTCTGAGACCATTCCTCCACATTTGATGAATACTGGAGCAGCCAGTGTTTTAGGTACTGGGGGACAATGGTTTTACCCTGTAAAGATTTGTTTCTTGTACTTGTTTAATAAAATGTTGGTTGGCCAGTTGCCAGGCAGGAGTATAGGTGGGGTGACCAGGCAGGAAGTAGAGGTTGGGCAATGAGAACAGGAGAATTCTGGGAAGAGGAAAGCTCAGTCTGTAGTCATCATCCAAACACACAGAAGAAGCAAGATGTGACTGCCTCACTGAAAAAGGTACTAAGCCACGTGGCTAACACAGACAAGAATTATGGGCTAATATAAGTTATAAGAGTTAATAGGAAGCCTGAGCTAATAGGCAAATCAGCTTATGATTAATGTAGACCTCTGTGTGTTTCTTTGGGAATGAATGGCTGCAGGATCGGGCAGGACAGAAACCTCTGTCAACAGTTGGGGATGCCATTCATTTTAGCCTTCTGAACTTTCTGGGAGATTTGGTGACTTTGCCAGCTCCAGGTGCTTTGTCTTCCACACCAACAGTCTGCCTCATGTCAAAAACATCAAAATGAGTGAAGGGAGGATAGTCAGAGAAACTCTAGGCACACGTGGGCTTGCCCGAGACCATTGTTGAATGGCTGCATTGACCAAATACCAAGAATGGAAGACCATTTTCCAGCTCTCTACCAGAATGGTCCCCAATCTTCTCTCTAATCTCAGCAGACTTGCATGCTATGTGATCTGTGTGACAGTCCCGTACAGGGCACGGCAGTGCAAATTTGGCTGAGAAATGAAGCCACCTGCTTCAATTGTTGCATCATTATTGCTGTTAGCAGCAATGTTGTCACGACTGACATCTTTGATGGGCATGTTGTTTACATTGTCCCACATTGTGTCTAGGAAGAGCTTCACTCAAGGCCTCATGGTTTGTTTCAACAGTGGTTGCCACATCTGAGAACACAGTTTCTACCAGGCCCCCAGGTATAGTAACCCTGGAAGGGCAGTTAGGTGATGAGTTGGTGTTAGATGATGAGTTGGTGCCGGATATAATCCAAAGCTCCCCACATTATCGTTCTATCTACACCACTATCTTGATGGGTGACTCTCCATCCTTTGAACCGAGGTCTATTGGCATTTGACTCCAGCGTGTTTTCACCATTCCAACTAGAAATTGGCACAAATGTTACCGTTTCAGGGTTGTGGCCAGTTTTCTTAATGTACGTGCTGACTTCTGGTTTTAGTGTGGCTCCATGGGATCCATTTCATTGACATGAACAGTTGGCTGTTTCACAGTGTGTAAGCTAGAAGGGTGGCATGCTCACAGGCTTGCCCATTCTTGAAAAAACCAGCATCAAAATTCACTAACGCCAGCACAACAATCTCTAGTTATGTTTTTTAAATTTTTTTATTTAATTTCTTATTATTTTTGTTGAGCTATATATTTTGCTTTGCTTTTTTAATAAAGTCACTGTGCTTGGGAGCCCAATTCACATAATGTTTGCTGCTCTCGGATATCCACAGGGAGATGTCAATAGTGATACCAACCTCGTGCACAGCTTTCTGTTTGTTCAAGACCTGGGCATCCTTGAAGGAGCCTTTTCTCATCTCGGCACTCCCCTTTTCAAGATTATCAATGCTTCCTATCAAGCCCACCACATTTGTAGAGTAGGCAGCCAGTAGTGGTGGATCTGGATGAATCTATGTGCATTAACAGCAATGTTGATGTCTCATCTTTCTCATTTTGGTTTCAAGATAGCAGTGGTTTTCCATAACACTCACATTCTGATGGCAAACCCTTCGCAAAACAAAACAAAACACAATTTAAAAAAAAAACAACTACCCTTAGGATACAACAGATTCTATGACATTCAAGAAGTAAAATAGTTACTAAGCAACCAGCATCTTGCAAGTTAAAATGTTTGTACATGGAGTTTATCAGATAATACTAATATGTGCACAATGGAATTGTTATTGATATTACCTAAAGCAATACATTTAAATCTATGAATGTATAAGTAATACATTTTGAACTGTGCTATTGACTATGATAGAGTATGTGTGCGTGTATCTGTGTTTGTATGTATATTTATAGATAGATAGATAGATAGATAGATAGATAGATAGATAGATAGATGTAGGTAGAATTTATCTGATAGGTAGTTTCAGAGAGCTCAGGACAACCTTGAACTCTCTATGTAGCCAATGACCTTGAACTTATGATCTTCCTGCATCTACATCTAGAGTACTGAGCTTGCTGATGTGTCCCACCAGGCCCAGTCTCATGCATTTTTCTTGTTGCTGTTTTATGTCTACTGTAATGTACTTGGTACAAAACACATTTCTTAATCTGTTATTCATAGCATCCCAAACTGGGAGATGTCATGAGCTACATAACATTTTCATTCAAGAATAGACTATATCATAACAGAAAAATTCTTATCACTCAAGTAATGTCTTAGCTATAAAAATGTTGCAGCCCACTGCATTGCTCATTTTGGCAATGTTGGCATAAACAAACCTACATATATTGCTAGTTACATAAAAGTAGAGGGTGCACAATTATCTATAGTACATAATACCATATTTAAAAATGGCTGTTTCTAATTTATGTGTATACTATATTCTATATCATTTAGGGTTTAAATATTTTTACTTATTAAAACAGTTATCTGGAGCCAGGCATTGGTGGCACACACCTTTAATCATAGCACTCGGGAGGCAGAGGCAGGTGGATCTCTGTGAGTTTGAGACCAGCCTGGTCTACAAGAACTAGTTCCAGGATAGGCTCCAAAGCTACAGAGAAACCCTGTCTCGAACCCCCAGTCAAAAAAAAGTTATCAGTCACATAACCTCGAGTTAGGTCTTTCAGAAGAATGTATTGTTAGGATAAAATGAAAACTCCATATCCTTTACTCTTCTAAATATCGTACAATGGAATGACATGTGTGTTTGGGCTAAAATCTAGTTGTGTATGTCTTTGAGTTTCATAGTCAGTTCCACACCAACCTGACTCAAAAAGAAAATTTACTAAAAATTATATAATATTTTTCTGGGGAAGAAAACCTTGACTATCAATATGCCAGGCAAGATGTGCCCACTGGTGCAATAGTAACATAACTATTATGGGAGTAACCAAGCATTTTCTGATTAGAGTTGATATTCACACTCCACAGGAGGAATTCCTGCCTGGTATGTAAAGACCATGGCTTGGAAAAATCACAGGACCTAGAGAAGGACATAAAAGTTGTGAGTAGACATGGTATCAGGCTGCCTGCTATGTAACTGTGTTTATAGCCATAGATAAGTGCTGCTCAGCTTTGGTCAGAAAAGCTTCTGCTTACAATGGGAAATGGTTAATGCAGAAACTTATAACTTGGCAAAGCTCTGAGAAGGAGTGACTATGAGTGCTCAGCCCTAAGTGGAACATCTGCATCACCCCATCCAAAGTTCACGTGATATCATGGAGGAAAAGGAGGAGGAGGAGGAGGAGGAGGAGGAGGAGGAGGAGGAAAGAATCTAAAATCCAGAGGATGGAAAAGAGTGCTTTGAAGTGATAGCTTCTGGACATGACCTGGTAGTGTACCTATAAACACATAGCAACTGTAGCTAACAAACAATATTTATACAAAACTAGAATCATCAACATTCCATCATATATGAGAAAGGGGCTCATGAGACCCCATCCTTCCCTAAGGAACTTTAGAAAGTTCATATGGCTGCTAGGGGGAGTGAGGAGTCATATTCCTTAGGGGTACAGTCACTAATAAGTGGCCCTTCCTCAAGTAAACATCTACCAGTCCTACACACCCACACTCATGCAAGCAACCCTAATTAAATGCACTGTCACACACAAGTGCACACACATGCATGCACACACACAGACAGTCATAAAGTAGCAGAGAAAGTTGTTGGGAAGAACAAGTGGATCAATAGGAGAGAAGAAAGATATAAAAGGCTAGATAACAGTGACGACACAATCAGTATACATATAGGTATGAAATTTTAGGAGAATAAATAAATGCATTTTTTAAAAGAAAAGAATTCTGATTCCTCAGCTTCACCCTGGCCTACTAAATTATTTCTTCTAAGTATCCCAAACTTACCTTGAAATATTGTTCCACTGTACCACTATTAGAATGGGACCACAGAGCAGTGATAAGGTTTAGAGGGCTGAGGGTGGAATTGACGTCATTATCAAGGGACAAGTTGTCCTCTTTTCTTTCTTTGTCTTTTTACCTTTTTCTCTGTCATGACAGCATGGAAGCCCTTGCCTTTCACTTGGACTCCCAGCCTCCAGAATGATGGGAATTGCTGGTATATTGCTCATGCCTGTAATCTGCTCAGGAAGGCCAAGCCTGTCTTGGACTGCTTGAGATTACACAGTAAGTCAACAAGTAAGACAATAGACTTTCTGTCTCAGCTCTACTGTCACAGAAGCATCACACAGGTTAGACAAGTGGTATCGATGCTGCAATGCTTCTGAAGATGAAGCTTAATAGCTATTAGTTTGCATGCTGAGAAAAAGCAACTTTGGAAAAAGACGGTTGATAGCAGCTATGGCATCCTCTGGGTGATGTCATCCTACCTGATAGTTCTTAAGCATTTATTCCATACCGTGTACTTTGCATACATTACTGCATTTCACCTATGTTACTTCTTCACTCTACGTATCAGGAAATAAGCACAGAAAGATGTAGTAGCATTTCCAAGTTCTTAGTCCTGACAGCCAAGACTCAGGGTATGTCTGGCCCCAGAGCCTATGTTTTCTCTCTGTGGTGTTGTTTATTTTTGTTCTTATGTAAAAGAGTCTTGTTTAGCCGAGGCTAGCCTCAACATTTGATTCTTCCCTTCCTTCTTGAATGCTGGTATCACAAGAGTGAGCTACCACACTCAGATAGAATCTGTTTTATATGCCACACCATTGCATGCAAAACTTTTGTACCTGGAGGTACTTTTACATCTAGGGTGAAAGTACCCATTGTCTTTACTCTTTGGCTGAGATTTTGAAAGTCTTTTATCAATTTGTCCTTTCTCTGCTACATGACTTCAGTTGCTGGAAATTCTTGCTGAATGTGGTGTCTAAGCTGAACCCAGCAAGTCAGTGTCCAGCAGCCTTTCTGGTGTCACCCAGCATATGGTGCTGTGTCTCCTGCTTCCTTTGGGCCTCAAGTTTCTACTTTGCTTCATGGATGGCGGTACCTAGGATATAGCAGTAGAAGCCCTGTGTGTGCCGTGCAACTTTCATGCTCCTCATTGATCACACCCTGCTACCCACGGTACAGACCCCGTGTAAAGGCAAAGAGGCGATGCCATGAATGAGCTCTCTAGATCCAACTCCCATTCTGGAGGAGCAGCTGTGGGTGCCTAATGACAGAAGTTTCATCAATCATAATTTCTGTTGATTCAGTTCTTGTCCAAATTGTTGCTTTACACAAAAGGAAATGAGACCCAGAGCTATCTTCTAATAGTTATCCCTGGCCTGAAGTCCTCACAAAACTCCTCATTCATTATCACAGTAGCCTCTGACCCTGACATACAGTTCACCTTGACTAAGAGATTTGCAATGACTTGGAGCTCATGGTCTATGACATCTGCTTTCTCATTGGTCATTAGTTTCCTTTGTAGGCTGTTACCTTCATCCTTTCCTGTTTGGGTGAATTTTTCTTGAGATTAAATCAAAGCTTTTGGGAACTTGTTAGAAACCTCTTTGTCCATCTGAGTGTTCTCTTAGCTATTATTCCAAGGAGCAGACTCTCCTACTATGTTCAAGATACTTATTCCTCCTGTCTGAACTGTGTGAATTTCTTCTTAGTTTTATAGTTTGTTGGGCCAAAATTATCTCGGGGTCTGTACCTTGAGGTCTATAGGACAGAGAAAAGCCTGACCAGAGTCTGAGTGAGGATGAGTCGGCAAAAATTAGGTAGCCGCCCCTCCAGCCGGGGGAGGGTTTGGCCGCCTCTTATTGGCTGGAGGTACCCTCACATCACAGGATGTCACTTAACCTTTATAAGCAGCCACTCACAGTAATAAACTGAGTTCCTGCTTTGACTTGACTCCCTATAGCATCTGATTGTCCTGCATCATGGGGCTACTGAATCAGCAGATAGCTCAGCAGATAGCGCACTCACCTTTCCCTGGGGAATAAGGAGGTTCAGGAAGCCTCACAATGGTTGATGGCTACAACATCGTAACTACAATTTCTTTCATGTTAAAGAAAGCAGAGTTGTATCAGCTCTATCATTTAGAAGCCACACCACTGTAGAGACAACCATAAAAGGCCTGAAGGCAAAGTGATGGGCCACAGCCCTGGCACTCCTTTACTGCGTCTTCTCTGTCACAGGTTTGTTTTTGTTCATAATGAGGTCAGAGCTGAAAGCAGAAGTCAAATTTCTGGACCTCATCTCCCTCCACCATTGGATAAAAATTATTTTTTGATATAGGATTTCATGCAGTCCAAGTTGACCTCAAATTCATTATGCAACAGAAGTTACCTCGAATTTCTGATTGGCCTGCCTTCTACAGCTGGCATTACAGTCTCATAATTAGAGTCTGATTTATTCTGTGCTGGTAACTAACACAGGACATCCTGCATGCTAGGCAAGAGCTCTATCACACCCTACTTCCAGGTCCCAGATAATATTTTTATTTTAAAAAGACTTTTCTAAAAACATGTGTGTATGTGTACTTATGTATGTGTGCCTTTTAAAACAGTGCTCATGTAGCCCAAGCTGGCCCTAAATTTGCTATGCAGCCATATCCCAGGATGCCTCTATCTCCTGCCTCTATCTCCCAATTTCTGGGGTTACAGGGATGGTCTACCATGTCTAGCTTTTCCTATCACATTTATTTATTTTTTCTCAACACCAGTGTTTATTTTAAAATTTATGATTATTTCTTTTATTTTTGAGACCAAAAATAACCCTTAAATATTTTTGAAAAATTTATATTTACCTCATTTTTACTCCTTTTTGTCCTCTCCTCCAACTTCTCCTATGTTCCTACTCCACAACTCTCAGGCCTTTTGTTCTTTAAGTATTATTGTTACCTAAATATATGTAACAAAGTGTGTTTGCAATGCATGCAAGCATATGAAGGTATTTATGCAACCAGTTGAGTCCACTTAGTGTTGCTTGTATTTATCTATTTGGTAGTGACTACATGGGATTAGATCTAACCAATCAGGGGGATTGTCTCTGCAGTCCTTAATTGACTGTCGTTCTTCATCTAGAGGTGGGGCCCCTTGCAGTTTCCCCCATCGAAATTGGCCTATCAACTGACATTGTTATGCAAATCTTTTTAAGCAACCACATTGTTGAGATTTCATGGGTTCAGGTTAATCATACAGCAGACATCCTGAACCACTGGTTCCTAGAATCTTTTCTCCCCCTCTCTGCTATGTGTCCCAAGTCTTGGGTGTAGAGTTTGCAAAGTATCAACTGGGGTTTGGTACCTCACAGCCTGTTGTTTTTTGCACTTTGACCTGTGGTGGATTTCTGTAAGGCTCTTTGTGTGCTGTAGAAAAAAACTTCTTTGATGATGCTGAGAGCTATACTTCTTGGGAAAGTCTGGTGCAGGAACTGCATGACCAGAGTTAAGCCTTGGGGAGTGGAGTCCTCTTTATTACAATTAATCAGCCAATTCAGCCAATGTCCAGCAAGTGCCCATTAAATACAAAAGTTTTGTTTTGTTTTTTAAATTTAACTTCTGTGTTGGACTTTGAATTCCACGATTAATAAGCTTTCCTATATCTCACATGAATTAATTATGCAAAGTTACTTCTATCTTACCTCAAAAATATTTTTCTGAATATATATAAAACCTTTATCCTCTTGGCACAATTCTTTATCTCTATTAAAAACTTTCTTGCTACCCCCTCTTCAGTTCTTTCTTATTTTATCTCCAGAAATGTACTCTGCAAAGCATATCAAGAAGCAAAGTAGAATTTAGAATCCTAGAGGCTTATTTTTGATATTTTAATTATTTTTACTGTCATTTTTAGCTCATGCCATGTGCCAAAAAAAACTTTTTTAAGTGCTATAAATTAGCTCATGTAATCTTCATAACAATTCACTGGGAAAGATGTTAGTCTTTCCCTAAGGAAACTAAGTTTGGAAATATACATAAGCTGCGGTTTGTATGCCTGTAATCCCAGCATGCAGTGGAGGTGGAGGCAAATGAGTCAGGAACTCAGGGCCAGCCTACGCTAAATAGTAAGTCTGAGGTCAGGCTGGGCTACAGAAGACACTGTCTAGAACAACAATGAAACAGAACCAAGAAGAGGAGGAAGACATTTATGTAGCCTGTTCAAGTTCACATAGCTAGTTGGTAGCAGAGATGGCCCGTGTGACTTAAAGTCTGGCTGTTGGTCCCTTTTTCCACTATAGGTTACCCAGATGGGAACCCTGGTTTTAAAGTGGTCCAGATGGCCAGAAAGAAAAGTTTTGACTTGATGCCTTCTCCAGTCATGCGGAATAAAGTAGACCTTGATTTTGTTTTCTACACGTGAGGATGGGAGGGCTTGACAACGTGCATTTGTGACCTGTGTGGGCTTTGCAAACTGTCCTGGGCATCCATTTATGGGTGAAGCTCACCAAGCAACTGTTGGCTGTCCCATGGTTTGTTTTTATTTTATGTGTATGGGTCTTTTGTCTGTATGCATGCCTGTAGATGATATGTGTTCAGAACACCCGGAAGCTTAGAAGAACTCATTAGGTTCCCTGGGACTGAAATTACAGATGGTTGGGAGCCTGCCTCAGTATGGGTGCTAGAAATTAAACTCAGGTTTTCTCCAAAGGTAGTCAGTACTTTTAACTGCTGAGCTGTGAATCCAGTCTTCAATCAATGTGCTTTTAGTTATTACTACTAGTAGTTAAAATCCTTAATATTATTATCATCCTGATTTTATAAAAAAAAAAAATCAGAATTCTAAAGCTCTGGTCACCTGCCCAAGGTCACTAGCACGCTATGGAACAGAGATTCAAATCCAGGATAGGGGTTTCCAGAGACGTAAATTCAACAGCTACAATGTGCCTCCCCATGACTCTTCTGTCAGAATTAACCTGCAGGAGTCCTTCTCATTTTTATATCAATTTCTGGAGACTTTTATGATCACCTTGGGCAGTCAAATACATTTTCTAATGTGAATATTTATGATGCCTAGGAAAATCAAATCACACAACTTGAAAATAAGTTCTATGTGACTTCCTAAAGAATTGATGAAAGCCCGGGAGATCACACAGACTACAAGCAGCACGCTGCTCCTATATTCTGCTCAGCTGGTCTCACCTCCTCAGCAGCAGCACTGCCTCCAGGCTGTCTCCTGCTGTACTTCCTCTCCCGCTTCTACAATTCTGCCTCACGCCCATATGTGTTGTGTTATCTTCTGCCAACAGAGAGATGCTAATTTCCCTATCTGCAGCTGTCAGATTGCAGACTTTGTGCAGTACATCCCCAGTATCAGCACCTATGTTTTCTTCCCGTTTGATAAACGGGAATAAGTTTTGTTCTCTGTTGCCATCACAAAGCACATGGCTCACTCCAGAGGCAGTAAGATGTAGATCTTTTCTGAGTCAAACATGAGTGAGTATGGCCTGGGAACCCCGATTCAGGTTGACATGGATGGACATGGTCACATGACGTTTTACAGTCACAGAACAAAAGAATGTCAATGTCTACGCATATGACAAATGCGTTATGGAGATACCAGGTAAGTGGGTTATAGCAAAATGGGGAAATCTCAGCAATAGGTTTTATTTTTTTAAGCATATATATATTTATTTATTTATTTTTTATTTATTAAAGATTTCTGCCTCCTCCCCGCCACCGCCTCACATTTCCCTCTCCCTCCCCCAATCAAGTCCCCCTCCCTCGTCAGCCCAAAGAGCAATCAGGGTTCCCTGCCCTGTGGGAAGTCCAAAAACCACCCACCTCCATCCAGGTCTAGTAAGGTGAGCATCCAAACTGCCTAGGCTTCCACAAAGCCAGTACGTGCAGTAGGATCAAAAACCCATTGCCATTGTTCTTGAGTTCTCAGTAGTCCTCATTGTCCGCTATGTTCAGCGAGTCCAGTTTTATCCCATGCTTTTTTAGACCCGGGCCAGCTGGCCTTGGTGAGTTCCCGATAGAACATCCCCAGTGTCTCAGTGTGTGGGTGCACCCCTCGCGGTCCTGAGTTCCTTGCTCATGCCTCTCTCCATCTGCTCCTGATTTGGACCTTGAGATTTCAGTCCGGTGCTCCAATGTGTGTCTCTGTCTCTGTCTCCTTTCATTGCCTGATGAAGGTTAATATCCAGGAGGATGACTATATGTTTTTCTTTGGGTTCTCCTTATTTAGCTTCTCTAGGATCACGAATTATAGGCTCAATGTCCTTTATTTATGGCTAGAAACCAAATATGAGTGAGTACATCACATGTTCCTCTTTTTGGGTCTGGCTTACCTCACTCAGGATAGTGTTTTCTATTTCCATCCATTTGTATGCAAACTTCAAGAAGTCCTTGTTTTTTACTGCTGAGTAGTACTCTAATGTGTATATATTCCATACTTTCTACATCCATTCTTCCATTGAAGGGCATCTCGGTTGTTTCCAGGTTCTGGCTATTACAAACAATGCTGCTATGAACATAGTTGAGCATATACTTTTGTTGTATGATAGGGCATCTCTTGGGTATATTCCCAAGAGTGGTATTGCTGGGTCCAGAGGTAGGTTGATCCCGAATTTCCTGAGAAACCTCCACACTGCTTTCCAAAGTGGTTGCACAAGTTTGCATTACCACCAGCAATGGATGAGTGTACCCCTTTTTCCACAACCTCTTCAGCAAAGGCTATTATTGGTGTTTTTTATTTTAGTCATTCTGACAGGTGTAAGATGGTATCTTAAAGTTGTCTTGATTTGCATTTCCCTGATCCCTAAGGAAGTTGAGCATGATCTTAAGTGTCTTTTGGCCATTTGAACTTCTTCTGTTGAGAATTCTCTGTTCAGCTCAGTGCCCCATTTTTTAATTGGGTTGATTAGCCTTTTACGGTCTAATTTCTTGAGTTCTTTATATATTTTGGAGATCAGACCTTTGTCAGTTGCGGGGTTGGTGAAGATCTTCTCCTAGTCAGTGGGTTGCCTTTTTGTTTTAGTGACAGTGTCCTTTGCTTTACAGAAGCTTCTCAGTCTCAGGAGGTCCCACTTATTCAATGATGCCCTTAGTGTCTGTGCTGTTGGGGTTATATGTAGGAAGTGTTCTCCTGTGCCCATGTGTTGTAGAGTACTTCCCACTTTCTCTTCTATCAGGTTCAGTGTGTTTGGACTGATATTGAAATCTTTAATCCATTTGGACTTGAGTTTTGTGCATGGAGATAGATATGGATCTATTTTCATTCTTTTACAGACTGACATCCAGTTTTGCCAGCACAATTTGTCCAAGATGCTCTCTTTTTTCCATTGTATACTTTTAGCTCCTTTATCGAAATTCAGGTGTTCATAGGTTTGTGGGTTAAAGTTAGGGTCTTCTGTATGATTCCATTGGTCGACTTCTCTGTTTTTATGCCAATACTAAGCTGTTTTTAATACTGTAGCTCTGTAATAGAGTTTGATTATGACCTTCACTGACCTGGAGGTGGCCATCTGCCTTTGAACTAATGCTACTATGGCAGCGGTTCCATCTGAGTTGTTTGGCTGTGTCACCCGAATAAATTAGTAAGGGGTAGTCATCTCATTCATGGTTTGGTAATGAGATGTCTGGGGTTTGAAAAGAGAGATTCAAGGCTTATTTCTCAGGCTTCTGGTTTTTAGCCTTTTGCTATTACATTTATGAACAAATTTTCTTGCAAATATTATTCAAGAAAGAGAAAAGATGGATTTTCTAAGGCATTCCTTGTCTCAACTATGCTTCTATTTTTCTTCAGTCTCTGGTGGTTATTAGGCTCAAATGGAAGTGAAACTCACTTGGAGGTAAATCCATCTGTGGCATCAGATACAAGTTGAAATGAAAAGGGCCATTACCTTCAAACAGTCCCACAGAGTGGAGTCGGTGGGCAGGGTGAGGAGAGGTTGGGCTGAGGAAGTCAAGAGGAACTGCTTGGCCCTGTCTCTTTTTTTTTTTTTTTTTTGTCTAAAATTTGCCTGTTGGTTTGTTGTTTTTCTCTCTGAATGAACTCTTCCTGCTTCTGCAACTATCCATGTGGTGTTCAATTCCTTCTCTCTGGGACAAAAGATCCTGCAGCTTCTATGGAGGTGCCCACTGAATGCTGTCATCCCACACACCTGGAGGGATCACCTTGCCTGTGCAGAGTCGAGCAGTAGCCAGAGCAAGGCAGGCTCTCTCTAATGGAAGCTTTTGTCTGGCTTTTAGTTACTGTGTAGGACCAATACAGGATCCAGAGCTTTTTAGCAAAAGTGTTTTCTAAAGTACCTGCTATAAGACGTTGGAGATTTTATGATAAAAGGCAGAGGCTATATCCTCAGCTCTTGTCTCCCCCCCTGGAAGGTTCATTCTGGGGTACCATTTCTTGAGATCACTCATCTGTCTCTGTAGAAAGGCTGGCCTGCTGAGGAACTGAGACTGGGCCAACAGCCAACCAGAAAAAAAGCAAAGCCTTTGAAAGAAGCCTCAGTTAGAGGAAAGCCACTGCAGCCCCATTAGGTGCTCTTGATCGGAGGCCTGGAAATTGTGGACAGTCCTGCTGGTTGTTCTGCATCTTCCTTTTGTGTCCTGCAAGCTCAAGCCAGGGCCTTTCTTTACTAATCGCCATTAATAGTTAGGCTGATGGAGGAAGGTCATTGGTTAATTATAATAAAGAAACTGCTTGGCCTCATAGGTTAAAACATAGGTGGGAGGAGTAAACAGAACAGAATGCTGGGAGGAAGAGGAAGTGAGGGAAGACGCCTCAGACAGACTCTATAGCTCCTCTCAGAGACATCACGCAGCTCCTCTCAGGGCAGACGCGATCGATGAAGCTCCGACCCAGGATGGACGTAGGCTAGAATCTTCCTGGTAAGCGCACCTAGGGGTGCTACATACCTTATTAGAAATGGGCTAGTCCAGGTGCGAGAGTTAGCCGAGAAGAGGCTAGATATTATGGGCCAAGCAGTGCTTAAAAGAATACAGTGTCCGTGTAATTATTTCGGGGCATAAGCTAGCAGGTGGCCGGGGTGCTGGGGAGCAGCCCCACCGCTATTATTACTACATTAGGCCAAGGCAAAGTGACCTGGAGTTTTGGCAATCTGACCCAGCTGACTAAAATTTCAAGAACGACAGTATTACTTTCCCCTAAAACACAGAGGGCAGAGACTGCTGATAGAGCCAGTTTCTAAGCAAGTACAGACCTGGGAAAATGACATTGCATATCAAAGCCCACTGCTCATTTCTGAAAGAAGAAGAAGTTTCAGGTAGCCTAGGGATCTAGTTCTGTTAAAAGGGTGCTTGCCTCACCTGTGTGGAGCCCTGATTCAATTGGTATTGCATTGGGCTATTTAATTATTCACACCTTTTGCCCCAGTCCTTTCCCTAAGATAAATCTCACAAATCCTGAATATGGCCTGGGGTTACTGGACTCCTTTATCTATTTTTCTGAATGTGTTCACATTGATTAAATCACCTCTGGATTTCAGCATGATGTGTCCCTTTAATTAATTCATTGGGTTGTGTGGCTAATCCTAGCCTGTTGGGGCTGCACAAACCCTGACTTTCCCTCTAAAGTTCCTGAAACAAGGCTACACCACCACTTCTGTGCTACTGGATTCCCAGAGGAAGTTCTGATACAACGATGGAGAATAACAGAGTGTGTGGATGCCAGCTACAAGGACCATAGTTAACCACAGTGGAAGATTCTTCAAATATGGAAGGAAGGAATGTGTTGTTGGTAAAAAAGATGGTCAGAATGCAAGAAAACTATTGAGGCCAGCAGTACTTTCCTACCTGGTAGCAGGCAAGGACAGGAAGGATACTGCCTGGTTAGCATGGTCAGGTTAGCAGTGAGTCTCACCAAGACCAGAGCAACTCTGCAGATTTCCAGATTTCATCAACCTAGTCTTTTGTTAGTTACACTGGCACTGGGCGACGTTATACTTCCACATCCCTTTCCTCTTTGTTCTCACTCACATCCTACCTCCTACAGTGCTTTCTCTTTAAATTAGCCTTTTGTGTGTTTGTGTGTGTGTGTGTGTGTGTGTGTATGTGTGTGTGTGTGAGTCACAACCTTATGTGTCTGGGAATGGTCTCAAACTAGGATTTGTAGTCTACTGAACTTTTGATTCTTCTGCCTGTATTTCCAGAGTGTTAGGAATACAGAATTGTACCACCATGCCTGGTTTTTGTGGGGTAGAGGTTTTAATCCCGGACTTCATAGGTTAGGGATACAAATCCATCCCAGCAATGACATTCTTTTACTCCTTAATGCAGAGATGGCTTCCATTTGCCCTGGAAACAGCCTGTTTTTTTTTTTTTTTGGTTTTTGTTTTTTTTGTTTTTTTTTTTTTTTGGTTTTTCGAGACAGGGTTTCTCTGTGGTTTTGGAGCCTGTCCTGGAACTAGCTCTTGTAGACCAGGCTGGCCTCGAACTCACAGAGATCCGCCTGCCTCTGCCTCCCAAGTGCTGGGATTAAAGGCGTGCGCCACCACTGCCCGGCTAATAGCCTATTTGATAGTGATACTCTCCCTACCTTTTCTCACACCAGCTTGCACTAGTCTCCCCTCACTCAGGATGACTCAGTTCCTTTGTTCTTGTCTGTTCCCAGCCTGCTACTAACTCACTGATGCTTCCTTTGCTCTTCTGTTTGCTTGGGCATGTGCTGTAGCTGGCCCCTGAGATTTCTTCATATGTCAGACTGAAAATGCCATGTCCAACAGCCTTCTATGGTGGCCATACCTTGATGCTCCATTTCACAACAATCCTTTCCCTTGGTAACCTTAGTCACTATCAGACACTACCTTCTACATCTTTCCAAGCTAATTTTTTATCTATTGAATATCTTTATGTGACAGAAACTGCTTTGGGTATTGAATATTTATTACTCTAGGGGTTTGTTTTGTTTAATTTTTTGTTGCTATTGAGACCAGTTCTTATGCGGCTGGCCTTGAATTTACTATGTAACTGAGCTTAGCCTTGAACTCTTGATCCTCCAACTTCCACCTCTCAAATGCTGAAATTACTGAAGTGCACCACAACATCTGCCTATTTGCTTATTTTAGTCCATGCATCCCATTCCTTTTGCCAACCTACATGTTTGCTAAATTAAGGCTAGAGCTTGTTCCTCATGCCTGTCCTGAGGACCAGGCATCCAAGATCATGACTGACATGTCTAGTGAATAATTATTAAATGAAAAAAATAGACAACAAAGGACCACACTCATATCCAGATGGGTCAGGGTACTCGAGAGAACATTGAATTGGTAAGAGCCAATGTCTAATGTTAGAGAATCATTCAAGTCAGGTGATAGATTCCAAGAGTATTCTGGATGTGAACAAACTCAGGAAAGAGACTAGAACTCTGCAGACCCAGCACAAAGGCAGGGGAAGCATCCATGCAGATCAAGTTAAGCTTCCTTCCATTGCTGTCCTTTACTCACTCTGAGGAGCACAGACCCAAGCTAGGAATGACAGCCATCATGAGTTGACTTACTTACAACTGCCCTTTAAATGTATGTTCTTTTGGAACATCAACAGAATATCACTAAATATCTCTGATATAGGTGTCTCACTGGCAAAAGCAAATGTGTTTGGTAAAGTCCTTTGAGGTACTGATAGTCTGAAATTATCTAGGATTCAGTCAGTTCCATGTGTACAAGAGTCTCATCTCCTCTTATAGCTTCCCATGGGACAGAAATAGTGTCTCCATTTCAGTCCCTGGGCCCAGGACACTGCCAGATCCATGGTAGGCATCTGCTAAGTGTTTGTAGATTGGCTAGTTAAAATTTGTCTTATCCTTTTGTTCTAATATCTCATGGTAGTATAGAATTCAACACTCTAAGATGACAGAATTTTACAAGAAGTTAAAGATAATTTAATTTTAATTTTAATAATCTAAGATAATTTGAGATATGAACAGAGAGTTAGTTATTGCTTGCCTGGCACTTTATTGTCAATGCATCCCACCAAAAGATTTGTGAAGGACTGTGTGTCGAAGTTTCAGACTGATCACGTCTCAGAAAGTTTCCTTCTATGATGGGAGCAAAACACTCCCTCTTCTGTGAGCCTCTCATTATCTTTGTGGACCCATGGCTACCACACACTTGAGTGTGTGTATGTAACTTGAAGATGTGTTTGTATGTGTGCACACACATGCAAGATGACTCAGAAAAATGCTCTGAGCATATGCTTATATATATTGATTAATACAGTGAGGAGGATAAGAGATTCCTAAGCCCTGAAGAATTCCCAGTCTAACCTCTAATTTTGAAGCCTATTCCTGTCTGTTATGGATCTTATCACAAAGAACAAGCATGAGTGAGCCTCATGCCACTTGTTGGTCTGTACCCAGGCTGCTGTCTCCTGTTCCTGTAAGGATTCCATTCAGTGTAAATATTTTACTATTACTGTTGTTATTATTATTAAAGATAGAGTCTCATGTCTCCTGGGCTTTCCTCCAGCTCCTTAGATATCCAAGGATAAGCCTGAACTCCAGACCGTGAGCCATCATATCCAGTTTATGCAGGGCTAAGGGTGGAACCCAGTGCTTCATGCATGCTAGTTAAGTACTCTGCTAATAGAGCTAGTGCCCCATCCCAATTCACTGTAAAGCTTTAGGTGGACACTGGGAAAGCCACAGGTCTCAGCAGCTTCCTTCCAACATTGGTATACTGTCCTGAATAGATGATGTCCCAACCACCAGGACTGCTGTCTGGAAAGTTCTTTTGCATGCAGGTGTTTTAAGCTTATGTCTTTCTCTGCTCCCAGAGAGACAAAGGAGTCAATCATTTGTTTTACAAAAGTAAACAGAATCATGAAATGAAAAACAGAGGCCCAATAAGCAATTTTTCCTCAAGTTTAGGTCATACATATCTGAGTAAATCTGTATGAGTCAAGGCTCACCAGAGCTAAAGTGTAAGCAGGCCCAAGTGCAGGCCTCCAGGGACTACCTCTAGGGCATCAATATTAATATGAGATTTTCATGGAACACAAAATAGCCTAGTGTCATACCACTAACACTGTTTCTGGGTCAAGATGATTCCTGAGGCAAAAAGAATTTCTCTGCACTCCAGAAGCTTAAGGTTTCTTTTCTTGTCCACTGTCTGTCCCTGACCCCTCTCCTTGACTGTCTCATTGCAGAATTAAGTGTTAACACGGGCAGAGTCCATTTGTGGAGCTGTTGCTGTTCTAAGCACTTTGAAAGAATTAACTTACTGATTCTTCCACATAATTTTTAACTTTGCCTGCTGTATTACCTCTATCTCACATCTCAGGCGAGGACTCCGGGGCCTGGAAGACCGTGGATCACTTGTACAAGGTGACACGAACAGCAAGCAGAAGAGCTGGGGTTCTAACCCAGGCAGTCTGCCCAGACAACTTTATTAACCGGGTTACCACACTTGTAATTGGCTAATCCACTGCTGCAAGCACCCTCTCAAAATAACTTTCAATATCAATATTACAAGAAAATCACAGCCTAAAATAGAACAGACCTTTGGCAATTACATTTTGTATATTAATTGGTTGTAAAGATTATAACAAGGGAAATACAGTGGAAACAACTGAATTTGTTGCCTAGCTCAGAGGTATGATAAAGTGTAGAATTTTTCTGTGTTTTCTTTTCGTGCCTACTAACCATTTGATATTTGGATACAAGGCTCAATCTATCTCTCTCTGATTCTGCTGTGTTGAGTCCTGGGAACTGAACGCCTTAAAAACACAGAGAGTATACATAATATATGTAATTTGAACATGAGCATTCTACAGATGTTTCCCTTTCTGCTGCTGTGATAGGGAACTAGCCTTTGACACTTTAGCATCTTCCAAAGTTATGGTCAATATACAATAGCTTTGCTTAGGATCTGCTGGGACTTTTGCCAATATTTCCATGTGACTATCTTTGTTTTATGTTACTAGTCCTTTGGAAGTACAAAAAGAAAAGTCAGAGAGTTGTCTCACTAGGTTCCACTTCAGTCATTTTGTGTGTGTGTGTTTATTTTTAAAGGATTTATTTATTCATCTTAAGTGTATATGTGAGTGCCTGAGTATATGTTTGTGCTCTATGTACATGAAGAATGTGTCAGATTCTCTGGAACTGAGTTATAGGTGGTTGTGAGCCATTAGTAGGTTCTAGAAACCAAACCTGGGTCTTCAGTAAGAGCAGCAAGTGCTCTTTATGCTAAGCCATCTCCAGGTCTGTCCCTTGGAATTTTTATTTCTGGTTTTCAACTGTACCTTTTCTACTATTATCACAGTCAGAATAAATAGGTTGCATTTTTCTTATAATCAGAAAAAAATAGCTTGCTTTCCTGCAAAGGCAACATAGTACCAATTCTGGTAACTTACTATTCTTACCCTATTCTCATAGGCAGCCCTCCTCTGGAGCTAACTTGTTTCATGAGAAACAATTGTATCAGCAGCAGCTGCCAAATTGCCCAACGACACCTCCCTTCCTCTTTGATGTGTTGCTGTCCAGGAGTTCAGTTTAGCAGAAATCTGTGTAAGGCCCAGAAAAGCACTATTTATTCCTCTGTGAAAAGCTGCAGGGAGAACTAGTCAGCTCCTTTCCTCTCCTCCCCAGGCAGTGCTGCCATTTTTATAATGTAGTGTTCGTATGTGCCCACGCATGATGTGCAGTACACAGTATGCACGTATTATGTATACTGAACTTCCCAAGTAAAATGTCACAATTCATAAAAAACACACTTGACACGTGATTACAAAATGAATCTTCCATATACTCCTGCTCTCTTCTTTATTGATTTAATGAAAAAGAACTTGAAAGCATTATCTTTGTCCTGCATCAGCTAGCCCTCTGACACTTAATCAATCTCTAAGAGACAGTGATGACCTCGAATATCTCAGGGTGAGCAGAGGTGTGGAGTATATCAGAACTGGGTGTAAGAGATTTCTGGAAGCCAAGTATCATCAGATGACTTCCTTTAAGAAGTACCATTTATGTTAACTTTGCAAAGAGTGGCATGCAAAATAAAGACAGGCAAAGCTGCTGCGTGTGAAAAGTGAAGTAAGTAATGCTGCAAGGATACTGAAGTGTGTGGTTTAGGAACTTGTTTTGACCTGTGCTGGTTGTCTCGTTTCTGCTGCAAAAAAAGAAGGAGGAGGAGGAGGAGCACGAGGAGGAGGAGGGGAAGCAGCAGCAGTAGCAAATAATATCAGAATGTGAATTTTTTCTCATTGTTTCCCTCTCTGCTATATTCCTCAAATTATTAAGCACTCTATCAACCTTTTTTAAAACCCCTAAAGCAAAATATCCTCATGATAACACTACAAGGGATGAACTATTATCAACTCTAGTTTAGAGCTTACATGAAGCTCAGGGAAGGTAACTTTCTGGCTAAGTCAGCATTCAATCATAGGAAGATAGAGTCAGAGTCCAAGTGACAACTACTGGCTGAGGAGAGTGAGCCAAAGTCCAGATAGGATAAGCACTACCTAAGCAAAGTATCCATATGAGAATGAATACAAAGAACTCCCACCAAGAAACAAAAACAAAATCAGTGTCCCAAGTATCACAGGGCAGTGAACTGCACTTCCTTCCAATTCTGTGTTAGGCAGACTTCAATAGCAGCATAGTATCATTTTTGTTAGCAGCTAAACAAATACTTAAAGTCCGCAAGTACCAATTGTTTGCAAGGACTTTAGGAAAACAAAATTCTTATATGTTATAAATTACAATTTCAGAAAGAAACTCTTGGAACTGGTAAAATTACAGCTATGCAAACTTTATAATCTAGCTTCTATTTCTGTAGAAATTAGGAGAAATTCTCACATGCATATGCAATAAAACATGACTATCAAAAGCAATTCATCTCCCATTTGCAATATAGCAGAGTCAAATAGAAAAATATCCATTACAGAGTGAGTAGGTAAAAGAAATAAGCTTTAAATAGAATTGTGTAGTCAAATATTGGATGCTTAATTGAGCTGTGAATTAATTTAAACATCTACAAATTAACACCATGAAGTCTAGGTTTTAGGTGAATGCATATTTGTCATGTTATTCTTTTTTTCTTTTAATAAAACTAACTCCCCCCTATATAATATATCCTGATTACTGTTTCCCCTTCATCTACTCCTCCTAGGTTCTCCCCACTTCGTCTCCTATCCAGATACACTCCCTTCCTATCTCATTAGAAAACAGACAGCCTTCTAAGAAATAATATAATGTATAAGAATAAAATATAATACTAACATAAAGCAAAAACACATCAGAATTGGACAAAATAAACAGAAAAAGAGTCCAAGAAAAGGCAAAAGACTCAGAGACCTGTGGTAGGATTTCTCTTGGCCACCAACCAACTCCCAAATCATGACATGGAGACTTATTATTAATTATAAATGCCCTGCATTAGTTTAGGCTTGTCTCACTAACTCTTGTAACTTATATTAACCTGTATCTCTTCATCTACATTTGCCTTTGAACTTTTTCCTTTATTTCATTCTGTATGTCCTAGTTTCCTAAAGGAAACTAAGTCTGGCTGACTGGCAGCTGCCTGTCTAGCTGGTCCCAGGCATCACCCTCTATTTCTCCCTTGTTCTCCTCTCTTGAACCTAGATTCCTCCTCTTATTTATTCTCTCTGCCTGCTAACCTCACCAATCCTTTTACTGCTTGGCTATTGGTCATTTAGCTTTTTATTAGACCAATCAGGTGTGAAACATTTGTAACATAGTTAAACAAATGCAGCATAAAAAATGTAACACTGTACAATTAATTTTTTCTATTCCACAACATTTCTCCCTTTTTATCTAAATAGAAAGGAAAGGTTTTGATTTTAACATAGTAAAAGTATATGCAATAATAATTATTATCAAGTAAGAACTATATTTATAATATCCAGTCCATTTGAATATGTCCAATTCAGAAAAAAAACACTCCATTATCTATCCTACCTTGGTGAGTCCAAAGTTTTGTACCTAATTTATCTTCTATAATAACTATGGAAAGCTGTAACTGTAACTATCTAGTCATCCACTCCATCAAAGGCACTAGAAAGATATAATCATACCTGTGTAAACAACAAATGGAGTATAAGCCACTTTCAAACTATAGAAATGATAGAGACATCTGGCTGCCTGGGCAGTCACCCAAGGTTCTTCTGCAACATTCAGGCACCCATAAAGTGAATACATGCCATATTTGTCCTTCAGGGTCTGGGATACTTCAATCAGAATGATTTTTTTCTATTTCTATCCATTTATGTGCCAATTTCATGACTTCATTTTTTGGATAGATAATTAATACTCTATTGTGTAAATATACCACATTTTCTTTATCCATTCCTCTGTTAGGTGACATCTTGGTTATTTCCAATTTCTGTCTATTATGGATGGAGCAGCAGTGAACATGGTTGAGCAACTGTCTCTGTGGCAGGAGCAAGTTTCCTTTGTGTATATGCCCATGAGTGGTATAGCTAGATCTTGAGGTAGATCAATTCTCACCTTTCCAAGGAGTTATCCTTTACTTTTACATATGTTTAAATTTTTTTAGAGAAAAGTAAAAGGAAGAGGAGGCTCCTCCTATCTGGAGGAAGTATAAATTCCTCAAAACTCCCAATGTTTCAGATCCTAATTGTATTGCCCACTTTTCACCACCTTTTGGTCTTTGTAGAGGTGAAGAATGAAATTTCTCTGTTTTCAAAAGCTTTAGGATTTTTTTCCCAGCCCTCTTCTACTGACTGTTGTATCCAGAACCAAGGAACGTCTCCTTATAGAGGCAGATGTTAATTCGCTGGTGCTATTTTACTGCTTTCAGATCAGTTGTCTGGAAGCAAAGTTTGCCTTGCTTTACTTTATATTGCATGTTGTTAGTGGAGGCCTGAAGCAGCAGAACGCTTCCTCATGCTCACACTATGTGCGGACTCCTCCAAATTTCCAATGGTATATACCAAATACAAGCATGTGACGCTGTGCTGGTCCCAGTCTTTAGTTGTGCTGATGAGCTTTTTCTTTATGGTTATAGAACATGCTGGGCAACAACTCCCAGTTCAAATCTTTGATATGCATAACTACACTAAAAGGATGGCCATTTTTTTCTCAGTGTCGTTTAGCTTCAAGGAAGGCCTTTGATTTCTTTGTTTCTGTCTTGTGTCTTCCTGTTGGAAAAATTAAGACTGTCAGGAGGAATGGGTACCATGATGGCAGCACAACGGACCAATAGAACAGAAATGGTGGTTTCTCAAATGGAAGAGGGGGGCTACTACCAGACAATGAAGAGAAAATGTTGGCAATAAAGTGAAAATATTTCTTATAGCAAAAAGTCATTTGTACAATGCATTAAAAATATTCTACACTAGAATATTCACTTTAATTTTTCGCTAGTTATTCCTAAACTTTAGTTACATATAATTTTCTCTTATTCATGGGTCTCTGGAGAATTAATATGGAACTCTAAAAGATAATAGCATTCTTTGAATTGTCTTTCATGGAGTGCTGTGGGACAATGGTCTTTTATCCTGTCACTTGTATTTAATAAAATGCTGATTGGTCAGTAGCCGGGAAGGAAGTATAGGCAGGGTGGCCAGGTAGGAAGTAGAGGTGGGGCGATGAGAACAGGAGAATTTTGGAGAGAGAAAAGGTCAGTCTACAGTCATCACCCAGACAGAGAGGAAGCAAGACAAAAATGCCTCGCCGATGAAAGATACTAAGCCATGTGGCTAACATAGACAGGAATAATGGGCTAATTTAAGATGTAAGAATTAGTTAATAAGAAGCCTGAGCTAATAGGCCAGCCAATTTATAATTTATGTAGACCTCTGTGTGTTTCTTTGGGACTGAACAGCTGAGGGACCAGGCGGGACAGAAATTCCTGTCAACAATGGAGGTTGACATGGAAGATGGATGTGATGGAAGATGGCAGTTACAGAGATCCAGACAATGGCACACAGACACCTGAATCACATGTTACAATAGGTGGGGACTAGATGATGACAGAGATGTGTTCAAGCATGAATTGTCCTAGAAATGAATGTCATAGCAACTATTCCTTTCCCAAAATATACAGAAAGTGAAAGCTTTGGGATGTGGTCAGAGATGCTCCTACTTTTATGTGGTTGGGATATTTCACCAAGGTATGCCAGGAACCTGCTCCCCTCTCATCTCTTTACTTTGTTTCTCTAAGACAGGACTTTGCTGTATGTCCCTGGCTTTCTGTACTCACTATGTGGCTCTAGCTAACCTTGAACTCATGGCATGCTCCTACCTCAACTTTCCAAATGCTGAGATTAGAGTCATATGCTACTATGCCCTGCCTCTATTCCTTTCTCATTCTTCTCTACCTCCTATGCTCACTTCCCCACTTCATGGCATGCCTCCTTCCATCTTCCTATAAGAAAAAGTCATGTTTGGAAAATAACTAACTCTGAGTTTTGGGGGGAAAGAATTTCATTATTTTGCTTATAAGAGTGAATATGAGAAGACTTCATAGATAAGAGTTAATGAAAACTGTTCTGTTTCAAAGCAAATGAGTAAAGGCACGGGAGAGGGGGGACAAAAACACAAGCATAACAGTATTAGAGAGAATCTAATATGGTAGCTTGTACAAATATAAAATATATTAGTTACTTCTTTTAACAAACTATTTTTATTTGTTCTTGAGAATTTCATACACACACAATGCGTTTTGATCATATTTGTGTCCCTCCCACCTATATATTTTCTTTGTAGGAACTTTCATATGTTCCACCATCCAGAAGCCTACAACCCCACCCTTCTGGTTTTTATGAAGGCTGACACTGACTGATTACATTGATGGTCATAACACCCGATTTGATTTTCAGCTCTTCCTTCTGAAACAAAATTTGCTTTGGCCAATGGTTTCAGAGCACTCTTTTTCTCTTGTGCAGAACATCATAGTTAGCAGGGCTTTATGGAAGAAAAGCTTCTCTTTATAACAGACAGAAAGCAGAGAGAGGAAGGGGCCAAGGACAAGGTAGCACAGGACCCACTACCAATGAACTACTTTTCCCAACTAGATCCCATCTTCTAACATAGTCAGAACCTCCCAACACATTGTCATCAGCTAAAAGTGCTTAACCCGTGAGCCTTTAGGGGACATTCCAGATAGGAATTACAACTGAAAGGTATCTCCTTGGAGAGTGGAGTCCCTGGGAAGCTTGTCTGAGGGCTATTTCCTAAGGCTTCTTGACTTCTTACCAGAGTAGCTGTGCAGGATCCCAAGACACAGAAGTGCCATCCAAGAACCCGAATGCAGGTATCTTCAATGCTTTAGGCCCTGTCCTAAGAGGCACGAGGTCTCTGAGGCTGCATGACTTGCATGCACACTAGATGAATCTTTATGGTTAATACCCATCAGTCTAAGCTGCAACAATGGTTGTTCTAATACATTTCTCTAGTGCAGATTTGACCCACTTCCATTATGGGAATGTCTGAGACACAACTTCCCTTCTACTTTCTTCCAACTTCACAGCTCTCAGTCAAACGGAAGCATGAATGCTCTTTTGTTCTCCCAGGAGAAACATCTGCCCTCCCTGAGTGCAGCCATGCTGTGAATAGAGAGATCACAGGCTTGCTCTGCTGCCTGCTTCCTCAGTAGTTGATCACCAGGCAAAATGTCAGAGCAGCTGGTGCTCATCAATTCACCCTCTGTGAGTCCAAATACCAATTACTACTGTGAACTCCTAATTGCCTCATTTCTAGCCACATTTTAAAGTAATTAATAAGTAATTGAGTAATGCGTTAATAATAGCCTTCATCATTTTTCTAATGATCAGCTCCCACATATAGTCATTCTTACAACCGTGGGAAACATTGCATTGCAGGTCATATCTTGCTAATAGCCCCCAAGCAATCATTTCCTACCAGAGCAATTTGATTTACTTCCCAAAGCAGTATTGGGGAGGGCGTTCAAACTAGAGTTTGTCAGACCTCTGGGAATTTTCCCCCTTCCCCTGCTGGCCCTATGCTTTCTTCTCATCCAATTTATTCTTCGACTGAAGCTCAGATAGAGGTGTCAGCATCCAGGAGAGATTTCTAATTTCAGTGAAGCCTTATCTTAGCTGTTAGATATGGAAGCATTTATTAACCTTTGGATTTTGATTCAAAAAGAAGGGTAACTGCTGAAGAACTACCCAGACCATCTAGATAGCTAGAGGCAAGAAGCAGAGAGTCATGAATAGAACTCCAAATATGCTGAGACTTGCTCTCATCATGGTCACCAAGGGTTGAGATCCTGGCAATCAAGCATCCAGAAATGGGTTAAAGTACCAGAACCCCATCAAATCTCACTAGCCTATGGGGCTGAAAATGTAGGTATGGAGAAACCATCTCTATCTGCCTCAAATTAACTTCTGGAGCCTTTTGATCAGTCTGAAAATGATGTAATCAAGTTTTGGTAGGTAGATCTAAATCTGATGCTATAACGATGATTTCAAGGCTTTCTGGCTAAGAGAATGTGTAAAATGTTATCCTACGAATTCACTCCTTTACTAGTTTGCCTTTTACTTGTTGCAATAAAGACCATAATCAAAAGAAACTAGAAGAGGAAAGGGTTTATTTGGCTTATATGTTCATATCACAGTACATCATACAGGGAAGTCAGAGCAGGTTCTCAAGTAAGAACCGGGAGCCAGAACTGAAGCAGAAGCCGCGGAGGAACACTGCTGACTAGCTTGCTGTTCGCAGGCAGTTACTCAGCCTGCTTTTCTTTTTTTAATGCATCCAAGGATTACCTGATCAGGGGCAGCACCACCCACAAAGGGATGAGCCCTCCCACGTTAATTGTAAGTCAAAAAAAAAATGCTCCTACAAACTTGCCTACAGGCAAACCTGATGGAGTTGTTTTTCTCAGTTGAGGCTTCTTCTTCCCAGATGAACCTACCTGTGTCAAGCTGACAACAAAATCAAACTAAAACAAAGAACCAGCTGCTTAGGCTGAGAGCCTCAGAAATTCTGTACATTAGATATGATGCAGGAGGTTTATTAAAGATGGTTCCATGTCTGGCCTTGAATTTTTTATCTACGTTGGGAATAACACTCAGGAAGCCTGAAGGACACCAGAATCTGTCACGAAAAGGTTGAGTGAGGCACAAATCATGCTGGGACTCCAGACAGTTTTATGAGAGCTGAAGTTGAAAAGGCCCTTAGAACATGTCCTAAACTGAGACAAGGAGACTGGACCCTGGTTGTCCTACACTGACTGGTGACTAACTTCAGGTTGCTGTGAGGAAAAAACATAACTTTTTCTGGGCACAATTTCTGGGGAGGCACTTAGTCATGAGCAACTTGTATTTAACCTTTCTGGAGTTAGAAAACTGAGTACCTTATTCCTACAAGTGGACTAGAGAAGACCCCAGCATCTAACACCATCTTCCTCTCCCGGTATCCACCCTTCTCAAGCCTGTTCAGTTGCCTTAGAGATTCCCATCTGGTTTTGGTGTTTGTTTAAAGGCAGTGTCTCCTCTAGTCCATACTGGTCTCAAAATATGCAAGTGAGTCTGGCTTTACACGCCCCATCTTTTCACCCCTACCTCCATAGTGCTGGGACCACAGGAGTGTGTTATCATGCTAGGTTTCCACCTACACTTTTGCAGAGGTCTGGTGGGCTCCCTGCAACACTGAGGTACTTTCTTTCATTTGCCTCCACCCACTCTGTGGGGACAGGATTGGCTCAGTCTTTCCTCACATTATAGGAATTTGGTGCTATTCACTTCCAGCAATAACCAATCAACGCTTTTTCTTCTCAGGGACTTTTTTTCCAATCTTGAGTACTTCCTCTAACACCAGATCAAAGAGCAACTAACCAATACCAAATTTAATTCTAAGGGAAGAAATTTGAGCTTCTCCACATCCTGAGGCTACCTTGCCTTTTAATAAAACTTTTATTTCTTTTTATTTTTTGTTCATTAGTCTCTCTCTCTCTCTCTCTCCCTCCCTCCCTCCCACCCTCTCTCTCTCTCTCTCTTCTCTCTCTCTCTCTGTGTGTGTGTGTGTGTGCATGCACATTCATGCCTCATGTCTGCAGAGGACACAAGAGAGTATCAGATTCCCTGGGGCTAGAGTTCCATGTAGCCGTGAACCTCCATGTGGGTGCCAGAAAGGGAATCCTGGTCCTCTGCAAGAGCAGCCAGTGCTCTTAACTGATGAACACAAGTAATCTCCAACTTCTTTGACATTACTAGAATGACTCTTTTGTGCTTTAAATCATTTCTCCTCCTTCCTCACCTTTTATTTTTACTTCATGTTTTCTTTATACTTCTGTTTAATTTTGGCTCTTAGTCATGAGATTCTAGATTTCTGTCTTCTGTCTGTAATACATTAAGAAGCCCAAATTTGGGGCACCAGAGAGATGGTCCTGTGATTAAAAGATTACACTGCTCTTGCCAAGGACCAGGGATTCCAGAATCCACATCAGGCAGGTCAAAACTGTCTGCAACTCCAGTTCCAGGGAATCTGATGCTCTGTGGTCTCCTCAGGCATATCCACACATGTGGTGCACACAAACTCAGGGAGCCTGACACACATAAACAAAAATAACTCAAAAAGAGCACCAGATTGTATTTGACTTAAAAATTGTTTCCCTGTGACCTAAACATATGCTTTTGATGTCCCTATATATGACATGATTCAATATGTCCTTACTCAGCCATTTTGGCATGTATATGTGATGCTTGCTTGGGCGTATGCTCTCACATATCTTTGGCAAATTAGACCCTGTGTCTTCTTCCTTTCTTAGTCTGCTTGCTCTCTATTCCCTGTCTCAGGTCACAGCATCATCCAGTCATTCTATGTTCCGGCTTCACCTCAGCCTCAACTCAAAGAGCAGCTTTGTTTATCTTCCTTGATGAGAAGCTTTCAAGGCTTTCCACTCCTCCCCGAGTTGCTACAGACTCTAGTCCTGTCTCATAAATTCTCACTCAAACCTCTTTAATGGCTTCCTAATGGGTTCCCTCACTCCCTTCCCCTCCCCCCTCATTTCCCACACTGCTGCTTAGAAAGATTTGCTTAAAACACATGTCTAAATCTTATTGCTCCTTCCTTAAAAGCCTGCAAGTTCCGATTGCCTTCTGGATAGTGTTCAAATTCTTTACCATGGCATTAAAATGCTTCATGGTCTGGCTGCTGCCCAGCTCTCAGAGCTCCGGCTCTTGCAGACACATCAGACACTTCATAAATTCAGAACGTTCCAGATTCTATCATGCGTCTTGTACCACTGTGCCTAACTCCCGCTGATCTGGTTTGCACACCTTTCCTATACAACTCAGAGGAGAAAATTGTTTTTTTTTTTTTTAACTTATTTTTTCCTTTCTTCATAGCACTTCTAACCTGACTTATTGTTTAAGGAAAAGAACTCTAGGGGTAAGGGCCAGCTGGCTAGGATCTCATGAACATTCTGTGGCCCATGAAATTTGGGTTGTAGGGTTAATTAAGACCACAACTAATTATTTATTTACTTATTCATCCTTTTTCGAGACAGGGTTTAACTAATTATTTTTTAAGGATTTGTTTATTTTATTTGTATGAGTATTTGCCTGAATGTATGTATGTAACTACCTGTGTGCCTGGTGCCCAAGGAAGCCAAAAGTCATAGGAACACCTGGACCAGGAGCCACCTTGTAGACAGTAGAAACTGAACTCAGATCTTTTGCAAGATCGCTAAGCACTGTTAAACACTGAGCCATCTTTCCAATCCCAACAGTCTGTTCTTAAAATGAATTAATGTTTTTACTACAAATTTAAGGCTTGGAAAAATTAAGTTTAAATTATGTACAATTCTGAAAAGGGAGAAACATAAGTTATGTTTACTACTGCAACAATCCAACAAAGACTGAAAGAAAACCAAAGCTCAGTTATTATCTTTGGGAAACAGGGGTCAAACTGGAATGCCTGCAACTTCATGAGCTCACAGAAGGAGAGGTGCCAAAGGAACCTCATGCCTACTGTCTGCCAGCACCTACTGCTCACAGGCAGAAGGTGGTCAGCAGGCATCTCTTGGTTTCTAACTCAGGTCTGTGCCACCTGCCTTTAGTTACTGTTTTCCCAGAACCAGCCAAAGCTGGAAGTCAAATCTATGTATACAGTTGCCTGCCTCTATGAGGGGCCTACTCTGTAGGAACACCTCTGACTGTCTCTTATGTATAGCCTGGCAAGAGGTTAACTTGTTCATCAGCTGCAACCTCGCAGACAACTCTATCCTCTGTGAAGCTAGAGAATTACCAGAGTTGAAGCTCTGGCCATGCATGGGACGGCCTGCCCCGTTCTCACTTATGATCTTTTATTTACTTTGAGGCAGAGTCTTGTGTAGCCCAGGCTGGTGTCAGGTTTCCTACGTAGCCAAGGCTGACCTTCCTACCTGAAGAACGCCTGATCTTCCTACCTCTACTTTCCCAGGATTATAGGAGTGTGCTAACACACCTTATGCCAGAGCTTCACAATGTGCAGGTCTTGACCCTTTGCCAAACCACTATCTCCAAAAATATTTACACTCTGATTTTTGTTGTTATTATTATTATTATTATTATTTTGTTGTTGTTGCTATTTTTTGTTTTTTGTTTTGTTTTTTGAGACAGGGTTTCTCTGTGTAATAGCCCTAGCTGTCCTGAAACTAGTTCTTGTAGACCAGGCTGGCCTCGAACTCACAGAGATAATCCTGACTCTGCCTCCCAAATGCTGGGATTAGAGGCATGCACCACTACCGCCCGGCTATTATTATTATTATTATTATTATTATTATTATTATTATTATTATTATTATTTTGAGACAGGGTTTTTCTGTGTAGCCTTGGCTGTTCCTGGACTCACTCTGTAGACCAGGCTGGCCTCAAACTCAGAGATCCACCTGTCTCTGCCTCCCAAGTGTTTTCCACCACCTCCTGGCTATGATTCATAACAACAGCAAAATTATAGTTATAAAGTAGCGATGAAAGTAATTTCATGACTGGGGCACCACAACTTGAGGAACTGTATTAAAGGGTCACAGCATTAGGAAGGTTGAGAACCACTGCTCTTATGCTGTATTATGGACCAAATCCAAGGTTTTGTGCACATTAGGTAAGCAGTCAACGAACTGATCCACAGTCTCTGCTGACCTATGACTTTAGAGGAAAATAAAAAGAAGCTGCCATTTTTCTAGATTTATAAGATGCCAAGATTACATTAGCTTTTGCAGAAGCTTTGTCTATAGTAGGGTCACTGGAGTGGAGAGTCTGACACTTCAAAGGGGAAGACACATGGAGTAAACAAAACAAAGCTATGAAGGAAAAATGGCAATAAAAATTGAATTGGAAGAAATTTTCTCTGAACTGAAAAAGCAAATATTAGGCAAGATTATTGAAAAATGTGTACACACAAGCATATCCTGGTGACATTTCAGAAATAAAAGATGAAATCCAAATGTTTATGCATTACTTTAAAAAGTAATAAGACTGGCACCAATGTCTTCATTTATAGTATTGTAAATGCCCTCTCAGTGGAGTGATATTAGTGGGTTTATAGAGGGAAATAAGTGGTAATTTCATATTACCATGTCCAACCAAATTTTGTTCACTCATGACAACAATAGATTCATATTTTTTAAATATAAGAGTACTCAGAAAATATCACACCCATATTGTCTTCCTAAAAAATAGAAATCTATTAAAAGCAACCCAGTTGAATAAAAATTGTATTAGCATAAAGATCTCAAAACAGCAAGAAAAAATTGATATATGAGCAATAGTGGCAATCAATGACACTAGTGAAAATTCAATTTAAATGATAGTTGTTACTATGGTCTGGAAATTTATGGGAATTGTTAAAAAAGAATTTTTGAAATTGGAAGGACATAACATAAGAAAAAAGTTAATATCCAACGTGGGAGTAAGTTGGAGTGCAGTTTCCCAGGCTGAAGTGCTGTTTATGTCATGTCCTAGCTATTCTAATGAAAGGCAAATTATTTAGCCTCTTGTGCCTTGGTTTCCTCCTCAATAATGATGAGATTGATAATGGCACAGGCTTCATAAGACTGTTTTGAGAAATACATAAATCAGAATATATAAGGATTTAGAAGAGTATTTAGTGGGCAATAAGAACTTAATAGGCAGGCTCTATCATCTGTTATTATCACCATTAAAGCTATTCTTATTATTATTATCATATCATTCAGAGGACAGAAACATAATTGCTATTTAATTCTTACTATTGCTAAGAGATAAAAAAAGGTTCAAATACTCATTTAAATTGAGCAAACCAGTAGAAAACTTAAAATAGTGTATAGAACTTTGAAATCAATGAAAGAAAAAGAGAACAAAGATAACTCAATGAATCCAGCTAATGGACCAAGATGACAAGGAGAACACAAGGGGTCTGTTTGGGTGAGGGCTAGAAACTCAGTTTTGAATATTTTGAACCTGAGGTGTTTCTTAAACAAATTGATATCTGCGGGACTCAGTTTAGGGAGGTTTAGGCTAGAGATACATATTTTAGGAAATTAAATTTGTATGGGGGCATTTTGAGAAGGAAGACTGGAATAATGTGTGGCTGGGAGGTCTGATTAAATGATTTTTCTGTGGCCATGAGGAGATGGGTGAGGACAGCCTTATCACAGCACAGAGGAGGAGTCTGATACCCTGGATATTTGGAGAATCAGATGGCTAAGTTGGACCACCCTGCTTGGACAGTGTTCTACTTAGAAAAGGATGCATACTGTGCAGAAGTAGACACAGTCACAGACAAAATAGCACTAAGAAACTAGGACATGGGCCATAGGCAAAGAAATGGTCATTATTGTGCCTATTCAATAAATGTATATTAAACACCTGTGTCCCAGAAGCTATGCTAGACATGGATGCGTGGAATATATCCATGATATCTACATGAAATATTAAGGACTATGTTTAATATAATTTTTTTTATAATTTTACTTTTCTTGTTGTTCTTTTTGACACAAAGTCTCATGTAGCCCAGGAAGGCCGTGAACTTCAGATACTCCTGCCTCCACCTCCCAAGTGTTGGGGTTTCAGGTGTGCACTTCAGTGCCTGGCTGATGCAGAGCTGAGGACAGAACCCAGGAGCTTTGTTCATGCTAGACAAGTTCTCTACCAGCTAAGCTATGTCCCACCTGATGACCTCTGTGAGAACAGCTGGTCCTTGAGCAGGGGGGTGCTGTTTTGGGAGGTTGTGAACCTTTGGGGCTAGAGGCATGACTTTTGCAGGTGGGTCACCATGGCCAAGTGTTTGAAGGGTATAGCCCAGTCCTGCTTCTGATCGGAGCTCTCTGCTTCATTATCCACAGAGCAGCTGTCACTTCATGCTCCTGGTGGCATGAACTCCATAGCTCCCCTGTCATGACAAATGATAACGGTGAACCATAATAAATCTCCTGTCCCTTAAGTTGCTCTGTCAGAGATTAGGAAAGCTGCCAATATAAGGTCTGTAACCACAATGAATGAAATCTGTCCTCAGCCTGTAAGAGGGGCAAGTCTCCCCAGACATTAAATCAAAGGACATTGAGATATAAGGCATCTTCTTCTTTCTTTCATTTGCCAGAGATAAACTTTTATTTTTATCAGTATTCACTATTACCCAGACACAGAACTACCAACTACATTGTAATTTGTATTCTAGAGTCCTAACTGTCTAGGTGAAAGGGGCTCCCTTTCACTAGGAATACCACCCACCCACTTTCCATTCATTCCCCTAAGATAAGCTCATAGCAAGAAGGGTCTGGAAACTCCCTACAGACTCTCTGGTTGGCCTATTTAGGAAGCCTGAGTAGTTCCTGAGAGTTTAGGGGAATGGGATGGTTGGGATGGAGGAAGGGTGGATATGGGAGCAGGGAAGTATATATCTTAATTAAGGGAGCCATTTTAAGGTTGACAAGAGACTTGACTCTAGAGGGGTTCCCAGGTGTCCAACAAGATGTCCCCAGCTAGTTCCTTGGACAGCTGAGGAGAGGGAGCCTGAAATGGCTTTATCCTATAGCCAAACTGATGAATATCTTGCATATCACCATAGAACCTTCATCAGGCGATGGATGGAGATAAAGACAGAGACTCACCTTGGAGCACTGGACTGAGCTCCCAAGGTCCAAATGAGGAACAGAAGGAGGGAGAACATGAGCATGGAAGTCAGGACCGCGAGGGGTGCGCCCACTCACTGAAATGGTGGGGCTGATCTAATGGGAGCTCACCAAGACCAGCTGGATTGGGTCTGATGGAGCATGTGATCAAACCGGACTCTCTGAACGTGACTGACAATGAGGGCTGACTGAGAAGCCAAGGACAATGGCACTGGGTTTTGATTCTACTGCATGTACTGGCTTTGTGGGAGCCTAGCCTGTTTGGATGCTCACCTTCCTAGACCTGGATGGAGGGGGGAGGACCTTGGACTTCCCACAGGGCAGGGAACCCTGACTTCTCTTTGGCCTGGAGAGGGAGGGGGAGGGGGAAGAAAAGGGGAGGAAAATGGGAGGAGGTGGACATTTTTAATAAGATTTTTATTAATTTTAAAAAAGTCTGGTGTACACAGCAAAGTCATTATAATTTTGATATTACAGTTTCTTAAGCAGCCTTAATAAACATTTTAAAGAATAAAAAAAAAAGAGCAGCCTTTCATCTCTTCCTTGCTTGCAGTCACCATCGCTCCTCCAGCACAGCCTGGCTCCTGGGCTGTCAACCTTGTGAAGGGACATTACTATTCTGTCTGTGAAGCTGCACATTTTGGCATGACTTCCCAGCATCCCCTTCTGCAGGAAGGGCACAGTGACTGTTTCTCCTCCGTTCTCGTGAATGCACGCTGGAAGCCAGTGACGTCAGCATTCCATGTATGACTCCCGCAGTTGTCCTGCTGCACAGTAGGACTGGGCACAGAAGCATGGGCATCTTTAAACATGTAGATCAAGGAGCACCCATAGCAAAGGCAGGTGAGTACAAAGCACAGGTGGGAACGCCAGGTCTGCAGAGGTTCGGGGGGACTGACTCGCAGTTGCTGAGATCCAGTGAGAAGAAAACTGGAGATAACTGCAGATGATAAAACTCACAAAAATGAAGGAGCAACAGTCAAGAAAGGGCTGGAGTTGAGGTTTATGAGACTATGTACAATTTAATTGAGTGAGATAATGTTTACAGAGCTTCTGAAATCTACTAGAATTGTGTGTGGCATCCATGAGCATATCATTTTCTTGGAGTAATTAAATTGGAGAAAGTCTGCTCAGCTTGCCAAAAAAATGAGAATATGAATTTGTGTAAGTACTAAGATGTAGTCCTTAAAGAGAGACTGTTCTGATTTCCTGGAAAGTTGTTATTGGGCTCTAGCATATTCCACTGAATGGATATGTTAGCATGAATATAGCCATTTCCTTATTAGTAAAAATATATCAGTTCCACTTTCGCTGTTATCTGTAACATCTTTGTATATGCACTCTTATTTCTATTCAACATTGTTGTATGTTAATAGCAAAGACACAGTTGTTGAATTCTTGCTCTCTTGTGGTGAACGAATGGGTTCATGTGGTGTGTACATGTACATACATGTATACATGCAGGTGCCATGAAGATGCCAGTGGTCAAGTCTGTATCTTCCTTGATGACTCTTCACCTTTCATTGAAGCAGGGTCTCTTATTAAATCTGGGGCTCGTGATTCTGCTAGGCTAGCTGACCAACACAATTCAGGAATCTCGTTGGCTCTTCTCCCTGCCACAGCACTGTGGTTATAGATGTGCACGGCTGTGCTCAGCTTCCTGTGTGGATGCTAGCTCTTAGTTGTGAGTGTGGCATGCATTTTACCAACAGTCATCTCAGCACAGTTGTTGGATTTCAATAAAGAACACCATCTAAACACATCTCAATAGAAAGATAAAGGAATTAAAAGTTCAGAACAGAGACTTAATAACTATCTGTTACTTTTCCATTGCTATAACAAACACCATGACCAAGAAAACTTACAGAAAAAAAAGAGTTTATTGGGGGCTTAGAGTTTCAGAGGGAAAGTCCATGTATGATCATCATACCAGGAAACATGGCAACAGGCAGGCAGGCATGGCACCGGAGCAGTAGCTAAGAGCTTGCATCTGATCCATGACTATTATAAAGGGTGTTGTTTCTCTGATTTCTTTCTCAATTCATTTATTATTTGTATATAGAAGGCCTACTGATTTTTTTTTAAAATTAATCTTATATCCTGCCACATTACTGAAGGTGTTTATTAGATGTAGGAGTTCCCAGGTAGAAATTTTGGGGTCACTTATATATACTATCTTATCATCTGCAAATAGCAAAAGAAGTTTGACTTCTATCTTTCCAATTTGTTTCCCCTTTATCTCCTTTTGTTGTCTCGTTGCTCTAGCTAATATGTATACATACATACATCTTGATGGGAGGCATTTCAGGGTTAGGGAGAAACCTGGTGCCAGGGAAATCCCCAGAAATCCATAAGGGTGACCCCAACTATGATTGAAGAGGGTGTGTGAACTGATCATCTACTTTAAGCAGATTGATGACTTCCCTCATTGCCATCAGAGATACTCTATCCAGGATGGAAGCAGAGTCAGAGATCCAAAGATCACTGAGCTCTGAGTATCTTGCAGATGAAAGGGAGGAGGGATTGTACCAGCAAGGGCGGTCATGTTGGGGGAACTCACAGAGACAGCTGACCTGACCTCACAGGAGCTCATGGGTGCTGGATAAACAGTCAGGGAACCTGTATGGGACCGACCTGGGACCTCTTCATGTGTGTGACAATCATTTAGCTTGCTCTCTTAGTAAGGCTTCTAACGTGAGAGCAGGACCTCTCCCTGGTACTTAGCTGTCTTTTGGTAACCTGTTCCCCATGCTGGATTACCTGGCACCACCTTGAAGGGGAGGAGCTCGCTTCTGTCTCAACTTGATGTGCCCTGCTTTGGAGGCCTGTCCCCTTCTGAATGGAGAAGGAGGAGGAGTGGATGGGGAGTGGTATAGATGGGAAAGGGGAGAAGACTGTAAGAGAGGTGGGTGGGAAATGTAAAATAAAAGAAAAAGGTTATTTAAATAAAGAAAAAAGAAAGTAAAAAAAAAAAAGAACCAAATAGTTATGATAAAACCAACCAACCAACCAAACAAACAAACAAACCAACCCACCAAAACCAAAAGGAGTCATAGTATTTTCTAAGGCTAGAGACAAGTCAATGAGATAAAAATTAGAAACCAGTTTTTAGGAAGTTTTATTCTATCTTCTAGAGTTCTTACATGGTTCCTAGTTTGAAACGGGAAAGAGCTAGGTTTTCAGTGAACTATGGGGTGGGGGTCATGTTAATAAGTGATGCTCGTTCTTGGCTTAAAATCCATATTATATATATATATATATAGTAGATTTAGTTCTTCTAAAATTCTTTGACTATTGATTTGTTTTGTGTATTTACCCCAATGAGCACATATTTGTCTAAAATGATGACTTACGGAGGAGTGTGGCAGTTAATAGCCATCATTACAGACTTGGGAGGCTGAGGCAGGAGAATCACAAGTTTCAGGCCAGCTTAAGCTACACAGCAAGACTTCCCAACCAAATAAAAGCCCAAACATTTTAAAATTGAAGGTACAGAAACTTACTCCATTCACTAGGATTAATCACTGATCCTTTATAACTAGTGTTAATCACTGATCCTTTATAATGCTCACTAAAATATTTTGATTATCATGTCTTTCTAGATATGTATTTTATTTATTTTACATGATAGGTACTTAAAATGTTATTAAACTATTTGCTAGCTAGATAAAGAAGTGAACTGATGAGTCTAAAGACGGCCCAGGCACAAAAGTTTATCTTTCTTCTTTGTAAGAGGTGATATAATTGTCCACCTGAACACTGATACAGCTGGAGACAGTGTAATATGATTGAATGAGAAGGTAAACATGGCCATCAATCACGTGAGATAGTCTCTGGGACAAGCTTGTTATTGCCTACCTGTATGTTTTCTAAATGATCTCCCTGCTACCTGACCTGCCTCTCTCTACTACTCGTTTGTAATTCTAGCCAAGACAACAAATCTTCTGAAGTTGAAATAAGACCATGCTCTCTTCTGCTCTAAACTACGCTTGTGCTGTTTCATCCCGTTGCAAGGAAAGCTATGATTTTTCCATGACTAATGAAGTCCCAGGTGACCTGGGGCTCAGCCACCCTCTGATTGTATCTTTGGTCTTCCTACTCATTCAGCCATAGTCACACACACTGACCTCCTTGTCACTCCTTGATCAAACTGAAAGGTTCCTTCAGTATTATTGTGCCAGCTGTGCCTTCTCCAGATGTTGTCTGATTCACCTTGGTCACCTTTCTGATTGCTGAAATTTTATTTTTTTCAGAGAACAGTTCCTGCACACTCATCCCAGATCTCAGTCTCTCTTAACTTGGTCCCCATCCATTACACTGTGCTGGAACAGCTGTTATTGGCTAAAATCACCAGTTTCTTGATAGTAGGAATCTCTCTGTGTGTCTCTTTGTTTCTCCTCTCTCTTTGTCCTCTCTCTGTCTCTCTCTCTCTCTGTCTCTCTCTCTCTCTCTCTGTCTCTCTCTCTGTCTCTGTCTCTCTCTCTGTCTCTGTCTCTCTCTCTCTCTCTCTGTCTCTCTGTCTCTCTGTCTTTCTCTTTGCTCATTGGCACATCCCCAGCACAGTTACTGGCATGCCTGATATTCAGGAATTCTCAGATTTGACCTAGTGGCACATGCCTGTAATTACAACAGTATCAGGTGGTGGAGGTGGTAGACCAGAAATTCAAAATGATTCTTGGCTCCATAGTAGTTTATGACCCCCATTCAAGTGGCTAACATGATGCAAATTCATAAAGTTGAAAGTTCTCATAGTGTCTGAAACTCATTAAAATATGAAACCATGAAACTTTGATTGAAATATTTTCTTTCATTACATTTAAGAAAATGATGGCTATACAAAATGTTTGTGAATAATAATGTCTTCCAAAGGGTAGAAAAAAAACTGATTCGAAAGGTTTGGAGTAGGCATGACTACTCAGTTTCCTCTTATTAAAATTTAATAAAAGCTGGACATGGTGGCACCATGCCTGTAATTATGATTTCTTGGGAAGCTTAAGGAAGATGGCAAATTACAGGCCTGCCTGAGCCATAGAGTGACTTTAAGACTAACCTGGACAATTTAGTGAGACCGGGTCTCAAAATAAATTGAAAAACAAAACAAAACAAAAGCATCTAGGGAGGTATTGAGTGCAGTTAGTGCTAGGAAGCACAGGGGTTTATTCAGTTCCCAGTGCTGATGGGAAATAATATAACACAAACAGTAGCCGCATGGATGACGCGCGTCTGCCCTCTTAGCACTCAGGAAGTGGAGGCTGAGGACTGAGTTCAGTGAGAATTCCTGAAAACCATGTATATCCTTAGACTATTGCTTGGTTTGGTTAAAGAAATTGTCCCCTTTGAACCTGGGAGCTGAGATATGTTTCACTTTCAGAAGATACTGTGCTGGCCAGGCAGGAGGACCAGTAGCTCAAGGCCATCCTTTGCAACATACCATGTTTGAGGCCAGTCCAGGCTACAAGAGACCCTACTGCAACACTTCTCCAAAATTATAAAGAATTATGCTAGACTAACATACTCTTAAAACAGCTCACATGTGACCGTGTATTTAACATAGAATCTTTTTTTTTTTTGAAATGCCATTTTTCTGACTGTCAGATGTCCAGACATAAGAGGCAATGAAGATGAGAATGAATGGAAACCATGAGGACTCTCATCCTTCAAGAACAGAGAACAGGGATTTCAGGGCTTTATTCCTGGTTAACAGAAAAAGGTGTAACATTCAAATGATCTGGGAAGAAAAACTGAGAGCATTATGGGAACTGAGGACAGTGAGCCCACGCTGTTTCTCTACTAGGAGGTTTGGCTTACTTTTCTCTCTCTCTGTCTCTCTGTCTCTCTGTCTCTCTCCATTCCTCTCTCCCTTCCTCTCTCCTTTCCTTTCTTTCTTTGTGTGTGTGTGTACATGTGTACATGCATGTGTGCTTGTGTGTCTGTCTGTCTGTCTGTGTGTATGCAATGATTGCCCAGTCAGAAAGGAGGAAAAGATGTTAAATTGTAAAATCCATTTCTTCCTAAAGCGACTGCTTATTTATTTATTCATATTTCATCTTAGGGAGTTTATGGTTGGTGCTGGCAACTGTTTGTAGTCTGAGAAGTTAAGCTGGCCAGTAGGCTGTTGCAGTCTTCCTCAGTGATAAGACAAAACTGCCTGAAGGAAGTGGAAGCAGAAAACAAGCAACCAAAACATGGGGCAGTGTACTGACATAAGTGTCTCTGAGACCAAGGTGAGAGGGACACACACACACATACCACACCGCACTGCAACCCTAGAAGAAAAAGCTTGATACAGGTAAGATGTACACACTGAGGGCTTTGATACCAGCAAGCTTCCACATTCTGGACAGTCACTATCCAAAGTTGTCATTGTGCTCACAGAATGGCTTAGAATGACTTTTCAGTGGCTGAGAAGAAGTATAAGGGTTCTAGACTGTTAAAATACAAGCAAACTGACACACGCTGGGCCTTTACTTTGCATTCTGGTCTTCTAAGAGGTTTAGTTTCTACTTGGATATTGGGTGGTTGCAAAGTAATATGAAATGCCTCTCTGTTCATAGTAACCTATCTGCTTTGTTTCACATAAAGCTGTCTTAGCAGAGACTGAGCAGTTACAGCGCATGAAAATGGTTGTCAGAGAGCATCCAGGCTCCTAGATCCTGGGCTAGCACACATGGTTGTCATTATAGATGTCTTCTGTCAGGTATGTGAGGCTGATACTTTCTGGTCCTGCATGGTGCTGAATAGCAATCAGTGTAATGGTGGTCACATCACACTGCATGTAGACTGATCCATGGGGGCATTCCAGTGACAATGCAGTGCAGTGGTACATATTCGCTGATGTACTTTGGGCTGCTATGAGTGTATGCGTTTGTGCACGTGTGTACATGTGTGTGTGTGTGTGGTTACCATGGTACATGTAAATAATACCTTAGTATTAAATGAGTTGTCATGGCATGAACATGCTAACACAACTGGATGGAAGTTGTGGTGCTTATGGGCTATAGCATACAGGCAACTAACAAGTTGCTAAACAAGCTTCTTATTTTGTGTCTTGGTAATGCATGCCTCTAGCTATATTATAAACAACATGAAATTGCTAATATTACTTTTAGCAGACTTGTGAGGTGCATGCTTAAAAAATATTTCCATTTTAAAGGAAGCACTTATACAGCTGAAAAATCATATTTCTTTCCCCAGTACCTACAAGGATCTTTGGTTTTCATTTCTGTTTCAGTTATTTCACTTTATAATTCTTTTATTTATCTACACAGATGGCAGGAAACATATTTGTTTCCTTAACAGATAATTCTGTTTCCTACTCACAGAGTTCACTGTGTTTACAACCATACATTGCAATATTTATCTTTCACCTCTCATGACTAAATAGATTTGTAATATTTTTAAGTGATTGATAATATTTAGTAGTTTTAATTGTCAAATTAAATTAATAAAATATGTATTATGCACAGGATAAGCATTTATGAATAACATGAAATAATATCTTTGATCTGTATGACAGAAATGTTTATGAAGCTCCAATGTAATACTATGAAGCAGATAATACAAATTCCACCACATCTGCCAGGGCTCTGACAACCTGACTTCACACTTCTGTAGCATGAACACCAGATGTTCTGAGTTATGCCTAGTGCGCTCCCACCTCTATCTCAGTGGCTAAAGTCTGAGTTTTAAAAATAAGCACAGCTGGGAATGCTAGATATACTTATACAGAACAAGGAAATGGGACACCAGTCTCTCAGTCACAAAAATCAATCCAAAATGGATCAAAGACTCAAATGAATGTAAGACCTGAAACCATGAAACGAGACAAACAAACATACTGAAGATGTTTCAGGACACTGGAATGGGATTTCCTGGATAAGACCCAAAAGAGCAAGGGCATCAAACCCCAAAATAGGCAAGCAAGATTACATCAAATGAAAGTGCTTCTGTCCAGCCAAGGAAAGAACCACCATAGCAAAGACAAAACACAGATTGGGAGCGGGTGATAACAAAATATCAATGGAACTCAAACATCTTAAAAGTGAAAGAACAAATAACTTAATTTAAAATCATGTAAATGATCTGAATAAACATATCCCAAATGAAGAAATAAGACTGGCGAGGTGACTCAATGGACAAAGGTGCTTGCTACCAAGCCCGAGGACCTGAATTCAATCCCCCAAATCTACAAGGTGTAACAAGAAAACCTACTCTCACAAGTTGTCCTCTGACCTCTACCCATGGGCCATGGCATATCCACAAATACCAGTATTCCTCCCTTTAAACAGGGAGATCCTCCATGGCTCCATATGAAGCTCTTAGTCTCACAATTAAAGAATGTTCTCTCCCAGATCTTTCCTTAGTAGTTCCTTTTGTTTTTAACACTCTGCTCAGACAACGTCAGTTAACTGTCAATGAATCTGATATCTAAACTAACCTTCTTCTAGGAATTTTAGCATAGTTCCTCTTTGTTTCCCTAGTGCCACCCAGTAATGTCCCTTACAACAAAAACATAGAATTACAAGAATATAACATAAAGATCACACTTCTTTTTTCACTTTTATATTGGAAAAGCCCCACCAGCCTCAGATTTCAAACATTTCAAAGATGACAGACTAGTTATTCTGCAATATTCTGTCCACTTTGGTGCATCTGGTGTCTTGTCATGACCAAACTTGAGTGATAAAACTTGGAAAATATGCCATATTTATCATAAATGCTAAGGGATATTATGACTCAGGTCAGCAGTTCGTTATATTTAACAGGAGCTTTGATATTGATTAAGACAGCACAAACACCATCTTGTATGCTTTGAAAAATGGGTTAAATGTGTCTTTCTGAGTTTGTGTGCTGTGAGTTTGGCTGACCTTCAGTGTGGCAGTGCAGAGAGATGGTGTGGAACCTTTAACAGGTAGGCTTGCTGGGTGGGGCTCTGAGCTCAGGCTTAGTCCCACAGATGTCCCTGGCTCAGGCTTGCTTCCGCAAAGGTCTGGTCCCACAGAGGTTGCTGGTTCAGTCCTGTTCTCTTGGAGGTTGTTCCCTTGTACTTGCTGCAGAGGAGGTCTCTGGTTCAGGCCTGCTCTGGCAGAGATCTCTGGCTAGAGCCTGGTCCTGCGGATGTCCCTGCCTCGGGCCTGCTCCCATGAAGGTCACTGGCCTGGGCCTGCTCCTGTGGAGGCAGATACCTTGGGCCTGCTCCTGTGGAAGTCACTGGCCTGAGCCTGATCCAGCAGAGGTCTTGGCTTGGGCCTGGTCCCACAAAGGTTGCTGTTCGGGCCTGCTCCCTCAGACTGCTCCAGGGGAGGTAGCTCCTTATAGTATTTTAAACCTTAAGAAGGCAGGTTATGGTGCCATCTCCCTCCTCTCATGTGGCATTTCAAATACTAAGGGGAAATTATGATACTTCCTGTTTTAAAAATTAATGTATTTCCAAAAATACAGGTGGTGGAACCCAAGGCTTACTATGATGAGGAGCCCATCCTCAATGCCTGAAAGCTTGCTAAGGTTTGACTAGCTGCCTAGCAATGTCACACATTGCTTTCATTAATTCTATATTTTATTTCGAAACAAATTCTATAGCATACAAATCCTCACACTGAATATGACTTAACCCAATAAAAAGTCATTTCTTTTCTCACATAATAATCTCAGGCAAACATTCCTGGTAAATTGTTACCTGCCAATAATTTGGGTCACAGGCCCTTGGTGCTGTTTTCAATTTCTTCTGGGCCGTAGTCTTTAGCATTCATCCTGAGGTGGATAATGGGTAGATGTGGTATCTTTTCCAAGGCTCCAGCAATAGCCCACAGGACAACCCACATGGCTGACCCCACTTCAGACCCCATGTGAGAGTTGTGGGTTGTCGCCTGCACTTCTGACTGCCTGGCTATAAGTCAGGGATGTCCATGCCTCCTTCAGGTTTGCCAATTCATTGGAACAAAGGGCTTCACTGCCTGTTACTCATTCATGACTCAGGAACAGACAAAGGAAGGGATGCAGGGCAGGGCAGGGTGGGGAGTAGGGGTGTGACTTTCACATCTCTCTCCAAGTAGAGGGTTCTTGAACACTGTCCTTAGGGATGTTGATGGAGGCCTCTGGCATGAGTGGTGAACTGATAGGCTACTGGAAATGAGCAGAATTTCTTATCTCCTGTCCCCTTTCTAAGGCCCCATGACAGGATCCAACTCCAACCCCTAAGCTTGATTAAACTGCACTTTGTCCAAGAGGTATCCATGCAGCATCCTCTCATCCAGGTTACCCTATTGCTATAAAAGAGACAGGACCTGAAGTGAATTAATGTCAAGATTTTACATGTATATATGCATATATTAATGTATGCATTTGTGGGGGGGCCACAGGGTGCATGTGGTGTTTACATGTATATATGCATATATTAATGTAAATGTATGTATTAGTGTGGGGGCACAATGTGCATGTAGTGTTTACATGTATATATGCATATATTAATATATGTATTTAGTGTTGGGGCACAGTGTGCATGTAGTGTTTACATGTGTATATGCACATATAATGTATGTATTAGTGTGTGGGACACAGTGTGCATGTAGTGTTTACATGTATATATGCATATATTAATGTATGCATTAGTGTGGGGGCACAATGTGATGTAGTGTTTACATGTATATATGCATATATTACTATATGTATTTAGTCTTGGGGCACAGTGTGCATGTAGTGTTTACATGTATATATGCATATATTAATGTATGTATTAGTGTGGGGACACAGTGTGCATGTGGTGTTTACATGTATATATGAATATATTAATTATGTATTAGTGTGGGGGCACAGTGTGCATGTGGTGTTTAGGAGATAAGTTGCTGCAGTTATCTCTCTCCTTCAGATATATGAGTTCTGAGAATCAAACTCGAAGTTATCAGGCTTGATGGCAAATGCCTATACTCCCCTGAGTTATCTCACTGCTCCCCAGAGCTATGCGCAGTAACTCAGTCCAGAGACCAAATATTGCCACTATTCTAAAGTAGAACCTTCTCTCATTCCTTCCTTCCTAACTGGGAAAGGACACATATGATTGAGCTCACATTCCCTTGTCATACGGTCATATCTAACTTCTTAGGGATATGAACATCGTGGAGAAAGGTGTGTTGAACAGTTTGAAGCCTTAGCCTTAGTGCTTTGACACAACCTTTCTGAATGATGTTTGCCTTAGTTTACTGATTGCTTTGACTCTTGCCTCTGGCTCCCCACAATGATTAGAAATAGGTTACAAACTGACACAAATCAATGTTTTCAGTTTACTTTGGATTGCTATCAAGAAGAGTCAATGCACACTATTCTTCAGCAAGTTGAAGATTCTGGACAACAGATTAGATCTGCTCTATAACAGTTTTGCAATATGTGCACTGTATCTATGTAAAAAGTGACCCCTAGAATTGTATACTAGACAAACTGGGCAGCTGCATGTGACATCTCTGCTGTAAGTACTGGAAACCAGAGTGCGTGGATCATATGCATGGGAATTACGAAAAAGGAAACTTGAAACCAAACCCTTCCTGTATCCTCAGAGAATTTAGAGGACAAACATTCTTTGGATCAAAACATCAAGGAAAGATTAACAGATCAAAAGGAGCTAAGATAAACCAAGAAGAAAGCAAGGGTCATGCCCCAGGAGGTTGATTATGGCAGCTGAGTCCACATTTCATTTGGAGGCATAAATCTGCAATAATTAGACCCTGTTGTAAAGAGTGAAAGTGATAGGAGCCTTACCCAGCAGATGTGAACATATTCATCAACTTTGAACTATAAGATGCATGGTGTGAAAAAGACGACAGATCAATAAGAGCAGGAAAGACACTCTGAAACAAGTCCAAGTACAAATATCATTTTACTATGAAAACAGTGACATTTAAAGCCCAGGAAGAAATGACTTATAAAGTAGCCCTGACTATTTGTCTCTCTATTTTGAAGAAGATAAAGGTGAGTCCCTATAGCATACAAAATACGAATCTTATATAGCTTGGCAGTCCAAAAGAAGAATCCCCAACTACACTAAGGCTAGGAGGGACCAAAGAGCATTATTTTACCACCCCAGAGGATGGCACAGCACAGGGAGGTCATAAAGAAGATTAAGTCAACTGCTTAAGCAACCAAAGCTACAGGGTAAATGGCAACAGTAAGAACAGGCTCCACCAGATAGATAGAGGGTGGGGTTTGGCAAGTGACAGTTCTCACAGCTATCCACATCCCAGCTCCCCAGGTCAGGGAGGAAGATTGCTCTTGTCTTCACTTACCACCATGGAAACCAAGGTTGCCCAAACTTACAGCTCATTCTTGTAGTCTCAGCTACGCAGGAAGCCTGGAGTTGAAGGTCAGGTGGAGCCGCTTAGTGAGATCCTTCTTGTGATATTCTTGTGACAAACAAAATATATATATAAAACAACTGAACTCTGGTTCCAAAGCTACTCGCTTAAACAGTATACTCTGTCACCTCCCAAACATACAGAAGCCTAAAGGGGTAGTCACATCATAAATTATTCAACATAATATCTGCAGTGCCTAAGGAACAGCCACACATGGTTCAGAAAGAGACAAATTCAATAGGAAAAGTAGATACAAACAGAAAATAAAATATACATGACTAGTACAAGGTTTTCAATTCCACAGGGCAGATAAAGAGATGCAAATGAAATGAAAACCAGATAGATTTTCAAAATACGTCTTTTTTGGCAACGGGGTAGAGTGTGCATCATTGCTTAGCGCAGTGGGAACATGCACTGGTACATATTTAGACACTTTGGAAATCTTGGCCATCATTTTAAATATGTGTTTAGGGCCCCAAATTTCAGATCCAGGAATATAGCCTGAAGACACACTGTATTTTAAAACATTCCTGTGCCATTTCATTATTCTTATTTATGGCAATGGAAAAATGAGATGATCCAAATCTTCTGTTATTAGGATGTAGTCAGAGAAAAGATGCTATGAACACAAACTGGGGACTATGTAGCTCTTAAAGCACTAGACTTCTTAAAGCCAAATATCTTATGTGGGCCCAGATGGTGCTCAAATAAGTGGCTCTGAACCCATCAGACTGCAAAAATGAAAGACAGCAAATCCAGGGTTTAGAGATGGGAGGAGAAACAGTAATTCCCAGATACTGGCTGATGAGACTACTAAGCAGGGACTTTCCAGAAATGGTACCATAAGAGAGAGATTTATTTTGAGAAACTCGTTCCAGCTGTGGGGACTGGCAAGCCCAGTGTTTGCTGAGTGATATGGTAGGCTGTAGATACAGGGTGGAGTTGTTATTTACACTAATCACTTTTCTTTTTGGTGTGACAAAGTACCTGACACAAGCATTTAAGGAAGCAAGGATTTGTTTTGGCTCACAGTTTAAAGGAGCAGCCCATCTTGGTGGCAAAGTCATAGTGGCTGGAGTGTGTGACAGTTGATCACATTGCATCTGTAGTCGGGAAACGGGTAGATCAAAGGTGATGCATTTTTTCCATTTTATTCAGTCTAAGACCCCAGCCCACATGATGATATCATCCACATCCAGGGAGTTAACCTAGTCTAGAAACTCCCTCATAGACCTGCTCTGAGGTTTACCTCATAGGTGATTCTAGAACCTCTCAAGTTGACCACAAATAACCCTCATGTAATTCAAGTCTGAAGGCAGTGTGCGGTCAGAACTCTCATAACCACTAGGCAGCCCACGCTATGACCTAAAACCAGCTTTACTCAAAGTCTACTGGTTTAGACTTTATATATATATGTGTGTATGTGTGTGTGTCTGTGTGTGTATATATGTGTGTGTGTTAATATCATCTTTAAATACTTTCTCAGAATTGTCTGACCAACTACCTAGACAATGAGGTCATACAAAGCCTTTTTGTAAAATTAATAATCACAAGCAATATATAAATTGCCTTTGGAAAATTTCTTTGACATGTACACAAAACTGAATGCTGTTTTCATGCTATGATCCAACAATTCCATCCTTTGTTGAACAGAAAAGCATACATGTTATTCCCCAAAGGCATGCAAAAGACTGTTCAAAGGAGAACTATTCGCATTTTTATACATGCAAACAATACTTCATGAAATATAAAATCAGTGAAATTAGAACAGCTTTTGTCATTTGGTCATGTAATCCAGGCTTGTATAGAATTCATTCTGCAGCTGAGCCTGAACCTTGAACTCCTGATCTTCCTGTCTCCACCTCCGGTGAGCTGGGATTATATTTGTGTGCCTCCATATAGACTTTGAAATACAACATATCTCAATATCCATCTGTGCTAGTGAAACAGTATATACAAATATTGAGGTTTTGCTCTTAGCAATATTCAACCTGTGGACAATTTGATTGCTGCCAGTGGAGCACATGTTGTAGGGACTTAGAAATGGAACCAAAGCATGTTAACATATTTTTTTTTCGATTTTTAGAGTTTTTAATAGTAAAACACAGAGGTCTGCTTCATTTCAGCTCCTTTACTGCCAAGCCAGGGGGCAGGGACTGTTTCAGCGTCTCGGGTTTCTCCTCGTCTGTGATGACCAGGGTGTAAAGGTACCTGCTGCAGCGAACCTTGAACTTCACGTTATCCTTGTTCTTCTTGATCTTGACAGATTTGGCATCCTTCCGCCGGGCCGTGAGCAGGAAGTCCTTGATTTCCTCAATTTTCCGAGGCATGGCGACGGGCGCTCGGCGCTGGAGACCGTACCTCGGATTTAACCCCCGTCCCCGACTACCCCAAAGACTCACATGTTAACATATTTTAATACCTCTGTATAATGTGATTTCTTTTAAAAATGGCACATGTATTGGTTTTATGTTTATTTAGGGGGAAAAGAGAGCCATGCTTTCAAACATCTATCTGTTTCAGAAGTAGACACAAAACCTAATCTTCTAATTTTATACAGTCTGTATTCCAAAACTCCCATTTTTCAATTCACAAGATCTTCGTGGTAAATAGTTTATTTTGGAGAGCAATATGAATTTTAGACATCATAATTTAGATTGCCCATCCACTGTTGATGGACATTAGGATTTTTCACACATTTCAATGATGTGAACAGAGGAGAAATGCATATGTAACTCCTGATGGCTAATTCCCTTCAAGTGTGAGGCAGAAGGTGTCCCCTCACATCTTAACACAGATTGCAACAGTATTCCCTGAGGCCATCTGGCTGCTTCACACCCTGAAAAGTTTTAAATAAGATGTTTATTGACCCCTCAAAACCACACATTTGAGTCTCTCAGTAATTTTAAAGTTTTCTGATTTGATGTGGGGGTGGGGGGATCTATCCACGTTTTACCAGCATTTCTTTGATGATTTTTGAGACGAAGCACTTTTCATATGCCTTGTATTTCTTTGTTGATTTACCTTAAAGTATTTTGTCCATTTTTCCATTAAAACGTTTAACATTTTCCTTATTGATTTTAAAAAGCCTTCTATTTGTCTAGGATATTGATTCTTTGTCTTCATTTTATTGCAAATAGTTTTCCAATTCACCTTTTATCTTTCAGCATTTTACAATGTTTATTTTTGTACAGAACTTTTATTTTTTGAAAGGAGTCAAATTTACCAGTCTTATTATGTTTTTTTTGAGACTTAAGACAAACTTAGAAAGGTCTTCCTCACCCAAGACTGTACTATGGACCAATAAGTGAGCTTTTCAGTTTCAGCAAGAGTTAATTTTTATATGTAATAGTACAAGATCTTTTTTTTCTTCAAATAGCTAATTGTCTTAACTACATAACCTTTTCAATCCCTACCAACTAAAGACCAAGATACATGAGTCCCATTTACCTTGGGTATGAGCTGGAGTTAAAGCCTTTCCATTATTTCATCTGGTATTTTTTAATTTTAAAAAATACTCATGGTATTTTTTAAAATTACTTTTACTGTATAATACATACAATAATATGTGCTAAGTCAAGTCAACCATTGCTCTCAATATTTTTTTAGTATTTTCTCTTGAGTATTTCTCTAATTGTTTTGCAAAGTTGAAAAGACTTTCTATTGGAGTTTAATGGAGTTACACTGAATGTACAAACAGATGTAGGATTTAAGCTCTCCTCCCCATTTCTCAATTAGGTGAGGTCTCACTATGTATCTTAGTTTAGCTTTGAACTCTTGGTAATTCCTCTGCCTCACTTTCCTGAGTGTTAGAATTACAGCTATAGACAACAATGCCTGATCAAGGGTAACACGGATTTTGTTTTGAAACAGGGTCTTGCTATGTGTCCCTAGCTGGCCTGATACTCTATGTAGCACAAGCTGATCTTGAACTTGTGGTAATGACCCCTCCTCAGTATCCCAAGTGCTAGATTACAAATGTGCACTACCTTGCCCCACTTTGGTCTCTTTGTTGTATGGATCTATCTTAAAACGCTATGCAGGGCCAGGGAGATGGCCCAGTGGGTAAAAGTGGTTGCTACAAAAGCCCAATGACTTGAGATCAATTCCCCAGAAGTCTCATAAAAGCTGAAGGAGAGAACCAACTCTGCAAACTTGTCCTGTGACCTCCACATGCATACCATGGCACGCGAGTGCCTACTACCCACATGATACATGGAAATGCACAATAATAATAATAAATAAACTTAAAAGAAAAACAATATTGGCTTTTTGATGAGTTTTGGTAAATTTATTTCATAAATTTCCCTCTTCCTACCATGATTTTAGGTGTTACAGTAAAGTAGACTTTTTCTATGATGCCTTCTAACTGGTTCTTACTGGTATATAGAAGATGTATTATTTGAGCTACAGTTAGTTCTCCCACCAGTTATTCATTTAGTCTTTATTAGATCTCTCAGGTCCTATTAGCACACATATATACATTTTGTTTTGTTATCTCATGTGGTAAGGCTCACATTACTTCTTTTGTCTGTCTGCTTAGTGATTGCTAATGTACATTGGGGATAACAAGACCCAGAAGGCTTCCATGCCTTATTTCCAGTTTCAGTGAAAATGATACAGCATCGAATCAAATGTTGACATTTAATTTCAGTTTTTGTATTTGGAAAAATCCACATGTTTAAATGAGAATGTATCTTTCTTTAAAAATAAACTTATTCATCATGTTCCTATGTGCCATGGCACACATGTGGTGGTCAGAGGACACTTTGAAGGAGGCAGTTCACTTGTTCCACTTTGTGGCTTCTGGTGATCAAGCTCAGGCAGTCAGACATGGTGGGGAGTGCCTTTGTTGGCTAAGCCACCTTGCCAGCTCAATGATACATATTTCTAATAATCAAACAACTAATTTTCAGTGTAGGTCAATATCTTTTGTTTGTCTGTTTGTTTGCTTGAGACAGGGTTTCACTGGTTAGTTTTGACTGTCCTGGAACTCACTTTGTAGACCAGGCTGGCTTTGAACTCACAGAGATCTCCCTGCCTCTGCCTCCAGAGAGCTAGAATTAAAGGCTTGGGCCACCATTTCCCAGCTTGTAGGTCATTATCTTAATATTAAGGTACAAAAGATTTTATGAAAAATGTATAACATAAAGGAGAAAATCCATGTATGAGTTTAATAATTCGCATTTATTTTCTTAAGAATGAAATCCCTACTAAGTCAACCACAGATGAAGCTGGTGTTGATTCTTGAAGTGCACAACACCTTCTTTGGGAGGCTCTTGCTATCTAGCAACAAGATAAAAGGATTATGCTGAATTTCTTTCACCATATTAGGGGAAGAATTTCTAGTCATAGAATTAAATTCTGTGTCCAGATGTCTCTCTCCTGCTTTCCTGCCTTCAAGGACTTTATCATTTTTTCCCTCTTTTTTTATTCTTTTTTTAGTTGTTGAAAAAAAAATTCTGCCTCCTCCCCATTTCCCATTTCCCTTCCCCTCCTCCCACAGGGCGATGTGAAGGATTTTATCATTACAGTGTGGGAACTTCAGAACATTTTGTTCATTGCCTGGTTATTGTGTATAATAGTACCTGAACCAGGTAATACATTTTATGGGAAAAAACACAGCAGTGAATGCTAATTACATAATTCCCCAATCTCATGTGGTTCCCACCACTCAAAACCTCAGTCTAATTATCTACCAATCTATCTTTCCCCCAAAGAGTACATTATATTGAGAACCATGAAGTAAAGGTGAGAAGCCCTCTGCTCTTATGCCTTAAGGTACAGTCTTGTAACTACACTTTCCCAGGGTCTCCCTGGCCTCTTTGGGGTTAGAGTTTATCAGAGTCTCCTGCTCATTCTAGTGTCATATGTTTCCCACCTCTGCCTCCCAATTCCTTTATGAAATCTTCTAGAGTAATTTATTTTATTTTATTTGACTGTTCCATCAGTCCATTTCTAGGAGTCAGCTGCTAAGACAGCAGCAGCAGTACTGCCTTTGCCAGTCTGCTTTGATAGATGATTCACTGTTAGCAGACTGAGTCCTCATCTTGCTCTCTTCTACCGGTTGGTGGGTTTTGTTGATTTTGGGGGGGGGTATGAATCAGGTAAGTACATTGCATGTATTTATTTATGTTCATATATATGTGTGTGCACATGCTTGTGGAGGCTAGAGGTGGACATTAAATATCTTTTTTTAAATGGTTTGTTATAAATGATTAATGTTCACAGTTTATTTCTAAAAAAATAATGAGGGATATGTTATAGAAATGAATACTTTACCTTGGTATAGACTTTGGTTTATTAATACAAATTTAAGGTCAATTCATTGTATTTATATTTCTACTCTTGTTTAAGGTATTATGTTTGTACAACTCATTTAAAATGTAATATATAATTAAAAATCATGCATTAATAGATAGTCATTTATAATAGTCAAACTTGTAGTCATGTTAGGTTTTCTAGATATACAGAGATATATTTCAGATGGATATGTATTCTTCAAACCTTTTAAAGACCTATAGAATTTGGCATTTTAAAATGCTTTAAGAACTTAGACTTTTCTCAGCAGTGAGACCTATCTGCTTCTGGCAGCACCAATTACTGGATACTGGATACTATGGTTCTGTAGGCTGAAGAAGGATGCCCCAATGTTACAGAACAACTTTGGGTAACTGTTCAGGCAGCAAGATGTCTTTGTTAATTCTAGAACATTGGAAGTTGCTTACAATGCATTTCCTGTTTACTTAGGTAATATTATATCATTTTGGTTTTTTGAAGAGTTGAAGGCAGATAGTTATAGTTTTACTTAGTTACAATAAAAGATGAATTAGATATAAAACTTTAGACTCACAAAAATATTGTAACTGTAATTCTTGCTTGATACCTGTTTTATTATATGTAATTTTGCTATGTTAAAGTTAAAACCTTCTTTTTTTATTTAGACAGAAAAGGGGAGATGATGCGGATTCCCCTCTTTATGCTGTGAATATGTTTTATTACCATTGGTTAATAAAGAAGCTTCTTTGGCCTATGGCAGGACAGAATAAAGCCAGGTGGGAAATCTTAACAGAGATATATAGAGAGAGTAGGCAGAGTCAAGGAGATACCATGTAGCAGCCAAAGGACAAAGATGCAGTCAGAACTATACAGGTAGGCCACAGCCTCATGGTGATACACAGATTAATAGAATGGATTAATTTAAGGTGTAAGAGCTAGTTAGGTATATGCCTAAGCTATTGGCCAAACAATGTTGTAATTTATATAGTTTCTGTGTGATTATTCAGGTCTGGGTGGATAGGAAACAAATGAGCAGTCTCTTCTTACAGAGCTATCAGGAGAGTAGCTGGTTGGATTCTTTCAACAAATCTTAGTTTAACATTTTAAAAGATGGAATTAACAGAACAAATGCATAGAATTAGTTTACCATTGACCAAAACCTTCTTCTATAGCACATGCATATCTTTGTTTTTATTTGCAACTTTGCGTTTTATATACACTTACACTTAGGTAGTTAAGTGTATCAATATTTTCTTGTAAGGTTTTTGCTCTTGACACTTCATGGAGGAAGGCTTAATAGAACCCACTGTAAAGTGGGAACATTTGGGTTTGATGCTAGCTCTATGCATGGTGCAGGAGAATTGTCTCTATTCTGTCAATCATGTTTTAAATAAACGCTGATTGGGGCCAGGCAGAAAGTATAAGTGGGTCAACCAGATAAGAAGTAGAGGTGTGGAAAGGAGAACAGGAGTATTCTGGGAAGCAGGAAACTCCCTCCACAGTTCTGCCCAGACCACCCACCGAAGAAGCAAGATGTGAGCTACCCCACTGAGAAAGGTACTGAGCCATGTGGCTAACATAGATAAGAATAATGGGTTAATATAAGCTACAAGAGCTAATGAATAGCCTGAGCTAATGAGCCAATCACTTTTATAACTTATGGAGATCTCTGTGTGATTTTCTTTGGGGCTTGCTGGATGTGGGGAACTGGGCAGGATAGAAACCCCAACTAGCAAGCCAGCCCTCATGTTACATATGCACCTTTGTAAGACTAGTTTGTAAGAATAAGTATTATTCTTTTAATGATGACTCATCAATTAATGCTCTACTGTCCTTCTAATGAAGATGAACTGGGATGTGTAATGCACACACAATAGTAGCTACGTCTACCAAACTGAACAATGTATTTGTAACTATTACCTATGAAATACAGAGAACAGTTTCGGACCCACAGTAAGAACTCTCTGTATGTTAACAATTTTTGCTAAAAAAAAATTGTATAAGTATTAAAAAACTATTCCCCATTCTACAATCATAAATCTATGCTTCTAGATTTTCTTCTAAGAATAAACTTTCCACATAGTTTTCATTTTGATATTTTTTAGCTTTCTTTTCATTTACTCTTTGTGTCCTTCACATCATGCATCTCTATCCCATTGATTTTCCCATTGCTTCATATCTGCCTTTGCTACCTACCCCCCAATAAAATAAAATAAAATTTAAGAGAAAAAAAGAAGAAAAAAGGAGAGATGAAAAAATCAAGCATGAAAGCTGTAGTATGACACAGTGAGTTACACAGTAGACCCTTTTCCCATATGTCTTTACTTGAAACTGTTCATTGCAGAGTCATTGGTCTGGTTCTAGGCCTCTGGTTTCTGCTATACCATTGATGCTCAGCTTTCACTCAAACTCCTCATGGTTATCCTGCTGTTTCCCTGTGTTGTAGAGATCCTGCAGCTTTGGGTCTGCAGGACCAGTCCTTTCACATGCTGAAGCAGATCACAGACGGGGTAGATGTTGGGGTGGGCCAACTGTGATGGTGCAGTGGCATCTCATTTGTCTTTTAATAAATAAAGCTTGCCTGAAGATCAGAAAAGTAAAACATTAGCCATCCTTACAAATGAGCAATGACACTTACCTTTAATTCCAGTAGCCACAATGATGCACACCTTTAATCCCAGTAGCCACACTTACTTGCTATAGAAACCAGGCAGTAGTGGTGCATGCCCTTAATCCCACAATTAGAGAGGATTATAAAATGGGAGAAGACTGCATTTAGTCTCGTTTGGCGGTTTCCTGGAGGCAGAATCACCATTTTCGGACTGTGGCTGAGGTAAGAGCCAGTGCTGGCTGCTTTGCTTTCCTGGTCTTCAGGCTGAACCCCAATATCTGTCTCTGAGTTTTATTAATCATGCTTCACTCTGGTTCTGGGCCTAAGTACTTCCATGGTTTGTCAGCCAGCCAGCTTTTCTTTGTCTTCATCACCAGGGTAGCGTTCTCCTGCATTGCCCTGGCTAGTTCACCCCTTGCAATGATGAGGAAGGGGCAGCACTAGTTCCCCTGCTTCCATGTCCCCAGGGTTGGTTCTTCCACATCTACACCTTCAGGGTCAGCTCTACTGTATTGTGCAGGCATGGTGTAGGGGCCATTCTCCCCAGTGTTACAGTTGATGTGGTAAAAGACCAGTTCTCCTTCTCTTATGACCTGAGGCCAGCTCCCCCCACCTGCCTCAGGCATTGATATGTGGGTGTGGGAGGTAGACGATCTCTCCCCCACCCATGCTGACACATGACAGATAAGTAATGGGGGATAGCTTTGCCATGCTCACAACTTTGGTGCTGACTCTCCCACACTTCTGTCAACAGGATTGACTATTATGCTCCCCAGGTGAGGTGCAGGGCCTGATCTCTTGAGTGTTGGAGCTGGTGGGGCAGAAGGGGCAGCTCGCCTGCTCTTATGAACTCAGGGCTAGCTCTCCCACCTGCCTCAGGCATTAATAGGCAGGGAGGGGGAGGGAATTTCTACCCCACCCATGTTACCATATGGCAGATGAGAGGTGGGAGCAGTTTTCCCATGTTCACATTCTTGGAGTGGTTTATTTGATCCCCTGTCAATAGGGTCAGCTCTAATGTGATACCCAAGAAATTGCAGAGTTTACTTTCCCAAGTGCTGCAGCTGGTAAGGGGGTGTTAGCTCCTGCACCCACCACAGTTGGCAATGATAAGAGGAGAAGGGCATCTTTTTCTTGCATCAGCCACTACATAGCTGATGACTGGGGTGTAGCCAACTATCCCACTCTCACACCCTCAGGGCTTTCTCACCCACACCTCTGCCAACAGCATCAACTGTACTATGCTGCCTAGGTGAGGAGCAAGGCCTTCTTCTGAGAGCTGCTACTGGGAAAGGGGAGGATTGGCTCCCTCATCTGTCAGAGGTGGTGAGCAGTGAGGGGTAAGGGGGACATCTCTCCCCCAACCACATCACCACATGAGAGATGAGTCATGGGGCAACTCTCCCACATTCACAACTTCAGGGCTAGTTCACTTCTGCCAGTTGGGTCGGCTCTTTTGTGCTTCCCAGATGAGGTGCAGGGCCTGCTGTTCTGAGTGTTGCAGATGGTAGGGGGCAGGGGAAGCTTTCCTGCTCTTATGACCTCAGGGACAGCTCTCCTATCTGTCTCAGGTGTTGATGGGGGAGCATCTCTCTCCACCCACATCATCATATAGTAGGTGAGGTGTGGGACCAGGTCTCCCACGCTCACATTTCTAGGGCAGCGTACTTGTGCTCTCATCAACAGGGTCATTTCTGCTGTGCTTCCCAGATGAGGTGCAGGGCCCATTTTCACAATTGTTACAGCTGGTAAGGGGTCATTTCCCTTGCCAGTTGGAAGCCATTGGGTTAAGGGAGTGGGCATCTTTCCTTGTCCCCCCCCCAACCATACTAAGGCTGGCTGAGAGTGGTGGTACCAGCTATGCCTCCTTACACCCTCAGGGTTGATTCAACAATGCCCCTTTCTACAGGGTCAACTCTACTGTGTTGTCCAGGAGGCAGAGGGCTTGTTATTTTGAGTGCTGCAGCTAGTGAGAGGTTGGGTCATGTTCCCCACCCACTACAGATGGCAAAGGCCACGGCATAACCTGCTCTTCCATTTTCCTACCCTTAGGGCAAGCTTATCCTTGCCACTGCAAACAGGATCATCTCTACTGTGCTGCCCAGGTGAGATGTAGTACCCTCTCTCCTGAGTGTTTCAGCTGGTGAGGGGCAGGACCAGTTCTCCATAGTGTTGTAGCTAATAAGGAAATATTTTGTCCTGCCTGCTAGTTCCAAATTAACCTACATAGAGACTTATTATTAATTATAAATGCTCTACCAATAGCTTAGGCTTATTACTGACCAGCTATTACAACTTAAACTAACCCATTTCTATTAATTTACATGCTGTCATGTGGGTCATGGCTAGTTACCTCATCTTCTACATATCCTGCTTCCTCTAGGTCTGACTTCACCCTTTGTCCCGGTATTCTTACAGTCTGGCTCTCCCACCTAACCTCTTCCTGACTAATTACTGATAACTCTTTATTAAAACAATGAGAGTGGTACATCTTGATAGTGCAGTAGAAGATTATTCCACAACATTTCTGCCTTTTTTAAAATCTAATTGACAGGAAGGCTTTAATTTTAACATAGTGAAACTATATACAACAAAAGAGTTATCAAGTAAGAATTATAGTTACAATATCCAGTCCATTTGCATTTGGAAAATTTAGAGAAAACACTCTATTATCTGTCTTATCTTTGTGAGTTTAAAGTTGTATATAAAATTTACTTTTTTATAATAACTAAGAAAACCTATTACTCTAACTCTTTAGTCTTTTAACTCAATCAAAGACTCCAGAAGGATATAATACTATCAAATGACAGGTACATCTGGTTGCTTAGACAATCACCAAGAGTTTCTTTGTAATGTTGGGGCATCCAATTTTCGCCTACTGGCCTAGTATTGCTGTGGGACAATGTTTTTTTTATACTGTCACTTGTATTATTTTTAATAAAATGCTGATTGGCCAGTATCCAGGCAGGAAGTATAGGTGGGGCAACAAGAATTCTGGGAAGAGGGAAGTTTCAGTCTGCAGTCATCACCCAGACACAGAGGAAGCCAGACACAGAGTAAGATGTGACTGCCTCACCGAAAAAGGTACCAAGCCACATGGATACCACAGACAAGATTTATGGGCTAAAATAAGATATAAGAGTTAATAAGAAGCCGGGCCGTGGTGGCGCACACCTTTAATCCCAGCACTTGGGAGACAGAGGCAGGCGGATCTCTGTGAGTTCGAGGCCAGCCTGGTCTACAAGAGCTAGTTCCAAAACAGGAACCAAAAACTACGGAGAAACCCTGTCTCAAAAAATCAAAAAAAAAAAGAGTTAATAAGAAGCCTGAGCTAATAGGCCAATCAGTTTGTAATTAAGGTAAGCCTCTGTATGTTTATTTGTACTGCAGGATCAAGTGGGACAGAAATCTTGGTCAACATAATATATATAACAGACATTTCTATTTTTGAAGTCAAGACACTTTTAAAATATATAAGTTTGCTTAATTCAGCAGCCTCCATAATCCAATGTCTCTCAGCAGCTACTGTTTCTTCATCAGCAAACAAAAAATTTAAAGTCAATACAATAACATACAGGATTGAGAATACCCATGTATTTTCCATCTTTTGTGCTTTTTTTCTTTATATTACTTTACTCTTAAAAACTTTATTATTTTTAGACTATTTTTCCTATGAGTGTGTAAGCCATGTTTTTTTCCCTCTTGAGCTTAAGTACATTTATAAATATGCTGTATCCACTTTAGAGGATTCCCCCCCGCCATTTGGTTCTGTCTTTACTGAACATCAGTAGTATTCTCTAATCCCATGAGATGGATCTTAAACAGCAGTTTAAGCTGACACCCACTCATCTTAGTTTAACAAATGGTACTGGTGGCTAGCTCCAGCCTGCAGGCAGTTTCTGTATGCTAAGCCTATCTCAGAGACTTCAATCACCAGGAAGCCAGACTTGACTCTGGTCTGTTTTTTTTTTTAAAAGCTTTCTCAGGCCTTATGTGAATGTACATGCTGGACATTGGGCACAATATAATATTTCTGAATAAAAGGAGTATGTTGTCCCACCAACCAGCTCCCAAATAACTACACAGAGGCTTCTTATTAACTATAAATGGAGCAGGACCAAATTTTTACAGTGCTTTCTTCTCAGCCTTTAGTGGTATCAGGAGCTGTGGATATCAAAACCAATCATAGTTGCATCAGGATCATGATCTTAGACATGGGCCCCTGATGCAGCCCAGGCACAGACATCACCAGGACCTGGGTGGCAATCACACTACCCATATCTACCTGCTCCTCACTGCTTTTACCTCCTCAAATATGTCTTTGTCCTTAGGACATGAACTATTCTGGTTCTGTGTTTCTCTCCCATACTAAATCATACACTTGCTCACCATAATAGTGTCCATCTGATAAGCAGCATGTGTGGGTCTTGTTGTCTACTCTGTCCATTATGGTACTGGGCAATACACTTTTTCCAAGAATTATAATGGTACCTGACTGTCTAGGGCCAGATGCTGAGAAGCAGCAGGTGGGCTTGTGGATAAACCTCTTCCTGCCCCACATCTAGTGACCTGGGACAGAGCTATGTTTGTCCTCTGAGGGTCCACCAGACCTATCTTGATCTGATTTTGAGACTGTATCTTGCTTTATCTCAGGCTTTCCAGGAATACATAATGCTAACCTTGAACTTGAATTTCCCCTACTCTAACTCTCCAATGGCTGGATGTATAGGTATGAGTGTATCTTTGTAAAAGACAGAGATAGAGATCAACTTTATTGTCATGTGGAAATATACTATAGCAAAGCATGGTTGATATATTAAAAAATAATTTCTGTCCTTATTTATTGTTTTACCTCCACTATATACCATAGGCCTCAGTCTCTGCTATGGCAAATCTGCAATCAAATTAAAGACTGTCTGGTGCATATCTTGGTGAGGATGTAAACATTAATTGGTATTATATTTGATAACTTTCAGATTCTATTTAATGTTACTAACAGCTAGGGTTTGGACTGGTGTTTGTAATTCAGAGACAGAGTGTTTGCTTAGAAAGCACAACCCCCTGTATTTGACTCTCATCCTCATAACAATAAATAAATTAATTAATAAATAACAAATCATCAAAGCAAACTTTATTTTAAGAATTGAGGTTTATATAAACTTGAGAAAATGGGAGGAAACATAAAGAGAAAAATTTGTCCCCTTTTCTATTTATTTTTTAGCAACAGAGTAGATGAGGTTTTACATGGTTCAAGCATGGAAATGGTGTCCATGACTTGTAGCAGATCTATGCATTGTCTCAGCCCTCAGGACAGGAAGTTACATTTACAGTTCAGCTCCTGCTGGAGGGCACATCTGCCTCCATACAGGAGACGATAGGTGCAAACAGGTGATCATGTACACTGGGTCAACACTCATTTTCTCTTTGGTCGCTACAAGATTCAGACATTGCATGATTCCATTTTCAGTGATCCTAACCCAGTTTTATTTTTAAGACGAGTTTTTGACCCAAATTAGACATATTGATTATCAATCATTCAGTACTTTTTACTCTGATGTACAATATTTCAGCATGTTATTTCAATATGTTTATTTTTCTGGCACCTCATCTACAACCAAAAGGCCAACAAGAAACCTGTCACTATTGTATATCAACTATGCTATATAAAAAACATCAAACTAGACTTTTTGACACTCTACATAAATTATTTGTCCCTTGGAACAAATATACTTAAACAAGTTGTTACAATACTCTAGAACAGGATTTGCTCTATGTTTTATTACTGGTATATCATTAAAAAATAGTTTTTTATAAACCATCTTGTGAATGTGAATTTTCTGAAGATTTATCTCTTTACAACTTCAAAAATATTTGACTCTGGTTTGGACTTCTTGAGACTGGCCTCAGGATTATGGCAAACCCCTGAATTGGCCTCCTCAGTGCTGGGATAACAGGTATCATCACCACACCTAGTAATAAAGAAGAGCTCTGTGTACCTACTACTTTTGTCACTCACCTGTGGTAGCAATATTTTCTACAACATTATGTCACTGAGTTTTGCACAAAAGAGTAGGTTGAGTATATATGATACTTTAATCAAGTTAATATTTGAACTTCTCTTTAGGAAAAAAGATACATACAATATTAGGTCCAATGAAAGACCTCAAGAAAAAAGGAAAGTGATATAAAATTAAAATCAGGAAGTTCTTATTAAATATAAGTATCTATTGCAAATGAGAAAGACAACACAAATTATACATTTGTAAGAGCTTTGAATAACCATAATAGAACTACCAGGAACAATTCCAGTCCTATGTTTAGCCCAACATAGATCTTTAATTCTTTTCCTCATATATTTTTCTACTTGTTCTTTGCTTCCTCAGATGATTATGATTGTCACTGTCATTTCTGAGAGATATAGATCAGTCTTTCTTTAGCATAACTATCTTAAGGTATTTATTAATTACAGTTAATAATTCTGACATTACAAAACATTTCCCAGCTTTTTATAGAGTTACCTTTTGCTGATTCTTACTTAGGATATGTCCTTTCTTTGTGTAATTGAGTTTGGTGGACTGAATCCTGCTTTGTGGTTAAGGATACCAAAAAGTCATTGAGTTACCAGGCTCTCACACACTTGTGGTCCCCTGTAACTGCTGCCAATATTCTAGGATTCCAGTGTGAACTACCACATGGGACTCATGACTCAAGTTTTCAATAATAAATTGTTCTTTTTTGATTTGTTAAATTTATTTATTTATTTTATATTTTGACTACAGTTTTCCTTCTTTCTTCCCCTCCCCTCTGCATCCTCCCCAAATCCACTTCTTCTCTGACTGTGTTCAGAAAGGGGCAGGCTTCCCATGAGTGTCAACAAATCATAATATATCAAGTTGAGATAGAACTAAACTCCTCCCCTTCTATTAAGGCAATTCATTATGAGGAATAGATTCCCATAAGCCAGCCAAAGCTTTAGGAACAGGCTCTGCTCCCACTGATAGGAGTGCCACAAGTAGACCAAGCTAAACAACTATCATACATATGTAGATAGCCTAGGTCAGTCCCATGCAGGCTCCCTGGCTGTCAGTCCAGAGTCTGTGAGCTCCTACAAACCTAGGTTAGTTTTTTCTGTGAGTTTCCTCGTGATGACTTTGACCCACTGACTTGTACAATTTTTTCTCCCTCTCTTCAACAGGATTCCTGAAGCTCAGCCCCAGAGTTTGATTGGGGAATCTCTGCATCTGTTTTCATAAGTTAATGAATGAAGGTTCTCCAGTGACAGTTAAGGTAGTCACCAACCTGATTAAAGGACATGGCCAGTTCAGGTTATCTATCCACTTTAGTATTGCTAGGAGTCGTGATTGGGATCATCCTTACAGATCTGTGAAAGTTTCCTTTCTACCAGGTTTCTTCCTCACCCTGAAATTCCCCCATTAAGACCTCTCTTTCATTAGTCCCCCCTTCCATCCACTTTCAAATGATCCCTCATGTTTCCATCCCCATCCACCCCTAGTTTACACAGTAGATCTCTTCTATTTCCTCTTTACAGGGAGATCTGAGTGTCCCACCATGCACCTTCCTTGTTACCTAGCCTCTCTGGGCCTGTGGATTATAGCATGACAATCCCTTACTTAACAGCTAGTATCTATTTATGAGTGAGTACATACTATGTTTGTCTTTCTGGGTCTGTGTTACTTCACTCAGGATGATTTTTTTCTAATTCCATCCTTTTGCCTTCAACTTTCCTGATGTCATTGTTTTTGACAAATGAGTAATGTTCCATTTTGTAAATATATTAATTTCTTTATCCATTCTTTGGTTGAGGTGAATCTAGGTACTTTGCAGGTTCTAGTTATTATGAACAACGCTGCTATGAACATAGTTGAGCAAGTGTCCTTATGGTATCATTGAGCTCCTTTGGGTATATGCCCAAGGTTAGTATAGCTGGGTGTTGAGATAGAATGATTTCCAATTCTCTGAGAAACTGCCATGTTGATTTCCAAAGTTGCTGTACAAGTTTGCACTCCTACCAGCAGTGGTGGAGTGTTCCCCTTACTCTGCTTCCTCTCCAGTATAAGCTATCATTGGTATTTTTGATCTTAGCCATTCTGACTGGTATAAGATAGAATCTTATAGTTTTCTGATTTGAATTTCTCTGATGGCTAAGGAAGTTGAACAATTCGTTAAGTGAATTTTAACTATTTGAAAATTTTCTACTGCTATTCAGGATTGAGACTTCATCTTGATGAATTGTTCCTGTTATGAGCATAAAGTGTCCTCCATTTCTTCTGATTGATTTTAGTTTGAAATCAATTTTGTTAGATATTAGGATAGCCACACCCTCTTGTTTCTTAGGTCCATTTGATTGGAAAACCTTTTCCCAACCCTTTACTCTAAGGTAGTGTCTGTCTTTGAGGTTGAGGTTTGTTTCTTGTAAACAGAAGAATTTTGGATCCTGTTTTCATATCCATTCTCTTAACCTGTGCCTTTTTATAGGTGAATTGAGTCCATTGATATTAAGCGATATTAATGAACAGTGGTTGTTAACTCTGGTTATTTTTGGGTGGTAGTATTTGTGTGTTTCCCTTCTTTGAGTTGTGCTGGTGGAGAGTTGTCAGATGTCTGTGCTATTGTGGGTGTTGTTGGCTTCCTTGTGTTGAGGTTTTCCTTCTAGTACTTTCTGTAAGGCTGGGTCTGTGGATACGTATTGTTTAAATCTGTTTTTGTCATGGAATATCTTGTTTTCTCCATCGATGGTAAAAGAAAGCTTTGCTGGGTATAGTAGTCTGGGCTTGCATCTTTGTTCTCTTAGTGTCTGCAGTACATCTGTCCAAGACCTTCTGGCTTTCATGGTTTCCATTGAGAAGTCAGGTGTAATTCTGATAGGTTTACCTTTATATGTTACTTAACCTTTTCTTTTACAGCTCTGAATATTCTTTCTTTATTCTGTTTGTTTTGTGTTTTGATTATTATAAGGTAAGGGGATTTTTTTTCATTCCGTCTATTTGGTGTTCTGTAAGCTTCCTGCACTTTCATAGGAATATCCTTCTTTAGGTTGGGAAAGTTTTCTTCTGTAATTTTGTTGAATATATTTTCTGGGCCTTTGAGCTGGAGTTCTCCTTCTTCTATACCTATTATTCTTAGGTTTGGTCTTTTTATGGTGTCCCAGATTTCCTGGATGATTTGTGTTAAGAATTTCTTGGATTTGATGTTTTCTTTGATCAATGAGTCTATTTTCTCTATAGTATCTTCAGTGCCTAGATTCTTTTTTCTATCTCTTGTATTCTGTTGCTTATAATTGTCTCTGTAGTTTCTGTTTGTTTACCCAGATTTTCTACATCCAGCAATTCCTTGGTTTGTGTTTTCTTTATTACCTTCATTTCAGTCTTCAAGTCTTAAACTGTTTCCTTTACCTGTTTGATTGCTTTTTCTTGGTTTTCTTGGGTATCTTTGAGGGATTTAATTTCTTTTAACTTTTTGTTTGTCTTTTCTTCCATTTCTTTAAGGGAGTTTTTCACTTCCTATTTAAGGGTCTCCATCATTTTCATAAGGTTACGTTTAAAGTCGATTTCTTCTACTTCTGCTGGGTTAGGATGTTGAAGTCTTCTTGTTCGTGTTCACTGGATTCTGGTGTTATCATGTTGCTTTTCAGGATGTTGGAGGAATTCTTGCATCGGCTCCTGTCCATTTCTTCCTTCAAATGAGGCCAGCAGAGTCTTGGCATCTTTGTCCAATCTTTGCTGTGGTTGACTGTGTACTTGGTAGTTTTCTTGGTCTTCCCTCCCTTAGGTCCCCTCAGCACTGGATCAGGCTCTCAGATCCCCTCCATCCTGAAGCAGGCTGTACTGGAAGATCCAAGGACCTAGCAGATGAAAATGAGGGCTTGGGGGCAGGGTAAAAGGGGTAAAGAAAGTCAGTAGCAGGGAACACACCCTGCTGGATGTCCAAAAGCTTAGGTAATTGGAGGGGGCCTGGATTCAGTTCCCTGGGACTGTCTGAGAGAGTGGCACTTCAGGCTATCTTGCCGTGTGGCCCCTTACCTCTCTGGATCCCCTCAGCCTCTTCTGCTGAAAATTTTCTGTTTAGATCTACAACCCATTTTTAACTGGATTATTTGGTATTTTGATATCTAATTCCTTGATGTCTTTACATTTTTTGGAGATCAGACCTCTGTCAAATGTGGGATTGGTGAAGATCTTTTCCCATTCTGTAGGCTGCCATTTTGTCTTATTGACCATGTCCTTTGCTTTACAGAAGATTTTGAGTTTCAGCGGGTCCCCTTTATTGTCAATCTCAGTGCCTGTGCTATTGCTGTTCTTTCTATTCAGGAACATGTCTCTACTGTAACTGTATTTAAGTTGAGGTCTTTGATCCACTTGGACTTGAGCTTTATGCAGGGAGATAGATTTGGATCTATTTGCATTTTTCTATATGCCAACGTCCAGTTATGCCACTACCATTTGTTGACGACAACAAATTAAGTGGAGAGACTCAAAACAATTCCACTAACATCAGGAATAAGACAAGTCCACTCTCTCCATATCTATTCAATATTTATTTATATCTATTGATGTATACAAGAACTTTAAGCCTTTGAAGAAGGAAAGTGGAGAAGTTATCAGAAGATGAAAGATGTTCCATGCCTGTGGATTAGGAGGTTTAACATAGGAAAAATGGTCGTATTACCAAAAGCAATCTACAGATTCAATGCAATCTCCATCAAAATTTAAACATGATGCTACTACTCTCCTATGGCACAGAATAGGGCTCATTCAGCTTCAGTTATATATGCTGTGGTGTTTGTCTGTGGAGAACTTCAAATCACTGAGCTGATATGTGCTCTCATGCTTGTTTCAGAGTTGTGTGTAAAGAAATGATTTCCTCTTTTCACATTACATGGTTTCCTATATTTTCTCAGAAATTATAAATTTTGCCTTTACACATGCATGTTAAAGTATGGGCCATCTAAAACATACACATCATCTCTGGCAAAGACATCACAGGTCAAAAATTGACAGCAAGAAAGAAGCTAGAAATTCAAAACTCTTAAAGAACTATATGCTTGTCTATGCCTGGACAGCTAATGCAGACAAATGGTGAGGATATGGGAAAAAGAGAACCCATGAACAATACTTGTAGGAATGAAGATTTGCCCAATTATTATGGAAAATGCTATGTATATTTTTCAAAAATCAAGACTTTAACCATCATAGAATACATGAGTTCTCTTCTAAGTATATACTCAGAGGAAGTGAAGTCTATACCTCAGGCAGATATTGGCACCTTATTGCCGTAAGATGTCTTTCTGTAAACTGTGAATATATACTGCTCTCGTTGGTTAATAAATAAATCTGCTTTGGCCTATGGCCAGGTGGGAAATCTAAGGAGAGATACTGGATAAGGAGGGCAGAATCTGGGAGATGCCATTTGGTCACTAGCTCAAGGAACATGCCAGCAGACTAGTAACACCACACTCACAGCAATACTTAGGTTAAGAAATGGGTTAATTTAAATGTAAGAGTTAGCAACAAGCATGAGCCATTAGCCAAACATTTATAATTAATTTTAAACCACTCAGTGGTTATTTTTAAAGTGGCTGCAGGACTGGGCATGGCTGAAAGTCTCCATTTACAAACATGAGGCTCTCAAATTTCCATGGTGCCTGAGAAAGCTTTAAAAGGGTTCTAGAACACATAAACAGTCAAAAACTAGCTTCCTAGCTGTGTCTCTTATGTGGGCCTTGGTACAGAGATACAGTGGCATGCGTGCTTTGAGCACAGCATGGCAGATTCCCGCCATAAGACACAAAGGCTTCTCCAAGTCACATAGCATGCTGCATGGCAGATTTAACTTTTGCTCATACAGACAAAAAAAAAAAAAGGTAAAAAGATACGCAGTAAAGAGGTCCAGATGGAAAAACCTCTAAATAGGTTCCAGTGGTGTTTTACAATGTGTGTAGGCTTAAGAAAGTAAGAAAATGGGTATAGGCAGTTATAGAAATAAATAGTTTTAAAAAATAAAACAAAGTCTTTAAAGAGACAGTAAAAAATAATATAAAAGAAAAAGCCAAGTAAAGATGGGAAATACACAGGGAGATTGAATCCTGTAGAGTATTGTGCTGATTTTGAATGTTTTGCTGGCTGATGGACAAAAGGCAGCTGCTGGGAGACATGAGACTGAAAGAAAGACTGATAAAATAGAGAGAATGATAAAATAGAGAGACGGATGAAATAGAGAGAATAATAAATTAGAGAGACTGATGAAATAGAGAGAATGATAAAATAGAGAGACGGATGAAAGAGAGAGAATAATAAATTAGAGAGACTGATGAAATAGAGAGACTGGTAAATTAGAGAGACTGATGAAATACACCAACCTGAATATTTTAAAATGCCTTAGCTTTAAAACAGAAGTCAAACATATATTTTTAAAATGGAACTTAAAAGATGCATTGCTTTGGAGAAGCAATTTTGCTTTTGTTTTCAGAGGAAACAAGAGGCTATGGATTCGTTACAGGTTAAGATGGTTCATATTTGATCAAGGGAGATCTCCTGAACCTTGACAGGTAATATCTATTAACAAAAGTTATAACTGGTCTCCCCAGGACTTGACCATTAACTCAGATTTCCTCAGGGTCCTCATAGGATTACCATTGCTCCCAATCAGCAGGAAGAAGTCTAGAGAACTACATTCAAATTCCCAAAATATTATTTATCAATGTTTATTTTCAATTAAGAGGCATTGGCTATAAATTGTTACCAGTCATAGTCAATCTCTTTCTAAAAGAAATTGATATTGAAATGATGGAGAAAGGTAGATTGTTGAATCTACTTTAATCCAAAAATACAACTGTTTAATTTCAAAATATTTTACAATGGTAGGGATTTTAGTTTGTTGATACAAATTTAAAGTCAATTTTGTTACAATGTAGGTATATTTGTACTCTTGTTTAAGGTATTACGTTTATGCAGTTCATTCAAAATTGTAATGTGAAGATGGATGCTAAAAAAAATCCCATACTAGCTCAGAATTGAATACAATAAAGGATTATTTATTTAAGAGTGGACTCACAGATCACAGCCCTCTGCCAGAATGGGGAACAAAAACTGAATCCAGCAGCCAGAAGAGAGAGCTCCCACAAGCTTTACAAGAGCACTTACAGAATAAGAGGCCATGCCCAACTGGGCTGATATCTTTTTTTTTTTTTTAAAGATTTCTGTCTCTTCCCCACCTCCGCCTCCCCTTTCCCTCCCCCTCCCCCAATCAAGTCCCCCTCCCTCGTCATGGGCTGATATCTTAAAGGCTGTTGGCTGAAGGAGTTCACACAGCACCGCTACCCTTTGTCTAAATAAGAGAGTTCTAAGTCTAATATAAAACTATATATGGTAAGAACAAATATCAGATATAAAAATTAGAATTACAACCAACATAAACAATATCAAGCAAGGAAGATATGTTAAATGTTTCAATAATTATCCTATTCTAAGGAGTTTAAGTCTTGTATTAGAAATATCTTGGTCAAGTCATGAGAGGAAAGTAACTACAACTATTTAGTCTTCAACCCCATTGAAGACCTAAGAATGGAAATAATATTACTTGAGTAAACAGGAAGTGCTATCAAGAAACTTTCAAAATGTACAATAAATGTCAGAGACAACTGGCTACGTGGGTAATCACCCAAAGTCTCATTTGCAACATTAGACCTTTGGCTAAGGTCAAAATGGACAGACCATTTTCAGAGGCAGGACATTTCTTAAAACTGTCTTATCCTGTCTTGGCAAGATTTGACAGTCTTTTTTCTTGTATCCTGCTTGCCCTGTGCAAGCACCATGCATTTTGTCAGTGGTTCAGTGTTCAGGAGTTCCTTGCCCAAAGGCCAGTTTTGCCAAGAACAAAGCAAGTTCCAAGTGGAGTATCTTCGGTGCTCAGCATTCTCTTGGGAATAGATTGGTGCTGCTAGGAGTTATCATGTCTCATGTCAACAGAACCTTAAGATATTTAAATGCCATGATCTACAGTTCTTTGAAGTAGTTGAAGATTATCTATCAATGCAGAATACAATCTCTATATATCTAAAGAACCTGATTAGTCTTACTGTGAGTATGACAAACATGGATGACTATTGACCTATAATTCTTAATATCCAAATAGCTTAAAGACTAAGACTTCATATTAGAATATATTAAATAATTTTATAAACTGCAACAAATGAGGACAATGACCCCAAAATGTAAACAATGTATAAGTATCCTGATCAGAGGTATAAAAGTATAGTGCAAGATAATAAATATATGCTAAAATTGTATCAACATGCAAAATGTCTTAAGCAGAGGTAGAAACATGCTTGCATACAATCTGACAAAATAACTTTGCAGAGATGTACAAATATGGTAAACAAAATAGGAGCATACTAAATATAACAAATATAATTTGAATTTTCATCAATATGCAAGAATCTATACCAATGTGGGGGCTGGAGAGATGGCTCAGTGGTGAGGAGCATTGCCTGCTCTTCCAAAGGTCCTGAGTTCAACTCCCGGCAACCACATGGTGGCTCACAACCATCTGTAATGAGGTCTGGTGCCCTCTTCTGGCCTGCAGGCATATACACAGACAGAATATTGTATACATAATAAATAAATAAATATTTTTAAAAAATAATAGCTCACAAGTATTCCCTCTGTTACTATTATTATTAGTGTGAGTAAGACCACACTAAACTATCTTTTATCCCATCCAATTTCCCTTTTTTCTTTTTTTCAAAGAGATCCCTGAGACTTCATAAATTCTACCCCAACCCCCAACCCTATATCAGTTATAATCAACCCCTAGTTGATGTCCCTAACCCTGAAGACAAGCTTTGTTGGGAGAAGCGATGTTGTCTTCTAGAATTATTTACAGCTGTCATGGGGCAATGTTATTTCTATGGGATCCTTTAAAAGTAAGATGATGGTTAAGTTTCAAGATTACTGTCTGGTATAATTGCAAATAGTCTCTGTGTATTTGATGGGTTCATTGTACTTGTTTTCTCGATTCAGGAAATAACCAGGCCAGCTTAAAGATAAACAACTATATTTTTAATTGTTATAAGGGGAAACTCATGCCACAAGAATGGAAAGTCTGAGTTCGGCTGTGTCCGGTGGGAATCACCCAGAGAGTGTGCACCTGGTCTGTCCCAGTTTTCTTCCTGGGCTCCAGGTAGCCATGCCTTAATTAGGCTCCACTTCTTAAAGGTGATTGATTAAAAGAGCTTCCCCCATCAGTTTATATGAGGTTCCTATTTGAAGTTCTGGCCAGAACGTTGTAAGAAGGTGCACAATTTCAGCTAAGTTGAAACTATCTTGAGCAGCTTTTACAGCAAAACAGTCTTAAAGTAGCACTATCAACATTATGATGGCATATCAATCAGATAGAGTCATTGTTGTGGGGCCCCATCTTCTTACTGGGAACTTAGATTACTGCAGGAATCAGTTCATTGTAAAAAATGTAAACATTATTTATGTAGACATATATCCAAGGAACATTATTTATATAGACATACATTCAATGAAAACTATAACAGAGACAAAAATAGGCATGGAGAAAAGTAAAACTTTCCTAAATTCTTTCTTATTTCTGTCCCATGGATGATGGCTCCTGACATGAAACAGAAACTGAATATTTCTTTTAACAACATGCTTGGATTTAGAGAAAGATAACCGTTGTCCAACTCTAAAGTCAGCTTTGATTTTTAAGAGAGTTCTGATTATTATTCTACATGTTCAGAGATTTTTTTACACTGCAATTTTTTCTGCTTCACTAGGCTGAAGATGGATTCCCCGACATTATAGAAGAATTTTGGATGACTCTCCAGGCAACCAGATGTCTCTGTCACTTCTAGAGTTTTGAAAGTTGCTTATAATGCACTTCCTCTTTACTCAGGTAAAATTATATTCGTCTGAGGTCTTTGATGGAGCTGATAATTGTTTTGTTATATGTAATTTTACTATGTTTAAATTTAAAGTTTTCCTTTTTAAAAAAGATTTATTTATTATGTATACAGTGTTCTGCCTGTATATATGACTGCAGGCAAGAAGAGGACACAGATCTCATTACACAAGGTTGTGAGCCACTATATTATTGTTGGGAATTGAACTCAGGACCTTTGGGAGAGTAGCCAGTGCTCTTAACCTCTGAGCCATCTCTCCAGCCTTTCCTTTTTGATTAGTCATGAAAGGGAAAATACTGTGGGGTGTCTTTCTATATTCTGTGAATATGTGTTGCTCTCATTGGTTGATAAATAAAGCTGCTTTGGCCTATGACAAGGCAGGATAGAGCCAGGTGGAAAATCCAAACAGGGATAAATGAAAAGAAGGATGAAGTTTGGTAGATGTTATCCAGTTGCCAGACAAGGAACAATATGCCAACCAACTAGTAACACCACGGCCATGTGGCAATTCTTAGATTAATAGAAATGGGCTAATTTAAGTGAAAAAGCTGGCTAGTAATAAGCCTGAGCCATTGGCCAAACAGTTATAATAATTACTAAGCCTCTGAGTGGTTATTTTTAAAGTGGCTGCAGGACAGGGTGGGATGAAAAGCTTCTGTTTACACCTTATTTCTTATGGCATTATTCCCAGTAACCAAGACACAGGAACAACCCAGTTACCATAAATAATTGAACAGACATATATAATGGGGTTTTAAAAAGAAAAAAAATCTTACATTTGCAAACAGTGGATATGCCTGGAGTTTATATTAGATGAAATAACACAGACACAAAAGGAAAAATACTACATTCTCATGTGCCAAAACCAGTATGCATATAAAAAGTCCAAAATTTGTTAGCAGAGGTAGGGGAGGGGCCAGTGATTGGGAAGCCATAGGTCAGAATAAATCTAGAAGTCAACTTCATAGCACGAGCAGTAGAGTTGGTCATAGAGCACTCTTTCCTGAGATTTGCTAAGATACATATAAAAGTCAATATATGAGATGATAGATGTGTTAACTTTGCATTAGTCAACAACCATATCACTGTATACAGGGACCTAATCCATAGAACTTGTATAATCTGCATGTGTACCCTGTATATGTGCATTCTGCTGTGCATCTGGTTAACTTTACAATAATCATTCTGCATATGAACTTTGATAGATTTTAGGGCATTTAAGAAGCTCCTCTAGATTCAAGGGATTCTACTTAAATATTTAGAATTACTTGATTAGGCCGGGCGGTGGTGGCGCACGCCTTTAATCCCAGCACTCGGGAGGCAGAGGCAGGCGGATCTCTGTGAGTTCGAGACCAGCCTGGTCTACAGAGCTAGTTCCAGGACAGGCTCCAAGGCCACAGAGAAACCCTGTCTCGAAAAACCAAAAAAAAAAAAAAAATAGAATTACTTGATTAAGTCTGAAATCAACATTTAAATGTTTGCAAAAACTTAATCTGTTTAGTGAATAAATTTTATCTATTAGTTTTTGTACATCTGTGTAATAATATTCAGTAGAATGTTATTAATATTTAAATAAGTCCCATATTTCAATAAATAATTGATGAATTAGAGGATAGCTAATTATAAATAATAATTTTTATTTTTCTTTAGAAATAGCAATTTTTGACATAAATTAATCTCACTGTCACGATCTGCACAACTTTGGGACTGAATTGACTGGGGTGGAGAATAAGAAAAAGACACAGGTACAGAAAAGCTAGGATTTAGTGGGCCAGGACTTCTGAAGGAGAAGAACCAGCATCCTTGAATCTCAGCCTGTGTACACCTTTATTGGAGACTGCTGAGCAGTCCTTACTCCCCACTGAGCAAGGACTGTTTCAGCAGGGAGTCTCTGTAAGGAACTGTCTCAGGCTGCAATCATTCAGGAGGAAGCTGTGGTTGATATTGTCTGCACACACTCTGACACAGGGAAGGGCTTGTCATTCTGATGGGTCTGAGACACTGGGATCCCTGAGAGGGCCATGCTCATGTCAACAATACACATTCATTGAGGATTTCACCCACTCCCAACATATCACAATGGCTATAAATTATGCATTTGCCCTAGTTGTCTTATAAAAGAATAACTTCCTATTTGGGTGCTCAATTTTGTAATACAAGTTTTAGCAATAGTTTGGTAATTTTTGTAACATATTCTGTGTTTATTTTCATTGAAATTGCACTGAATACATTAATATGAAATGAATTTTCCTCCTTCTGAGAGCACACAGTATTCTTCTTCTATGTCAAAAGGAAATGCTTCCAACATCTCCTAGTAAGGATGATAGCTTCTTGCATTTGATGAATCTGATAAAAATCCAATGTCAATTTTATTCTCATCATTTGTATATGACTCAGATATTAAAGCCATGTCAGGAATATGATTTTCAAATACTTCTCCCGTTCTGTGAGTAATCTTTCATATTCTCTCTTTTCTTTCTGAGGAAGGGTTTCATGTAGCTTACACTAGCCTCTGGTTTGGAAAGTCTTTCTGTCTATGTGTTGCTTTTATTGGTTAATAAATAAATCTGTTTCGGCCAGTGGCTTAGCAGAATAGATCTAGGCAGGAAAACTAAACTGAATGCTAGGAGAAAGAAAGCAGTTAGGAGCCATGCAGCCTCTACCGGGGACAGATGCCTGCATTGTAGCCTGCTGAATCTTTGTCAGTAGGCCATGACCTCGTGGTGATGCACAGATTGATGGAGATGGGTTAGTTTAGGATATAAGAGTACACCAGAAATACGCTTAAGCTGTTGGCTAAACAGTACTGCAAATAATATAGTTTGTGTGTGATTATTTTGGGTCTGAGTAGCAGGGAACAAAAGAGCATCTTCCCCCAACAAGCTTCAAACTCCCTGTATAGACAAGGATGATCTTGAATTTCTGAACATGCCTCTGTCTGATTGCTGGGAGTGCTGAAATTACAGATGTGTACCACTGTCACTGTGTCCAGTTGCTACAGTGCCAGGATGAAACCCAGGACCATATAAATGTGGTTAGGACTCCACTGCTGAAGGTGAAGGTGAAATCAATACCTCACAGACATACCTGTGCCTCACCAAAATTTCAAAACCTAGTATTACTATGTAGTTCAATCTGGCCTGGAACTCACGATCTTCCTGTCTCTGCCATATACTGAGACTACATTTGTACACCACTATGTCTAGCTGTGTTCATTTCTTACCTACTAGACTTTTTCTACACCCTTTGCATGCTATAGGGATCCTCTGATGGGAAGCTCTTGTGCTCATGATTAGAGTTTTAGAAAGAGATTTAGAAAATGTGATTAGTGTAAATCTAAGAAAGAGAGAAATACGCTTTCAAGGAATTAATTAAAAAGCAATCCTTGAACTGAAAGGCAAGAAGATCCACTAAATGCACAGTAGATGAAAAAGTTCCAAAGCAAGGAATATCACTAGGAAATGTCAGCATACTGACAACAGAGAGCATATACCATGACCTTCTTAAAGAAAAAGAGGTTCATACAGAGCATCAGACACTAGAATGGCATCCTTTGAGCTGCGGATGACATGTGCACAGGCTCAACAATGTAAGATTTAAAGGCCACAAGTAGGAGTGCCTGGGACATGCTCTCCAGTCAAGAGTTCCCTATCAGCAGCCTAGATAAAAATAATGCTTTTCAATAATGGAACATTTTACGGATGGGTTGGGCTCATAAGCAATCACCAATGCTCAGGTCCTATTCTCTGCTCCAACACTACCATTTTCTTCCTCTGAAGCAAAGAGGGGTCTCTTTGTTAACAGAGGCTGCAGCAAGCATTTACTGCTCTCCTTCCTATGCTCTTCCTAAAATGACAGTAAAGGAACTTTTTTTTTAAAGAAAAGCTTTTAATCCTGATGCCCTTTTCTCGAAGTTTTGTTTTTTCAATGTAATTGTCTGCAATGTTATTTAACCTCCTGTCTGTGTCTATTTTAGATTTACTTCACAATCTACCTTAAAATAAGTAACTGTGTATTTATTTATATTCTCTAATTAATTCCATTTACTCACTTTTCTAGAAAATATTTATCATTACAATCTTTTTTCTTTATTAATCCCACCACACATAAACATATGAAATAGTTGTTTTCCAAGATGTTTATCTACTTTCTGGAATAAATGTTCTTATATTTCTTCAGTCATAAAATATTTTATTTAATTTTTTGCTTTACTTATCTTACACTGACTCTGGCATTTTTTTCTCCTATTGACATTTAGTATTTGTCTGAAAATGTTCTTTTCTCTCATTCCCCTGGATCAAACTACAGACCTCACATAGAAATGGCAAATGTTATCTTGTTGGTCAGCTGCCTTCTACTGAGAGATGACAAGGGAACCGTAATTATGTATTTTTTTATTCATGAAACATTTCTGGTCTCCATGAAAAGTCTCACTCAGGTTCTTTGTGTTATTTTATTCTTGCATATCCTGCTATAAAATGATTCAGGTACCTGATGAGATAGAAATCAATCCATAATGATAAGAACTTTACCTTCTAAAGAAACATCTTGAAGGACTTTGTTTCAATCACAAAAATACCTTTCAGAATTTCACTAGAATTATGCTAGGCAGTGTGCACCCTTTGTTTGTGAATCTGCTACTTCCCAGAGTTGCCCAAGAATAACAATTGCAGGTGTCTCTTTCTTGTTGCATACAGAAAATGGAGATTTGGGTTTAGCAGTGATCTGCTCTGGCTGCCAAATGTTATGCAAATAATTCTGCACAAAGTCCTGGCTCTTTCATTGATTAATCCATTCATTAAACCAATATGCCACATATATTGAATACCTACTAGAAGCTGTGAGGTTGGAGGGAGAATCTGAGTACAGTAGTGACCGTAACAATCCTATTTCCTACTTGTAGTGCAAGGTCTTGGGGACAGCAAGCATGTAAGCTAGGAATTGCAGTACATTATAAATGCTCCAACTGACTTGCCTCCTTAAGTACAGTAGGCAGTGCATCAGTATCATAGATGCTCCAACTAATGTATAGTCATGGCCTCTGGGAATACAGAAGGTAGAGCACTTACACCTAACTCTTGGGCAGGAGAAAGCTTTGGGGGAGAGACAATGGTAAGGTAGGTCTCAAATGATACTTCAAGGGTTTACAAACTTAGCAACAGCATGCTAGAAATTGAGGAATATATTACATGAAGTCTAAGGTATAGAAAAAGCTACATATAACAAAAAAATAAGAAAAACGCAACTATTTCTATCTTGCTTGATTTATAAGGCATGTGAAATGTGTATGACAATGGTTCTTGTGGCAAAGGTTGTAAACCCTTGCCTGTAATCCCAGCACTGAGGGGGCGGAGTCATCATGAATTGAAAGCCATTCTGATCTCCATAGGGTATTACAGACCAACATGGGCTACAGAGTGAGATTCTTATCCCCTCCCAAACAAAACAAACAGACAAGCAAAAAGCCAAACAATCAAACAAAATCCATTTCAAAATAATAAATTTGGATTTTAAAATCAACCTATGTCAGAAATATGTTGGTTAAATTCTTGATCTTCGCTGGCAAGATGGCTCAGTGGGTAAAGTTGCTTGCTGCCATACCTAAAGACCTGGGTTCAATTCCAAGAAGCCACATAGTAGGAGAGAACTAATACCCAAAATTTAGCCACTGACCTACACACACAGTATGACACCCCTACACAAATAAATAAATGAATAGTTTTTAAAAAATTGATCCTCACTTTTCTGAAGTTCTTGTTCCTTTATTGTATTGATTGGTAATTTATCCAATAGAACTATGAATATTATTGACAATTGGTATACTGGCAAAGACTCCCTTTGACCAAGGTTTAGTTAGGGTGCAATGAATGAGCTTTCTTCTCCCCAAGAGCTAAGCATTAGAGCTTACCACTGCTGGGCCTATATAATCCAATTTTAGCAAAATTCCCATAAATCAGTAGAGAGATCCTTGACATTGATATGTGATTTACCATAATATCTAATCAAATTTCTGAATCAAATCAAATCTCCTTAACCACCTTGGCCTGCTGTCAGCCAGAACTGAGTTTAGTGAGGATCCCTCAACCCTTGTGTCTATCTTGTTACCTGTAAGTTTCCATCCTCTGATCCCTCCCTCATCCTGCTTGTTGTTATAAACTCCCAACTGCTTTTTGTTATACTTGGAATTGATCCCAGTTCTTTGCTGATGTCTCTGTCCTTCTACTGCAGTGGTTCCTGAGTAAAATCTGCATTTAGACTCTTAATTCTGCCTGACTATGCTTCACTTTGATAGGGGCGCACAAGGTATCACCTGCTTTTTTTTTTTGAAAAACAGACATATCATTTTATCTCAAAGATCATTCCCTATGTTTGCTACCTTTTGATTGATAGATATGGTTATTTCCTTTACTTAATATTTTCCTCTTATGGGTATATCAGTAAATATATCAGTCGACAATCTTCACAGCCTGTGAAGCAAGACATTCATAACAATCATGTAATTGTAATTTAGGGGAGTAAGAATTAGCCATATACTTTAATAATGCAATAAAATTAACAACCTGAACTAAGACAGGAATATTGTACATAGTGAGACTTGAGATGAGGTGTCAGACTTTACTGTCAGAGGTCAGAAAAAAAAATGAGACAATGTCCAAATTTTTGACTAGACTTCAGAGCTAAATAATAACTTTTCTATGAACACTAGGAACATACACAGCTAGAGATATGTTGAGCTCCAGATATCTTGAATGTATAAATATAAGAAATAAGCTAAACATAAACACATTTGTATAATATATATATTTAAATTTCAGTGCGATATCAAAATGAAATACTGGGGTTAGGTTATTACACAATAATTAAAGCTATGAGTATGAACATGGTCATATAATTAGTTAATTAATTAGTTGAATTAATTAACTGATTTTTAACCTTTAGTTACTTTACATGTATGTACCTGATTGTATGTGTGTGTAAGAGAAAGAAAGTTCATATACTACATGAATGTGAGAGCATTTGGAGGCCAGAAGATGGTACTGGATTCCCTAGAACTAGAGGGTGTTAGGAACCAAATTTGGGCCCTCTGTAAGAGTGTCCAGTGCTCTTAACTAATGAACTATCTCTCTTGTCCCAGATCACTTAATTTACATGTTTAAAATATAAATATATAAGCAAAGTAGGATGTTGGTTAATAATAAAACACATAGTTAAATGGAAAAATAGAAGCTAGTACTGACCTAACAGAGGTGAGAGAAGGAAAAAGTACATTGAGAAGCTGAACAAGGAGATTGTACTAAAGGACTGATCAGCAGAAGTGCAAGTGTGAGAAGGGTTGATGTGGGTAAGACACTCTGTCATCAGAGTGTGGATTATGAAGTTGACAGCGTTGTTTTGAAGGAGAAAATACTGTGAATCACAGTCTACAACTCATACCATGAATGGGAAAATAAAGAAAAGAGAAAGTGGAGCTGAAAGGATGGCTCAGTGGCTAAGGTGCTTTCCACACAAGTCAAGGACCAGAATCCAGAACCAAGATAAAAATAATGGGCAGGCATAATGGGCTGCCTGTAATTCCAGTCTTGAAAGACAATAGAAGAATCAAGAGCAAGCTGACCAACAAGACCAGCTATATTGAGGAATTCCAGGTTTGATTGAGAGTCCCTATCTTACACACATAAACATACATATAAACACATACATACCACACAAACATGACCAAACTGATTAAAGAAAAGAAGCAACAGTAGACTTTCCTTAACAGGTTCTTTTAACAGGTATAAAAAGAGATCAAAGAAAAATATCAGTTAAACAAGCAAATAATTACCAAAGGAAAACATAGTCTCTAAGTGTAGTTGGAGGCCTCTTGTTCATTCCCAGCCATCCAGACCATAAAATAATCACACAGAAACTGTATTATTTAAATCACTGCTTGGTCAATCACTTAAATGTATTGCTATCTAGCTCTTATATATTTGGTTAACCCATTTCCATTAATCTGTGTATCACCACATGGCTGTGGCTTACCAGGTAGAGTTCCCTCTAGTGTCTGTCTTCAGTAGGGCTGCAAAGCTTTTCCTAAGTCTGCCTACTTTCTCCCAGCATTCAGTTTAGTTTTCCCTGCCTAGCTTTACTCTGTCATATCAAAGGCCAAGGAAGCTTCTTTATTCATTAACCAATAAAAGCAACACATATACAGAAGGACCTGCCACATCATTTCAGGCAAAAAAAAAGCATCATGAAAATTATGTAAGAAAATTTCAAATTTTAATTAATCAAGATTCACTTAACAAGTCCTGGCTGAATGTGTTTGAGATGGCATGTCTCAAGATAACTCTACGTGTCACACGAAGATATAGACTGTGGAAAGAGACATTTCCATCTACAGAAGGAAGGAAACTACATGATATGTCAGCAGCGCTTGAGATACTTTGGCTACGTTATGAGTATGAATGATGGTAGATACCCAAAGATAGCACTGCTTGGAGGACTGCTTGGGATAAGGAGAAGAGGAAGGCCCCCAAAACACTGGATAGACAGCTGTTGTAACAGGGGCAGCTGGGCTGTGTCCCCGTCACCCGGCCGCCCGCATGGCTAGCTTATGCCCGAAATAATTACACAGAAACGGTATTCATTTAAACACTGCCTGACCCATTAGTTCCAGCCTCTTATTGGCTAGCTCTCACATATTGTTCTAACCCATTTCTAATATTCTATGCAGCACCACGAGGTGCGCTTACCAGGAAAGATCTTAACCTGCGTCTGGCTGGAGTGGGAGAATCATGGCGACTCACCGACTCAGCTTCTTTCTCCCCGAATCCTGTTCTGTTTTCTCCGCCTACCTAAGGGTTGGCCTATCAAATGGGCCTAGGCAGTTTCTTTATTAGTTAACCAATGAAAGTAACAGATAAGATACAAGACCCACCTCCATCATTTCCCCTTTTTCTGTTTAAACAAAAAAGAAAGGCTTTAACTTTAACATAGTAAAATTACATATAACAAAACAGTTATCAAGTAAGAATTACAGTTACAATATTTATATCTATTTTATCTCTTATCATAACTAAGGAAAACTATAACTATTTATTCTTCAACTCCATCAAAGACTCCAGAAGGATATAATAATACCTAAGTAAACAGGAAGTCCAAAACTCTAGAAATGACAGAGACATCTCGCTGCCTGGACAGTCACCCAAAGTTCCTCTGTACTGTTGGGGCATCCATCTTCGGCCTACAGGCCCATAGTATCCAGCAGACATTTCCATGAAGCAGGAAATTTCAAAGACAGTTTAGTCACTTTCTGCTTGTTTTTTGGTACCAACTGCATGAGACAATTTCGAATGGTGCACATTTTTGATAACACTCTGGCCAGACCTTCTCAAAACGCACAGAGACTAGTTACAATTTTCTTGGGTCAAAGGTTAATTTGGGAATTTTACCATCATTTGCTTTCACAGGAGCCCCTAAGAAGAACGTCGCCCCCATGTCAGCTTGAAGCAATCTTAGAGGACGACGTCCCCTCTCCCAACAGAATTGCCCTCAGGGTTAGGGACATCTTTTATTGGTTGGTTCGGGGTTGAGGGGATGGGGAGATGTTTTATGGATTTAGGGGTATGTTAAAAAAAAAGAAGAAGAAGAAGAAGAAGGGGATTAACTGGTTTGTTAGAATGATTGGTATTTGTGAGTTACTGTTCTTAGAAAATTGTATTGGTACTGTTTCCTGTATATTGATATATTGAATATTGTATGTGAATGTTCCTACCTCTATTTTTGTATAAGAGTATGCTTATATTGTATTGATACATCTACCATATCACAATGTACATTTCTACCTCTGATACTATTTATGTAATAACATTGTTTACATTTGATATGTAATGACATTGTTTACAGATGAAGATCATTGTCTTCATGTATTGCACAGTTGTTCATTCTCTTAGTCTTCAAGTTAGATAGGTATTGAGAATTATATGTTTGTCATGTTTATTCTTAGGTTAATCAGGTCTTCTAGTTACAGAGAGATTATATTTAGTATAGATAGTATAATCTTCAGCCTCTTTAAAGAGCTGTAGAAAATGGCCTTTAATCTAACCTAAAATTCTGTGCCAACGAGACACAATTACTCCTGGCAACGCCACTCTACTCCCGAGAGAACGTTGAGCACCAGACACTCCACTGGGAGCTTGTCTTCTTGGCAGAACTGGCCTTTGGGTTAAGAAAAGCCCATACCTCATTTACTGACAAAGATATGAAACAGGATTGTCTTATCTTGCCAAGACAGGGTAGGATAATTCTAAGAAAGTTCCTTGCATTTGATAATGGTATGTCAGTTATGTTAGGCCTTAGCCAAAATTGGTTGACTCAACATTGCGAACGAGAATTTGGGTGATTGCCCAGGTAGTCAGTTGTCTCTGTCAATTATGGCACATTTTGGATATCTCTCATTTGTTAAGTAATATTTATTCCCTTCTCAGATCTTTGACGGAGTTGAAGATTATATAATTGTAATTACTCTCTACATTATTTAGACTCCTTGAGATAAAATATCGGGTAAAACTTTTGTTCTCAATATTGTTTATTATATCTATTATTTGTTATTATTGTTTATAGTTGTATTTGGTTTAGTTCTGTCTTATTTAGAAAAAAAAGGGGAGATGTAGGGATAGGCCCTGCCCATATTGGGCGGTGTTGGCTCGGGCGAATGTTTACTGATAAATGGGGAGTGCAGGAGCGGCAAGCTCTCTCTGCTGCTTCCTGTTTTCTGTGCTGTGCGGGATCCGTGGATTTGTGAGTTTGATTTTCCCATTAAAGTTGCATATCTTTATTACGATTGTCTGGATTAATACACGAACCGCCACAGACAGCACAAAGGAAGACTGTGCAACCTTGGGTATGACAATAACACATGCCTCTAGGACTGCCCACGATAAGAACAACTGGAGAACCACCATAGAAGGGCTGCCCATTCATGCTTAAGTATTGCCAGGGCAGAAATGATGATGAAATGAATACAACATAGCAAAGTGTAGGCAGACTTTTCTGCCCCACCAGCTGTGCCCCAAATAATCGCACAGAGCCTTAATATTAATTATAAGTGCTTGGCCAGGGCTTAGACTCATTTTTAGCTACGTCTTATAACTTAATTTAATCCATTTCTATTAGTGTATGTGCTTCCCTGAGGCTTGTTTTCCCCATGTACGATCTTCTCAACCTGCTCACTCGATATCTGTGGCATCTCCTCCAAGTATGCTCTTCTTCTCCCCAGCATTCTCTCTGCCCCCCCAAATCCTACTTAGCCATCAGCCAATCGGCTTTTTATTAACAATGAGAGCAACACATCTTCACAGTGTACAGAATGATTATTCCACAGCAGCAAAAGCAATTCATAAAACAACAAACAAACAAACAAACAAACAAAAACACCAAAAATGAGGTTCTGAGTCTAGATAGAAGATTTTGCCATGGGCTTGAAAAAGGAATTTTCTGTTAAAGAAAAAATGGAATCAAATATCCTGGGGTCATAGGGTCTCACAAAGAAAAAACCATCAATTAGAGAGACTACATGGGACTGACCTATGCACTCTGTACATATGTTACAGTTGTGTAGTTTGGTTTTCTTGCTGGACTCATAACAGAAGGAGCAGGGACTCTCTTTAACTCTTTTATTGGATTTTGGGGCCCTACTCCTTATATTGGGTCACCTTGCCCAGTCTTAATACATGGGGAGGTGCTTAGTCTTAGTGAAACTTGATATGCCATGTTTTGTTAATATCCGTGGGAGACCTGCTTTATCCTGAACAGAAACAGAGAAGGAGTAGATTGGAAGGTAGAAACAGAGATGGGCTGGGGAAGTGGGTTGGGAGGAGGGGAGACTGTGCCCTGGATGTAAAACAAACAAACACACAAATAAATAAAAACATTGATAGTAATTATTAAAATATAAATGCAAAGGTCATTCAGGGTCATCTTATTAGCTATAATGACTATTCTGATGCTACCTTGAGGAAGGAGATATTGACTGAACTTCAAATAAAACAAGCAAAAATGGCATTTACAGCAAAGCAAAAGAGATGTAGCATAAATAGAGGAAAAAATAATAAAAAAAATCTAGAGAAAGAAGATGACCTATAGGACAGGAATCTTGCTACTCAGACCAGGGTCAAAATGCATTACCGCAGAGTGGAAGGGATGAGGAATTTTATCAGGGATCCACAGTGATCAGGATAGCAGGATTCTTGGAGAAATTGGGCAATGCAAAGATAAGGTTCAAAAGCAACAACTACTTGTGAGAGGACATAATGGGACCTGATTATAGATTTGCCTAAAGAGGTTCTGCTCTGTCTTTCCTTGTCCTGAAGAAGAAAAACAGTGAAAGAGAACAGACGATTTACCACCGTCCTCAGAGAAAACTCCAATGTGCTCAACACGTCCTCCAAGACCTGAAAACCCCAAACTCCCAACTAAACCCACTCACTTTTTACAGTATCTTACTCACCATGATCTATGTCCCCACTGCATTGAGAACATTCCAGGCCCCTAGTGTATCAGAAGTGTTATTTTGCCTGGAATGCATGTGTGCCATCCTCCACAATACCCAGCCTATGCCATCTAAGGGTCATGTTGCTTTGAAACAACGGATGTCACTGGGCACTGGTGGCATATGCCTTTAATGCCAGCACTTGGGAGAAAGAAGCAGGCAGATCTCTGGACTCAAGGTCATCCTGAACCTTCATCTGGCAATGGATGGAGAAAGAGACAGAGACCCACATTGGAGCAATGGACTGAGCTCTCAAGGTCCAAATGAGGAACAGAAGGAGGGAGAACATGAGCAAGGAAGTCAAGACCGCAAGGGAGGCACTCACCCACTGAGACGGTGGGGCTGATCTATTAGGAGATCACCAAGGCCAGCTGGACTGGGACGGAAAATGCATGGGATAAAACTGGACTCACTGAATATGGTGGACAATGAGGGCTGCTGAGAAGCCAAGGACAATGGCACTGAGTTTTGACCCTACTGCATGTATGGCTTTGTGGGAGCCTAGCCGGTTTGGATGCTCACCTTCCTAGACCTGAATGGAGGGGGTAGGACCTTGGACTGCCCACAGGGCAGGGAACCCTGACTGCTCTTTGGACTGGAGAGGGAAGGAGAGGGGAGTGGGGCGTGGGGAGTGGGGGGAGGGGGAGGGAAAAGGGAGGTGGGGAGGAGGCAGAAATTTTTAATTAAAAAATTTTAATAAAAAAATAAAAAAGATTAACATGACATACGGGAGAAACTTTGCAATATGACATATTTCCAATGTAAAGAAGAGGTGTCCTTTCCTATAGATTATTGTGAGTTTAAAGGAACTAGCCTCCTCCTCCCACCACAGATGAAGAATTTGCTAATGATATGGAAATGGATAGCAGAAACACTTCCCAGTAAGAGGTGGACTCCCTTAGAGAAGTGCTCTGCAACCCATCTCAAAGTTCTATTAACTGATCTGAAAAATTAAGGAAGTCAGCAGGGATTTCTGTGGAGTGTTTCTTTTAAAATGTATTTCCTTATTAAGAAATAACAAATTAAAGGGCTGAAAATTCAGAGAAGAATTACAGGAAAAGGAAGTGGTTGCCTAGTGAGAACAGAAGTCCATGCTGAACCAGACTTGGGAAACAATATAAAATATTTCAAAGTAACCTGAAAAAGCAACTGAAGACAGTTAAAATGCACACAGGTAAAAGATTTCCGAGACAGAGATAAGTTGGCATCTGTGTCTCAGTGACAGGTAAAGGCCCTTTTCACTTTAATTTTTAACACTTTTACTGTATAACTATTAGTGTTTGTGTGTGTGCACTGTATACGTGACACAGATGTATGAGCGTGGGTGTGCTCATGCCATGGTGGGTGTATGAAGGTCAAAGAACAACTTTCAGGAATCTTTTTTTCTTCCACCCTGGGCTCTGGTGATAAACTTCAGGTGGTCAGCTTGTGCAGCGAGCAAGTACTCCAACATGCTAAGCCATCTCATTGGCCCTGTATTTTAATATTAATCTTTCTTTTCTCCAAATAGATGGATTTGTGATTATTAACTAAAGTTCAAAATTAATTCAGACTTCCCTGGGTTTCACATATTTTATTCAGTTTCTGGAACACATCTGGAATACCATATTAAATAATCAGATGTTCTTAGGTTCCTCAAACTATAGTGATCTTTTGTTTATGTTTTAACAAATAACCTTGCCTAAAGATCAGAGGGCAGAGCTAAATTACTAGAAGCCATCTTTAATCCTAGTACTTAGGAGACCCACACCTTTACTCCCAACACTAGGAAGATGGAGAGTAGGAGGGGTATGGCTGGGTAGAGAGAGGGATGTAAGGTAGGAGACAGGAGCTTAGATGCAGTCTGAGTATGCAATCTGAAACAGTCTGAAGCAGTCAGACAGAGGATGGAGTCTGAGGAGGCAGTCTGAGGACAGGCTCACCCTTTTGGTCTGAGCATCTGTGCAGCGAAAAGTTCTCTCTAGTGGCTGTCTACTCTGCTTTTCTGATCCCTCAGTTTTCACCCACTAATATCTGACTCCAGGTTTTCTGTTATGAACAAGAACTCGTGCTACATCTAACCAACAATTTTTCAGGCTTTCCTTGTCTGTGATAACCCTTGACAGTTTTAAGTACTGGTCATGTATATTGCAGGCTGTTCTTCCTCAGTTGAGATTTAGATAGCATTTCATGATTAAATTGGGCATTAGGAAGACCACAATTTCAAGGTAGCATTGTTATACCTAAGGTACTGGCCAGAAAGATAACTCAATGGGTAAAGCAACTTGTCATGAAGTCTGAATGCATAGGTTTTGTCCTTGAAATCCATACAGTAGAAAAAGTAAACCAAGTCTCCATTTGAACTCCATGTATCCACAAACACACACGCACACACACAAACACACATACTCTCACACACATACAAACAGAAAGAGAGACACATACACACACATACAAATATATAAAAAGTATTACTTCAATGGTGCTCATATCTGCCTGTTCATCAGTGTGGTTAATGATGGATCCACTCCACTGAGGCAGTTTTTGTCAGGCTCCTCCACACCTTGAGGTTGTTCATCATTCCCTTTTTCATCATGTGTTCTTTGGAACTAATCACTAAGTGAACCCCTACTCTTGAAATGCGAAGTCATCTCAAGTATGGAGTCATGGGTATTTATTTTAGTATATGGCTTATAATCCAGCACTATTTTCTTTGAGGCTCAAGAGGTTCCCTTGCCACAAGGAACTCTTTCAGTTGACATCTCTTTATTTGAATTACGTGTCGGGAATGTAGGGGACTGTGTGTACACATTTCCCTTCTGGCACTACAGGATTGTCTGAAACTGTAAGCCCAAATCTTTCTTTTATAAGTTGCCTTAATCATGATGTTTCATCACTGAAGCAACAATTAACTAATATAGTGTCTCACTATGTAGCCCTGGCTGGCCTGGAAGTCACTATGTATCCCAGAGTGACCTAGAACTCATAGGAATTAGCTTGACTCTGCAACTCAAGTGCTGGGTTTTAAGATGTGAACTACCACACCCAGCTCTAATTTTTCATAAATATGTCAAGTATATCCAGCTGAAGAAAAATAGTCATTTCAAGAGAGTGCAGGGAAAGCTAGATACCACAAGTAAAGAATGGAGTTGACTTTATTGACTTTGCTTAACATTATTTACAACTTGAAATGGACTTTTTGAGTTAATATAGTAAATCTCTTCAAGGAAAATATAAGGGAAAATCTTTTTTATTTATTTATTTATTTATTAATTATTTATTTTTTTATTTATTTATAAAAGATTTCTGTCTCTTCCCCGCCACCGCCTCCCCTCTCCCTCCCCCTCCCCCAATCAAGTCCCCCTCCCTCCTCGCCAAAGAGCAATCAGGGTTCCCTGGCCTGTGGGAAGTCCAAGGACCTCCCACCTCCATCCAGGTCTACTAAGGTAAGCATCCAAACTGCCTAGGCTCCCACAAAGCCAGTACATGCAGTAGGATCAAAAACCCATTGCCAATGTTCTTGAGTTCTCAGTAGTCCTCACTGTCCGCTATGTTCAGTGAGACCGGTTTTATCCCAGGCTTTTTCATACCCAGGCCAGCTGGTCTTGGTGAGTTCCCAATAGAACATTCCCATTGTCTCAGTGTGTGGGTGCACCCCTCGCGGTCCTGAGTTCCTTGCTCATGCTCTCTCTCCTTCTGCTCCTGATTTGGACCTTGGGATTTCAGTCTGGTGCTCTAATGTGGGTCTCTGTCTCTGTCTCCTTTCATCGCCTGCTGAAGGTTAATATTCAGGAGGATGCCTATATGTTTTTCTTTGGGTTCTCTTTCTTATTTAGCTTCTCTAGGATCACTAATTATAGGCTCAATGTCCTTTATTTATGGCTAGAAACCCAATATGAGTGAGTACATCACATGTTCCTCTTTTTGGGTCTGGCTTACCTCATTCAGGATAGTGTTTTCTATTTCCATCATTTGCCTGCAAAATTCGAGAAGTCCTTGTTTTTTACTGCTGAGTAGTACTCTAATATGTATATATTCCATACATTCTACATCCATTCTTCCATTGAAGGGCATCTCGGTTGTTTCCAGGTTCTGGCTATTACAAACAATGCTGCTATGAACATAGTTGAGCATATACTTTTGTTGTATGATAGGGCATCTCTTGGGTATATTCCCAAGAGTGGTATTGCTGGGTCCAGGGGTAGGTTGATCCCAAATTTCCTGAGAAACTGCCACACTGCTTTCCAAAGTGGTTGCACAAGTTTGCATTCCCACCAGCAATGGATGAGTGTACCCCTTTCTCCACAACCTCTCCAGCAAAGGCTATCAATGGTGTTTTTTATTTTAGCCATTCTGACAGGTGTAAGATGGTATCTTAAAGTTGTCTTGATTTGCATTTCCCTGATTGCTAAGGAAGTTGAGCATGACCTTAAGTGTCTTTTGGCCATTTGAACTTCTTCTGTTGAGAATTCTCTGTTCAGCTCAGTGCCCCATTTTATAATTGGGTTGATTAGCCTTTTACGGTCTAGTTTCTTGAGTTCTTTATATATTTTGGAGATCAGACCTTTGTCAGTTGCGGGGTTGGTGATGATTTTCTCCCAGTCAGTGGGTTGCCTTTCTGTCTTAGTGACAATGTCCTTTGCTTTACAGAAGCTTCTCAGTCTCAGGAGGTCCCATTTATTCAATGAGGCCCTTAATGTCTGTGCTGCTGGGGTTATACGTAGGAAGCGGTCTCCTGTGCCCACGTGTTGTAGAGTACTTCCCACTTTCTCTTCTATCAGGTTCACTGTGTTCGGACTGATTTTGAGGTCTTTAATCCATTTGGACTTGAGTTTTGTGCATGGTGATAGATATGGATCTATTTTCATTCTTCTACAGGTTGACATCCAGTTTTGCCAGCACAATTTGTTGAAGATGCTCTCTTTTTTCCATTGTATACTTTTAGCTCCTTTATCGAAAATCAGGTGTTCATAGGTTTGTGGGTTAATGTCAGGGTCTTCTATTCGACTCCATTGGTCAACTTCTCTGTTTTTATGCCAATACCAAGCTGTTTTCAATACTGTGGCTCCGTAATAGAGTTTGAAGTCAGGGATGGTAATGCCTCCTGACGATCCTTTATTGTATAAGATTGTTTTGACTATCCTGGGTTTTTTGTTTTTCCATATAAAGTTGATTATTGTCTTCTCCAGATCTGTGAAGAATTTTGATGGGGATTGCATTGAATCTATAGATTGCTTTTGGTAGAATTGCCATTTTTACTATGTTGATCCTCCCAATCCAAGAGCAAGGGAGATCCTTCCATTTTTGGTGTCCTCTTCAATTTCTTTCTTCAAAGACTTTAAGTTCTTGTCAAATAAATCTTTCACTTCCTTGGTCAGAGTTACCCCAAGATATTTTATGCTATTTGTGGCTATCGTGAAAGGTGATGCTTCTCTGATTTCCCTCTCTGTTTCCTTATCCTTAGTGTATAGGAAGGCAACTGATTTTTCGGAGTTGATCTTGTATCCTGCCACATTACTAAAGGTGTTTATCAGCTGTAGGAGTTCTTTGGTAGATTTTTTGGGGTCGCTTATGTATACTATCATATCATCTGCAAATAACGAAAGCTTACCTTCTTTTCCAATGCGAATCCCCTTGATCCCCTTGTGTTGTCTTATTGCTATTGCTAGAACTTCAAGCACTATATTGAAGAGGTATGGAGAGAGTGGACATCCTTGTTGTGTTCCTGATTTTAGTTGGATGGCTTTGAGTTTTTCTCCGTTCAATTTAATGTTAGCTGTCGGCTTGCTGTAAATAGCTTTTATTATATTTAGGTATGACCCTTGTATCCCTAATCTCTCCAAGACCTTTATCATAAAGGGGTGTTGAATTTTGTCGAATGCTTTTTCAGCATCTAATGAAATGATCATATGGGTTTTTTCCTTCAGTTTATTTATATGGTGGATTACATTGATAAATTTGCGTATGTTGAACCAGCCCTGCATCTCTGGGATGAAGCCTACTTGATCATAATGGATCATTTTTCTAATGTGTTCTTGGATTCGGTTTGCCAGTATTGTATTGAGAATTTTTGCATCGATATTCATGAGTGAGATAGGCCTGTAATTCTCTTTCTTGGTTGGATCTTTTTGTGGTTTTGGTATCAGGGTAATTGTAGCTTCGTAAAAGGAATTTGGCAATGACTCTTCTGTTTCTATATTGTGAAATACATTAAGGAGTATAGGTATTAGCTCTTCTTGGAAGTTCTGGTAGAATTCTGCATTGAAACCATCTGGTCCTGGGCTTTTTGTTGAAGGGAGATTTTTGATAACCGTTTCTAATTCTTCGCGACTAACAGGTCTATTTAGGTCGTTCACCTGGTCTTGGTTTAGCTTTAGTATATGGTACTTATTGAAAAAAATGTCCATTTCTTTTGTATTTTCCAGTTTTGTGGCATACAGGCTTTTGTAGTAAGATCTAATGATTCTTTGAATTTCCTCTGTGTCTGTGGTTATGTCCCCCTTTTCATTTCTGATCTTATTTATTTGTGTGTTCTCTTTGTCGTTTAATTAGTTTGGATAGGGGTTTGTCGATCTTGTTGATTTTCTCCAAGAACCAACTTTTTGTTTCATTGATTCTTTGGACTGTTTTCTGTGTTTCTATTTTGTTGATTTCCGCCCTCAGTTTGATTATTTCCAGTCTTCTACTTCTCCTGGGCGTGTCTGCTTCTTTTTTTTCTAGAGCTTTCAGGTGTGTTGTTAAGTCCCCAATGTATGCATTCTCCGTTTTCTTTAAGTGGGCACTTAGTGCTATGAACTTTCCTCTTAGCACTGCTTTCATCGTGTCCCATAGGTTTGAGTATGTTGTCTCTTTATTTTCATTAAATTCAAGGAAGACTTTAATTTCTTTCTTAATTTCTTCCTTGACCCAGGTGTGGTTCAGTAGTTGACTGTTCAGTTTCCATGAGTTTGTCGGCTTTCTGGGGGTAGCATTGTTGTTGCCTTCTAATTTTAATCCGTGGTGATCTGATAAGACACAGGTGGACACTGATATTTTTTTGTATCTGTGGAGGTTTCCTTTGTTTCCGAGTATGTGGTCAATTTTTGAGAAGGTTCCATGAGCTGCAGAGAAGAAGGTATATTCTTTCCTATTTGGGTGGAATGTTTTATAGATGTCTGTTAAGTCCATTTGCTTCATTACCTCCAATAATTCTCTTAATTCTCTATTAGGTTTCTGACTGATTGACTTGTCCATTGGAGAGAAAGGTGTGTTGAAGTCTCCTACTACTAGTGTGTGTGGTTTGATGTCTGCCTTGAGTTCTAGTAATATTTCTTTTACATAAGTGGGTGCTTTTATATTAGGGGCGTAGATATTCAGGATTGAGACGTCATCCTGATGAATTGTTTCTGTTATGAGTATAAAGTGTCCATCTCGATCTCTTCTGATTGATTTTAGTTTGAAGTCAGTTTTGTTAGAAATTAGTATGGCCACACCTGCTTTTTTCTTAGGACCATTTGCTTGAAAGACCTTTTCCCAGCCCTTTACTCTGAGTAGATGCCTGTCTTTGTGGTTGAGATGTGTTTCTTGCAAACATCAAAATGTTGGCTCCTGTTTTCGTATCCAATCTCTTAGCCTGTGCCTTTTTATAGGTGAATTGAGCCCATTAATATTAAGTGATATTAATGACCAGTGGTTGTTTACTCCAGTTATTCTTATTGTTTTTGGTAGTAGAGTTTGTGTGTCTCCCTTCTTTGAGATGTGCTGGTGAAGGGTCGCTAGATTCCTGAGTTATTGTAGGTAGTGTTGGCAATGTTGGGTTCCTTGGGTTGCAATTTTCCTTCTATTACTTTCTGTAAGGCTGTATTTGTGGCTATGTATTGTTTGAATTTGTTCTTATCCTGGAATGTCTTGTTTTCTCCATTGATAGTGAACAATAGCTTGGCTGGGTATAGAAGTTTGGGGTTGCATCCATGGTCTCTTAGTTTTTGAAGTACTTCTATCCAGGACCTTCTGGCTTTCATGGTTTCCATAGAGAAGTCAGGTGTAAGTCTGATCGGTTTACCTTTATAGGTTACTTGGCCTTTTTCCTTTGCAGCTCTTAATATTCTTTCTTTAACCTGTATATTTTGTGTTTTGATTATTATATGTCAAGGGGATGTTTTTCTTTGATCCAGTCTGTTTGGTGTTCTGTATGCTTCTTGAATATTTAAATGAATATCTTTCTTTATGTTGGGAAAGCTTTCTTCCATAATTTTGTTAAAAATATTTTCTGGGCCTTTGAGCTGTGACTCTTCTCCTTCTTCTATTCCTATTATTCTCAGTTTTGGTCTTTTTATTGTGTCCCATATTTCCTGAATGTTTTGTATTGAGGATTTGTTGGCTTTGCTGTTTTCTTTGATCTGTGTGTTTTTTTTCTCTATGGTGTCCTCAGAATCTGAGATTCTTTCTTCTATCTCTTGTATTCTATTGATTATGCTTGTTTCTGTAGGCTCTGCTCGTTGACCTAGATTTTCCATATCCAGCTGGTCCTCAGTTTGTGTTTTCTTCCTTGCCTTCATTTCAGTTTTCATTTCTTGAACTGTTTCCATTACCTGTTTGATTGTTTTTTCTTGGTTTCCCAGGGTCTCATGTACGTATTTACTCATTTCTTCAAACTTTTTGTTATACTTCTGATCCATTTCTATCAGGGCGTTTTTTACATGTTGTTTAAGGGACTCTATTGCTTTCATAAAGTCAATTTTTTCCGTTTCTTCTGTGTTAGGGTGTTCAAATACTTCTGTTGTAATATCATTGGGTTCTGGTGTTTTCATGTTGTTTTTAGATTATTGGGTGAATTCTTGCCTTGGCGCCTGCCCATCTCTTCCTATCGATGTTATCTAATGGGTCTTTTAAAACCGGGTCAGGTTTCCCAGCTGGCCAAGGGCTCCAATTACAAAATGCCCTCACTCTATTTCCTGGCTCCTGCTGCGGGCCAAGAACCCTCTCACTCCTCAGAAGGGTCTTCAGGCACAGGACCAGGCTCCCCGTTTGCCAGTGACCTCGCTAACAAAAGGCCTACCTCTTTGATTTAATTGAAGAGGGGCGATCTGCTCTCCTTATTGTGCGCCCGTCCCGCCGCTTGCGTCTGCCGCCACGCCTGTCCCCCAAAACCTATTCTTGATTGTGTCTTGCACTTGGCTCAACTGTAGTGGGATGATCTACTCACAGTGTGGGCTTCAGTGTTTCATGCTTGGACCATCCCGCGTCTGCGCAGTGCCTCTCTGTCGCAGACGCGTCTGTGCCAGGCCTCTCCACCACCTCTGCACCCGGCCTCTCCGCCGCGTCTGTGCGCCTGCCCAGCCTCCAGGAAAAATCTTCTTAAATTTGGTTTTGGCAATGGCACCTTAGCTGTGGCACCAAGAGCAAAAAGAATAAAAGAAATAAATGGAAGTAGATTTTTTTGTGTATCCAAAACTACCACCAAGATGGTAAGAATGGCTAGAGCTGAAGGTCAATATTACAGCTTAACACACATGTATAAGAACCTATGTTCAATACCAAGATTCATTCTCTCTCTCTCTCTCTCTCTCTCTCTCTCTCTCTCTCTCTCTCTCTCCTGTCTCTCTCACACACAAGCATGTGTACACACACAGCAGGTCATAGTGGCACATGCCTGTTACCCCAGAACTCTTGGAAGGTGATTGCAGCAGGATTCAAGACAATCATTGGCTCCACATCAAGTCTGAGTACAACCTAAGCTATGTGTAAAAAGGTAACTCATGTAATAGGGAAGAACTGGTGAATTGATGATAAAGGTCTAGGATCCAGAATGCATAAGAAAACACAACGATGCAGCCCAATCACCAATGGACAAAGGATGCACATATATACTTTCTACCCAAGGAAGATCTGTGACTAACCAATAAGCACAACAGATGTTCAGCTTCTCTAGTCATCATGAAATCCCAATCAAAGCCATGTGATGCTCTTTCTATTCACTCAGCTACAGTAATGAAAAGGAACAACAAATAATAAGCACTGGGTAGGAGGTAGATTAACTAGGTTAAATACTGGTTTGCCAGTGGAAATGTAAATTGGTATAGTTGCTCTAGAGACAGACAATTCCTTATACAGTTAAACATAAATCATGATGTAATATAGCAATTCTATTCCTAAGTATATATTCTGAAATAACTGAAAATAGGAGATTAAAAAATCTTATTTATTAGGGGCTGGAGAGATGGTTCTGCAAGATGGAGAACCTAAATTTGAAGCCCCATTATCTTAGAATGCAAAAAACCCCACAAAAACAAAATATCAAACAAAACCAGATGTGACCAAGTGTGTACCTATAACCCCTGTGCTGTGGGGAAAGAGGGTCTCTGGGCTTGCTAGCTGCTACCCTAGGTTCAATGAAAGAATCTGTCTTAAGACAGAGCAGTAAACTAAAAGTCCTCTGGACATGTGCAATCTACACACACATACATCACACAGAAGCTCATAAATGTTGTATTTATATGAATACTCAGAGCAGACAACATTCAAAATAGTCAGAAGGTACAAACAACCCACAAGTCCTTTAAAGGAAGAATGGAGATGCAAAATGCAATCTACCCAGACAAATGGCTTTTATTGGGGATGCCTGGAGAGCCACTGATCTTCAGTCTGTGCTGGAAGCCCAAGGAGTCTGGGTTCTGATACCGGTGAAGAAAAGCATCAGCAGCAAAGGTGGCAACACATGGTCAATCAACTCATAGAGTAAATGACATCAGTTTATCTATCCCCAGGTTCCACATAGTAGAAAGAACAAATCAACTGCTAGTTACTCCCTATATCCACATAAGTCCTTTGGCCTGGGTGCAAGTACATACACACACACACACACACACACACATATGTGTGTGTGTATGTATATATTTAAAATATAATAAATTTAAAATATATTAAGCATATATTTTAAAAATTTAATTCACTTAATTAGGTTTATAAATTTCAAAATATCACAAAAATCTGAAGAAAACAATTATGAGTGAACCTCAGGAGCCTCACGATATCTATTGGAATACGCCTATATTGTTGTATTTTCTGAAAAGGAAAGCCAGTAAAACCCATTTTTAGCCCATATGCTACATATGAAGAAAGGAAACTGCCCAAAGATGACAAAGTTAAATAATAGAAAAATACCTGGATCCTGGAAATTATTACTATGTGTAGAATGCAGGGACATCTGTCACCTGTTTCTTTTTCAGTTCTCCTTTTCTTTTTTTTTAGTAGACTAGGGACTGGACCCAGAGTCAAGCAAATGGTGTACTGTTCAGCTCCATTCAAGTACTTGTTTTCCTTACTTTCAGACAGGGTCTCACTAAGACACCAGGCTTGACCTGAACTTCTTATATAGCTAAAGCATGAATTGATCTTTTGATCCTCCTGCCATAGCCTCCTGAGAATCTGGGATTACAAATCTGTACCCCCAGGTACTGCTCAGATTATTGTGAATAAACAAAGTAACAACAATCAAATCTATTTGTGTGGAGGGATAGGGGAAATATATATTTTTGAAAGATCTCACTATGTAGTCCTGATTGGCCTGGACTTACTTTGTAGACCAGGTTGGCTTCAGAACTCAAGTACTGGGGTTATAGGCATGTGTCACTGAAACTGGCTTAAATCTCTATTTTAAAATCTCTTTTTCATTGGACTTTTCATCAATTTGCAGCTACTCTGTCTCAGGATCTTTGTCCTTCTTGTTAACAGAGGTTTCGGTCCCCAAGAAATACACAGAGGTCTACATTAATCATAAACTGGTTGGCATATTATCTCAGGCTCCTTATTAACTCTTATAACTTACATTAACCCATAATTCTTGTCTTGTGGTTTGGTACCTTTTATCAGTGAATCATTCTCATCTTTCTTCCTCCGTGTCTGAATGACGGGTGCAGACTGAATCTTTCTTCTTCCCAGAATTCTTCTGTTCTGGTTGCCCCATCTATACTTCGTGCCTGGCTACTGAACAATCAGTGTTTTATTAAAATACAAGTAACAACTCTTTACAGTGTACAAGACCATTGTCCCACAGCACTTCTGTTTGTTTGTTTTGCTACTAGGGGTGTTTCCAAGAGCTTTATCTATAGAAAAGACCTTATGCTTCCCAGGCTGGCCTGAATCCCTGGACTAAAGAAACATTTCTACTTCAGTCTCCGAAGTATACCTGGCTTATTGCACTAATCTTTTCCATTCAGGCCTATTTATTTCCCCTCTAGGGCTGTTTCCATTTCATTTTTTAAGTTTACATGACATGAAACTCAACTGAAAAGGGAAGAGTAGCATACATTATATGTATGTTAATAGTAAATTTTTATTCTCATTCCCCAATACACATGGTGTATTTGGGGGCTATACAAATTTAGTGTTCACATATTTTTTTAATTGAGATAAAACGAAACTGGAACTTGGAACCAGCTTTCATTTATACCTGCTGACTAGTGATGAAGTAGGGTATGATGATACATACTGTTAGTCTGAGGCCAACCTAGGCAACCCAACAAGTTCCAGGCCAGCTTGGGCTCCATGACAAGTCTCTGTCAAAAAAGGGCTAGGATGAGGCTCATTTGGTAAAATGCTTACCTGCCACGTATCAATCAGTCCTTTCAAAGTGTCATTGTTGCCTCTAATTGTGTCAATGTGGCTATAACCTTTACCTAAATTTATCTTTATTATATAATCCCATCTACTTTTTTCCAAATATTTTTATTCATGAAATTTTGATTTCCTTATAATAGTTCTATCTTATATTCTAGTTATTTTAAGACAGAATTTGCCTGTCCCAGATGGGAATTTGTTGTCCTAGATGATATTGCAGGAGTGTTTTACTATCACAGGCAATATTTTTATTTTCAATCCTTCTTATGGGCAAAGAATTTTCACCTTGTTTACTGTTATGTTCCACTATAAAAAGCACTTCCTGGTACAAGATGGCATCAATATTTATTGATTAATTGACTAATTTTTTCTCTGAAATTCTCTACATAGAATAATGCTTCAGTCTACTGAGTCTGTAATGATTCACAAAATACAATTAATGTTCTTTTGGTCAGAGCCTTTGAATTCTATTCCTTCTGCCTGCATGGTTTTGTTGTTGGTGGTGTTCCTCAGTTCTGAAACATAAGGTGCACTCTCTGTGTTGGTATTCTCTAGACACTGGAAATACGAAATTCAGTAAAACACTTTCTTCTATAACCAGTTCCATTTCACACAGTCAAGACAGACAATGACTGATGCAGTACACAGCCAGAAAAGCTAAAGCATCTTCTGGGCTTTAGATGTAGCTGCTTTCAGAATAAGCATAGCAGTTTCTCAAGCAGTTAAACATGGAGTACTAGAAATTTTAGAAATTATAGATATTCACCCAAAAGAAAAGAAAATTTATGTCTACATCAAAGCTTGTGCTTAAACATTTAGGGCAGCTTTATTTGTTACAGCCCCAAGTAGAAACAACTCAGACATCCTTTGTGTCATGCACAGATAAAGTACTGTCTATCCATACATTAGAGTAGTATTTGGTATTGACAAGAAATGAAGCACTTACAGGACTGCATGGATAAACTTCAGAAATGTAAGAAGCCACTGACAAAATCCCATATGTTATATGGTACTATTTATGTGAGATATTCAGAATATTGAAATATACATATATGTATATGTCTTAGTGGTGTGGGAGGTCCTTATGTCTATGTATTGCTTTTATTGGTTAATGAATAAAGAACTGGCTTGGCCTATAGCATGGGAGGAGGAAGGCCGAGTCAGAGAGATGCCAGGGAGCCGCCGGTAGAGATAGACGTGGTGAAATTTTGCTGGTAGGCCTTGACCTTGTGGTGATACACAAATAATAAAAATGGGTTAAATTAATATGTAAGAGTTAGCAATAAAAAGCTAGAGCTAATGGGCCAAGTAGTGATTTAATTAATACAGTTTCTGTGTGGTTATTTTGGTTCTGGGCTGCTGGGACGAACAAGCAGCCTCCTCCCTATATCTAGGTTGAGGATTTTATTACTGTGAAGAGACACTATGACAATGGCAACTCTTATAAATAAAAACATTTCATTGAGGTAGCTCCCTTCAGAGGTTCAGGCCATCATCATAATGTCAGAGAGCATGACAGCATGCAGGCAGATGTGATACTAGAGCTGAGAGTCCTACATCTTGACCCAGAGGCAACAGGAAGTCAACTGACTGTCACACTGGGTGAAGCTTGAGAAAAGAGACCTCAAAGTCCACCCCACAGTGGCACACTTCCTCCAACAAGGCCACATCTCCTAATAGTGCCACTCCCTTTGGGAGAGAAAAAAATTAACAAATTAATGGTTCTTCTGCAATAGAGCCACTTAAGAGGTTTGGGGATAATGAGTAAACCTTTGAAGATCTATACAGTTTATTGTAATCGTGGAGACACAGAATAGCATACGTACTTGTTGACCAAGGCAGTATAGCCCTAAGAATAGAGTCACTATAACTGATATTTACTGCAGGCTTTATGCATATATGAAATGGTTTTTCAGAGATCCAAGAGACAGACTCATTCAGCAACATCAGCAGTCTCCTTCCTGAGTCCACACCCTAGCCACCTGTCATAGTGATTTTCTGTTGCACAGTAAATCACTATGACCATAGCAACTTATAGGGAAAAAAGAGTTTATTTGGATCTTAAAGCTTTCTGGGGTCAGTCTGTGACCATTATGGTGGCAGGAAGCATGGCAGTAGGCAGCTAGTCAGGCATGGCACTAGAGCAGTAGTAGCTAAGAGTTTATATAGTTATCCATATGTAGGCAGAGATACATAACTGGGAACAGTGTGAACTTTGAAATCTGAAACCCCCCCCCCCCCAGTGACATACTCCCTAATCATTCTCAAATATTTTTACCAAATGGGAACCAGACGTTCCTGACCCTCATAGGTTTCTGGACATATCATAATGCAAAAAGCATTTCGTCCAACTTCATATGTGCCCCAAATCTTTCACAATCTCAACACTCTCAAAGTCCAAAGTCTTTTCTGAGACTCAAGACAATCTTGTACCTGTAACCCACTGTAAACTTAAAATCAAAAAACAAATTACATACTTCCAACACACAATGGCACAGAATATACATTGCCATTACAAAAGGAAGGATTGGGGGGCATAGTGAGAAATACTGAACCAGAGTAAGATCCAAATCCAGCAGGGCAAATTCTAAATCCTATACCTCTATGTCTCATGTCAAATGACATAGGTGGCTCCACCCTCCCACTTTTATGACCACAACACACTTTTCTTGGGTTGGTTCAACTTTCTGTATGCAGTTATCTCTTCAGCAGATACCCCACATCTCCAACATCTTAGAGTCTCTAACATAATCTAGGCTTCATTTCCACAGCTTCATGAAAGGGCCTCTTTGGGGTTCTAAAAAAGGATTTTGTTTTCTGACCTCAGCAGTTCTCCTTACCACAGAGGAAGATTCCACAACCTCTTTATCCTGTACGCTTCATGACTCTAAAACCAGAACCACTATGACCTAACCTGCCACGTTCAGCTGCCTGCTTGTGTGGAGTCTGACGTAGTATGCCCTTCTGTATGCTGTGAGTATGTTTTATTACTGCTGGTTAATAAAGAAGCCAATTTGGTGAATAGTCAGGCAGAATAGAGCCAGGCAGGAAGCCTAAGCAAAGATAACGGGAAAAAGAAGATGGAATCAGGGAGACAGCAGCTGTTTGAGGAGTAAGATGCCAGAGCATTGCTAGCAAGTCATGGGCCACATGGCAATAGACAGATTAACAGGAATTAGTTAATTTAAATATGTAGAGCCAGCCAGTAAGAAGTCTGAGCCATTGGTCAAACAGTTTGGAATTAATATTAAGCCTCAGAGTGTTTATTTGAGAACTGGCAGGAGGTAGAGAAACCTCCTGTTACAGAGCTTGGCTACTTCCTTGAATTATATTTGCATAAACTTAAATTTGTTGTTGCTTTTTAGGACCAGAAACCACCCCACTAGGCGTTTTCCCTTCAGAAATGGCAGAATTTCCTGGGTGGGGTCCCGCCCTGAGGTGACTGACTATTCCCTTTATTCCACTTCAAACCAAGCCCCTCCTTATCTCTTCCAGCAAGCCTTGACTTCAACATTAAATTTCCTGGTGCTCAATTGTACATTTAATATTTCTTTTTGTCCTGCTAGGGCTTTTTCATTGTAGATCTGCACAAGAGTGGTTACTAATAAGGAAGCAGCATAGTCAATATATATTAAGCTGTTTTGAAATTTCCTCTGCCAACTAAATTAATCCACTTTTTTTCAATTTTGCTTTAGGTAAGATTTTAGGACAAGGACAAAAGCACCCACATTATTTGCCAAAATATCACCAGGATAGTCTCTAGCCCGATTGTTAATATTGTTCCCCCCGAAAACTCTTGAGCTGGGCCTTCATTGTCCATATTGTGCTCTGCAGTCTTATCTTCCAAGCTCCTAGTAGGTTGGCCTTTTAAGCCCCCTATAGCATTCAACAGCCACTTCCTAGTCCAAAGTTCCAAAGTCTTCTATGTTCCTCGAAAGATCAACATTGTCAGGCATTGCAGAGCAATAGTCCACTCACTGGCTCTAAGTTGTGTCTCTTCTATTGCCACAACAAGGTAACATACACACACACACACACACACACACACACACACAGAGAGAGAGAGAGAGAGAGAGAGAAAGAGAGAGAGGGTTTTATTTGGTGTTTACAGTTTCAGAGTCCATAGCAACAATGGCAGGGAGCATGGCATCAGGCAGGTAGATATGATGCTGGAGCACTAACTGAGAGCTTACACCACTATCTAGAAAAACACGGTAGAGAGTGCTAACTGGGAATAGTGTGGACTTTTGGAACTTGAAAGCCCACCCCAGTGACATTCCTCCAGCAACTAGGCCATACCCCCTAATTACTCTCAAATAGTTCCTCCAACTTGAGACCAAGCACTCAAATATATGAGCCTATGGTGACCATTCTCATTCAAATCATCACCCACTACACTTCTGCCTGATAATTCCCTACACTGCTGGTTGATTATATATGAGACACACACATAGGCACACACTCTCTCTCTTCTCTCTCCCACTAGCACTTTAAGTCATAATTAATTGATTTTCTATAGGAAAATATCAAGAAATATCTAAAATATGAAAGTAGGATACTAGTAACGGGCCTAAAATTACTGTTGTCAACTCAGTGTTCTGTGAAGACTATCAACTAACACTTGTGTTTCTATATTATTTCTTTTCAATGCCTAGATAGCCCTGCCAGCCTACAGAATAATAATTACTACCCATTCTTTAAGATGTACTATATTTACCAGACATGGTGGCTCATTCTTGTAACCCATTATCTGGGAGGCCAAAGCAAGAGGAATGCTGTAAGATGAAGTCTAGTCTAAGCTACCTATTCAGTTCCCAAGTCCATTCCACAGCAAAAAAGACAGTAACAAAGATACAAAGCAGTATTACTTCCTATAGAGAGACTTCTTCAACTCATCCAAGAATTAGTTATAGGCTTGACTAGGTTCTCACTTATTTTGTTTATATACCCTTTATACCATCTGCAAATGTTTACTACAGAATAAAAACCACTCTAAATACTTTAAACAGAAGGAGATTTAATACTGCGCAAGGTGTCTAGACTGGGCCTCCTGAGGGGATTTTCATACTATAGAACTGACCAACTTAGAACAAGAGCATACTCCATAGCTGTGATTCAGTTCAAAACATCATAATTGGACAGTTGGTCACACTTCTGCTGAAATGGCCTCTTTACACTCAGAGGACTGGGAAACAGGCCTGGGGCTGCAGCAGGAGAGTAACCACTGCTCTCTGGGTCATGTTTGCCAATGGCAAATAGTCACAAGCAGAATAATCAGTGCTTCAGAATTACATGTGAGTCTATACAATTGGTAGACCCTAATTTATACCCAAATGCCTAGCTGAAAGAGTGTAGGGAATCTTAGTTTGATATCTTTCAGTCTTTGTCAAATAGCAAGGGTCTAGTAAAGACAGAAACGGAAGCTGAGTGAGACAGTCTGGATCACTAGCTGTGATGCCGTATAGACTGTATTTTGATGTGTGTTTTTTCATCAGAGGCTGGCAAAAGGGAGCAACAATATTTGATTTGTCCTGATCTCAAGTGCTTAGATGGTCAGTACCAAAAGATATTTTCAAAATGAGCAGTTTCTTTACAATCTCCCATGTAAGTTACAATTGAATTCAAAGGAAAATCCAGGGCATTATTCCTATTATTGGCTTGGCATACTCCATGCTTCCTGAGCAGTATGTGCACAAACCTTACAAGGCAGGATTATGGTCTGGGTGGGAACTATTTACCCAACTCAGCTATTTCTCCAGTGAGAATTGTGCCAACAAGCCACATTCCATTCTTGTTTATGCCCAAACCCCAGAGCTACATATTTGGGGATTTTCCTAAATCCTATTTGATCACAGTAGCTCAAGAAGAGTTCAGGTTATCCTTGTGGAACATAGTTCTGGATCCAAGAGGAAAACCACTGTTCCTGGGCAGAAGACTGGTGCATGCTCCTGGTTCTCCCAACTGAATGTCATTAGTAAGCATTTCTGAAAATTGTACTTCCATCTCCCACTTCCATACAACGGACTTGAATACAAACCCTCCCTCTGACATCAAGAACACTTACTATAAAGTCCACAACTACCCTTGCCAAACAGTTGCTGCTTATACTTGCTCTAAAGAACCTATTCCCCTGGTCAGCCACATCTCCATCTCCATGCTTGACCCGTCACTTTTCTTTTGTAATGCCCACTTTTTCTCTTATTTTGAATGGAATCTAGTTTTCTCTGAATTTCCTGAACTCTCTACCTACCCTACCTCTTCTACACAGTTCTTCTGAGCAGTCCAGGTCTTTAATATTTTCCTATCTGCTGTGCCTAATATGGTTTTCTTATATACGTTAAGCTGTAATTGGTTGGGCCTAAAAGCCTAGTATGTCAGTTAGAGGATTTGGTTATTTCATCTTATAATTATTTCCTCATACAATTATTTTTGTCTTCAGGTATGAATCCAGTAATTCACATGGGTTAAATGTATAATCATGGGTAAGAGTGAGATGGTCATGATAGAATTATAATTTTTCTTAGTTATTATGATTAAAGCAGCAAAATTTTGATCAACTTCTATACATTGCATTCCTCCTTCAGTCATTCTAGAAACTTCAATTTGAGGCAGTGTCTGGTGGAGCCCTGGGTGGCATCGAAGCCATTGTGTGGCTGAGGATGATATTAAATTTCTGATTCTCCTGCCTTTGCTGCCTGCATTCTGGGATTATAGGCAGATAATGGGATTGTATGGCCACAACCATGGCCAGTTTTTTTATGGGATGCTGTATATAGAACCCGAGGCTTTGTGCATGTTTCAAGCAGTCAACTAACTCAGCTTACATCCTCAGCCAGAAAGGATTCTATTCTCCTGCTATTATTGTCTTAGTGCCTACCTGAATTGAATAATGCTGGGACATACGGCAGGTACTTGACAAGCATGAACAGGAATGAATCTGAGGCTCCATGGTATCAGATACAATTTCTCAGTAAACTAATTGTCTTTATTAATCTGAGGTTCAGGGTAAAATCTGAGTTTGAGGTGAAAGTTGGGAGTCATCAGCTACTGATGCGAACTGAAGTGAGGATACTGGATGAGATCGCCTGAAAATGTTCTGCATCTATGGGAAAGATGATTTGTTAGTTTGGCTGAGCGTTATAGGATTCGAGAAGAAAAGATAATGTAATCCTCAGTCAGGTTTGGGCACAGAACATAAGGAGATCACACAAACACCATCAAATGCAGCCATCTCTTTCTGTTTCCTTTGGACAAACCCAGCAATTTTGTGGAAAGTTTTATGATGTCACCAGGGTAAAGAAGCTGACAGCAGCATTTATCATTTATGAAAAAGCACTTTAATAATTCACTGTTTCAATTAACATTTACTGTTAATCAAGATTTCACGTCTGAAAGCCTCATAGCCAGGCCCAGCAGGTCGGTTTAGAACCAATCTCCATCTGCCTGTGATGAAGCCACAAAGATACAAATGCCAGCTTTTCTTAAAGTGAGAGATGGGAAGTACCTTCCAAAGAAAATGCTCCTGAAAGTCAGACACTCCATGAAGTTAAGAAAAACTTGTACCTACAAATGGGATGTCATGACTCCCAACTTTCACCTTGAACTCAGATTTTACCCTGACACCCAGATTTATAAAGACAATTACAGCTGTGCGGTGGCGGTGCACACCTTTAATGCCAGCACTCGGGAGGCAGAGGCAGGTGGATCTCTGTGAGTTTGAGGCCAGTCTTCTCTACAAGATCTAGTTCCAGGACAGGCTTCATAACTACAGAGAAACCCTGTCTCAAAAAAAAAGACAATTATTACTGGGAAATTCTATCTCATGTCTCATGAAGCCTCAGATTTATATCCCACTCAACAAATACATGTCATATGTCCCAAGATCCCTCAGTTCTGAGTAGGCACCATGAAAATACTAATTAGCAGAAAAACAGAATTCTTTGTGACTGAAAAACGTAACCTCAGTTGGTGAAGCACTTGAAATATGCACAAAACCCAGATCACAAAGGAAATGTCTGAGTTTTTCTCTCTGAGAGATTATAAATTAGTTTCTACCATCTCTCTTCCATGCTCTTTTTTTTCTTTTTTTATTTTTTGAGACAGGGTTTCTCTGTAGCTTTGGATTTTGTCCTGGAACTAGCTCTTGTAGGCTAGTCCTCGAACTCAGAGAGATCCACCTGCCTCTGCCTCCTGGATGCTGGGATTAAAGGCACCACCACTGCTCGGCCCATGTTCTTTAATAAGAGCTATGTCTTTCTATCTCTCCCTTTCTCCAAGTGGGAAGGCATTCTACAGCATTCTCTATATATTCTAGAACACTAGCATGCTTCTTCCCAAGTTTCATCATTTATAATCTGGTTATTTGCTGTTAACCATTTCTACAAAACAAAATAAAATAAAAGCTAACACTCTCTTCTGAATAAGAAAGAGGAAGAAAGGATGGTTTCTATCATTTATTTTAACATAGTGGCGATTTTTCCAAAATGCATAGAGCCTTAGCTGGAAATATTTAATTGTTTTTTTTTTTTAGATTCCCAAGCATCTGGCTCCTATACTTTATTTTTTTTTTATTGAGAAAAAGAAAAGAAAAAAAAAGTTTCCGCCTCCTCCCAGCCTCCCATTTCCCTCCCCCTCCTCCCACCCTTCTCCCCCTCCCCCCACTCCTCTCCCCCCTCCCTCTCCAGACCAAAGAGCAGTCAGGGTTTCCTGCCCTGTGGAAAGTCCAAGGTCCTCCCCCCTCCGTCCATGTCTAGGAAGGTGAACATCCAAACTGGCTAGGCTCCCACAAAGCCCGAACTTGAAGTAGGATCAAAACCCAGGGCCAAGCCGGGCGATGGTGGCACACGCCTTTAATCCCAGCACTCGGGAGGCAGAGGCAGGAGGATCTCTGTGAGTTCGAGGCCAGCCTGGTCTACAGAGCTAGTTCCAGGACAGGCTCCAAAGCCACAGAGAAACCCTGTCTCGAAAAACAAAAAAACAAAAACAAAAACAAAAAAAAAAACCCAGGGCCATTGTCCTTGGCTTCTCATCAGCCCCCATTGTTCGCCATGTTCAGAGAGTCTGGTTTTATCCCATGCTTCTTCCGTCACAGTCCAGCTGGCCTTGGTGTTCCCAATGAGGAGCGGAAGGAGGGAGAACATGAGCAAGGAAGTCAGGACCACGAGGGGTGCACCCAACCACTGAGACAGTGTGACTGATCTATTGGGAAATATTTAATTGTAACAGGCATGCTTTACTGGTCTGGAATAGCAGTAACTCTTTACGACAACTATGAAATGATCAGAGATTCCGTTTCTTTGGCTTTAGTAGCATTTATGTAATTTTTTCAGTGCTCGTTTGCTCTTGTATAAAATAGAAATAGTGCAGTACAATTCAGAAGGCTGCTTTATTAAAGGAACCACGGACCAAGCCTTTGCACACTGGCTGCCTCCAGAGAACACTAAAGCACTGAAAACGTTTCTGCATCACAAGTGAGATGGAATTTTTTCATAGTCTTAAGAAATGCATGCAAGCATATCTCCTGCACTTTTCCAGTTATTCATTGCAGCGTTCTCGTTCATTTGGCATTCAACAGATGACTATTATGTGCTAGGTTTTCTTCTAGAAGCTAAGGATCGTCAAAACCCATATCCCTATAGAAACTGCAGCTTCGTCCTGGGAAAAAACTTACAAGAATGAATTCACAGCTACACAGTCATTCAGTTATCCATTCATTCACCCTTAAGCTAGACTATAAACTGCAAGTTATCTTAGACTAGAGAAGCCATAGGCAGATAGCTAGTTAAATAAATATAACTAAGAAAATATTGGATGATACAATAATTTTCAATTATTTACTCAGGATATGTTCTCAAGACCCAAGCTGAAGCTTGAAACTTTGAACATCCTAGATCCTATACATGCATAAAAACAAATAACAAACTTTCATTTTTGAATTAGGTGTAATATGAGATTAATTAAAGCAAATAAAATATATACAAAATGCTAAAATATAATAAGTACAATAATATAGTATAATAAAATTGTCAGGATTACTCTCTTGGACCTCATTAAGAAAAAACAAGGATTATTGGGGCTGGAGAGATGGCTCAGTGGTTAAGAGCATTGGCTGCTCTTCCAGAGTCCTGAGTTCAATTTCCAGCAACCACATGGTGGTTCACAGCCATCTATAATGAGATCTGGTGCCCTCTTCTGGCCTGCAGGCACACATGGCAGGAATGTTGCATATATAATAAATAAAAATCTTTTTTTTAAAAAAAAAAACAAGGATTATTTTGAACACAAGCACTGCCTCCTTTGTGGTTCTCTTTTTGTACTTTTTTTTATGACTTTGGGGATCAAACGAGGTACTTTATACATTAGCCAGCATCCCTAGTCTGAACACAAGCACTGTGATACTGCAGTAAGTGATCTGATGGCTGAGACGGCTCCTGAATTATCAGCAGACAGGAGGTATATATCACACGGATACACTACTGGGCCACACTGGGCCATGGGATGTTTCACATCTTAAGTAAAACAGACTAAAATGATTTAGGATTTCATTGCTTTGTTCTTCCAACTTTTTACCTAATAGATTTTGGACCACAGTTTACCACAGATAACTGAAACTGAAACCATAAAATAAGTGACTATTTTAGTCAATGGTAACCAGAAAAGAATCACACAGAAGTGGCTGCCTTAACTTGGCGAGTCCTTAAAAATTGTGAAAATGATGCTGGAGTAAAGCTCTTCACAGTTGATGGCTTCTGGCAGAGTGGGATGGGGAAGGACTCAGTTTTCTTTAAGGGACTGGCCACTAGAATGACCACGCTACAATGAGTATATGGGCAACACAGATTGGACTTGGTAGGGCCTTTTTTTTTGTTGTTTTCTTTTGGGGGAGGTGCAAGGGTGGGAGGGTAGACCTGGGAGGAATAAGCAGTGAGTGCCTTATGAAATTCTCAAATAATTAATGCAAATATTATGTTGTGGAGAAGGGGGAAGCCTGAGGATTCCCTGAGGAAACAGAAGTCAGAAGAAATACACTGCAGGCATAGGTAATAACTAGTGTGCTGACACTTGAGTGGGAATGGCCGTCCTTGTTTCACAAGCAGAAAGTATCTTAGTTAATGGAAAAGGTGAGAAAGGATAAGAGACTGGAAAGGTCTAACCTGTGGCATCTCTTAGCCCAGCTAGAGATTTTATTGTGAATGAATTCTAAAGCAGTAGAGCAGCAAGGCTGACTTACATTTTAAAAAGTGAACTCTGACTCACAAGAGTGAATTTTGTAGGAGCCGGATTGCACCAGGAGTTGGAAAAGCAACAAAGGAGAAAAACACCAATGGTCAACTAGCACCACCAAGGCGGAGGTTTGCAAAAGCAGATGGATTCACTTAGAGTTGTCTCAGTTGTTATTCCTACTGCTGTGACAAAATGTTCTGCCTAAAGAACCTTAGAGAAGGAAGCTTTTTTTCTCTCTCACAGTTTAAGATACTGCCCATCACAGCAAGGAAGTCAAAGCAGCAGGGGCTTCGAGTAGTTGGTCATATTGTCCACAATATAATTAGAAGAGAATGATAAATACTGTCTTCAGCCCTTTCTCTTACATATGGAATCTCTGTCTCTCTGTCTCTCTGTCTCTCTCTCTCTCTGTTTCTCTCTCTCTCTCATACACACACACACACACACACACACACACAAACACACATCCTAGTCCAGAGAATGGTGCCCCCAAAACTGGTGCAGGTTTCCACCTCAGTTAACCTAATAAAGATAATTCACATTGGAAAGTTTAGATACTGTCCTGGTTTGATTTTCTTTGCTGTGATAAACACCATCACCAAAAGCCACTTGTGGGAAAACATTAATTCATCTTACGTGTTACCATCTGCCACTGAGGGAAGTCAGTGATAAAGACCTGGAGTGATGTGGGATTCCCCTCTAATTTCTGTGAACCATTGGTTAATGAATAGAGCTGGTTTGGCCTACTGGTGGGGCAGAATAGACAAAGGAGGAAATTCCAAGCAGAGACAGAGGAGAAAGTAGGCAGAGTCAGGGATATGCCATGTAGCTGTGAAAGGAAAGAGATGCTCTGGAACTTTATTGGTAGGCCACAGTCATGTTACAATGCATAGAATATTAGAAATGGGTTAATTTAAGATGTAATAGCTAGCTAGAAATACTCTTAAGCTATTTACCAAACAGTAACATAATTAATATAGTTTCTGTGTGATTATTTCAGGTCTGGGTGACTGGGAATGAATAAGCAGTCTCCACCTACACTGGAGGAACTCAAGCAAAGACCACAGAAGAACACTGCTTACTGGCTCATTTCCAGGCACTCAGTCAGCTCTCTGTCTCTTCTCTCACTCTGAAGATGAATATACATATCAGGCTGGCCTTGAACTCACAGTTGTCTTCCTGCTTCTGGCTCTCAAGTGCTGGGATTATAAATGTGCATCACCATGCCCAGCCTTCAGCTACAGTTTTAATAGCTCAGGTCCATCTGCCTCCCCAAAGATCACACTGCCCATAGTGGAATAGTCACCCCGCCCTCTTCATCAGTTGGCAATAGAGAAAATATCCTTTAGGACATACCCACAGGCAACTCTGATCTAGGCAACTCCCCCATCAAGACTCCTTCAGACACCCCTGGACTGTGTCAAGCTGACAGTGAAAGCAAACTAGGGTAGACTAACCTCATCAAGATGATCCATCACAGATACAGGACACATACACAGACACCCCACTCTCACTATTTATAAACATGGTTTTAAGATAAAATTAAGCTCATTCTCACACTAAGCTGTTGCAACCATCTCTGAGAGAACTGTACTTAACAATGTTAATGATTCGCTCAACTTCTTTAACCACTGTTTGAACTGCACAAGTGTTAATCAAAACATTGCTTTAGTATTATTTCTAAAATTGTGACCTTTATTAATATAATGCTGAAATTTGGAAGCTTTATATAAACAATAAAAAAGACAGCCCATCACAAGCAAGGCATAGACTAGCCTAGTCTAAACACTTCACAGGTATGTGTGTAGGCTGGTCTCCCAGGTGATCCTAGATCCTGTCAAGTTGACAGTCAACTGGTGATAGGCTGGACCATGGAAATGGAAAAACAGGTATATTACTGGAGCAACTCGAGAAAACCCAGACTTTCTTCTTGAAGCCCTTGAATGTGCCCTAGTGTTTAGGAACACTAGAGGTTCACTCAGTTGGAGTATCTGAAGAAGAAAATTCAGAAAACATATCTGCCCCATAGCCTCCACTGTCCCAGAGTCTACTTCAATATGCCAACACTGGAATCATGAGCCAGGGAGTGCCCACCTGTGTCTGTGGCAAGAATCCATGTAGATTTCTCATTGCTATGGCAGTATACCCATTCAGTTCACCAACATGGACTAAGCTTTTCTTCAAAGTTCTACCAACCTTGGGGTGTATAAATCTGTTGCATGGGTACATCCCAAAGATATCCTGAAGCTGAGTATTCTATACGATCACAGCCCAGAACTACACTATAGGCAGACTTTTCTGTCCCACCAGTCAGTTCTCAAATAATCACACAGAGACTTATTAATTACAAATGTTTGGCTGATAGCTCAGACCTGCTACTAGCTAACAACAATATTTTAAGTTAACCCTTATTTCATATCTACACACTGCTACATTGTAGCTGTTTTTTTCAACATGGCAAGTTCATCTTGCTTCTCTCGGTGTCTCTTCACGACCCTAAAACTCTTTCCTTCTTCCTCTTCATTCTCTCTTGATGTCTGAAAGTCCCACCTAACCACTACCCATCCAGCTATTAGCAAGTCAGCTTATTTATTAAACAAAACATAGTGACATGTATTCACACAGTGTAAAGAAATATCCTTTACACCCTGGAACCTTTGTGTCATTTTCAGTTCTGGGCCTCAAGTTTGCATCAAAATCAACTCCAGCAGATTTCCCTACCAGCAGATCTCCTCATGGCCCCAACCTCAGTATACATGAACACAAGGCCATGAGGACAAATAGCTTTTGTTTACACAAGGAGAAAACCAGGGCAGGCTGGTTTTACTGATCATATATTTAATATAACAATTTCAGTATTTGATTCCCAGTAAAGAGAATCCTTCCAATTGCTATCTCCACGAATATATAGAGAAGGCTGCTGCAAAACTGCATTTTCCATTATTTCTGAAAGCAAATTTAAGCCTATATATTTTTTAATTCAAAATATGTGTGTCTGAATGTATAAATTAATTCTTTAAAAAGCAAGGGTTATGTTTGAATCAAAGAAAACATGGAGACTAAGAATCCTCTAGAAATATAAGTTATCTTGGAGGCAGGTGGGGAGCACACCATTTTGAGGTGAGGTAAACTAACTCACAAATTAATTGCTGCAGGGAACATCCATCCTGCAAAGTCTTTTATAGACAGTGTGGCTCCTTCTGTAGAAAAGACCAGGCACAGAGAGCCAAATAAATACTTCTTAATGCAATAATGGTAAGCTTACTGCTCAATAGTGGACAGAGCCCAGAGTCAAGCTGGCACAAATCGCTTCTCTCCTGTCATACTGTATTATCTAAAATAAAAGTAATGTCGCTGTGAGCTATGTTTGCATCTTAGGTTGTCATTTTTTGGTTTGCTTTAATAATCTTACCTTCTCTTCAGTTTTCTCATTCTGTTCTTCCTAATCTGGCATTGGGCTCATCCCAGGGAAGCTGCAGTAAGCACACAGGAGCACATGAGACTGCTGGAGCTGATGTGTGAGGCTAAGGATGAGCCTCTCATGTGGGAGCAGTAAGGAAACTTCCTGATTGAAGAGGAAGGGCAGAGGGAGAGTACTGAGTGACTTAGGAGAGAACTGCAGGAGGAAAGGGGGAAGCTAACAGAGGGGAGGGAGATAGGGGGGAGGAGGCATCCGAAGACGACACATCTACAGGAGCATCTTCTCTGGAGAGGACAGAGCAGGTTTCATGGAGGCAACTGCACACTCTGAGGCTGTCCCTCCTGGACCATGCTCCTGTCCTCAGATGACCTTGTTCTTCTGCTCATTATCACACACCACAGCTCTGTGTGAGGCTGGCAGAGTGGTTGGTGGAAGTTTTGCTGCCCTAGTCCCACAGCAGGCCTCTGGAGGAGACATTTTTAAAGGTTTGAAACAGAAATCCAAAGTGATTACAGCGGTGACTGTGACACTGCGGGAATCGCGTGAGCCCCTCACAGATAAGCAGTCCTGGGAAACCAGGGTCCTGCCATTCACAGCACTACAGATGGCAGGGGAGAGAGGAGGGCAGACAGTGCTCACTGACCGGACAGCTACACGGGACACTGATCACCCTTATCTTTGCTATTGTTTCTTGTACTATGAAAAAGTGCATCGTCGAGCTCAGATTTAAAGTTAATTTACACCAAGTGAATATGTACTTTCCTTTCACTTCTAGTGTCTGTTTGAGACATGGTCTCATATACCCCAGACTGGACTCAAGGTGACTATGTACTCCAAGAGAAACCCAAACTTGTTCTAATCCTCCTTCCTTCACCTCCTGAGTGCTAGGACTACAGACCTGCAACACCATGCCTAGCTGTATATGGTACTGGAGATCAAATCCGGGGATTTGTGTGTGCTAGGGAAGAACCCCACCAACTGATCTCCATCCCTGCTCCTACTTCTGTTATTAATGTAGACACAGAAGATCTACTACAAGATGTTTCAAGAGGAGATATTAATTAGAATAGAGAAATATAGGATTCCTGTGTATCAAAACCTAATCCTAGGCTTGAAAAATGACTCAGTGGATGAATAAAACTGCTCCATAAGCATGACAAGAGTTTTGATCCATACATACTTGTTATTTCAGTGCTGTGAGAGGAAAATATGGAAAGTCACTGGGGTTTTCTGCCCAAGGCCTAACTGCAGATTCAGTGAGAGATTCTGACTCAAGGGAAAAGGAGTAGGGAGGACACCTGACAGCCTCTCTGGCTTTAGAGTACACACATATATATATGCATATATATAGACATCTGTATCTACATACTCACACATGTACCTATAATAGTCTACCTCTGTCTCTCTCTGTATCTGTCTCTCTTACACACACACACACACACACCAAAACCTGGTATCAGACTGAACGGCAAGTGATAACTAGGGGATAGATTACAATAGCACAGTAATCCTAATATTAATATATTTAGAACAAGAACTTGGATGGAAACAATGATAGTTATTTTTTACCCATCATACTAGCAAGACTGCAACATGCTCAATGCTGGCAAATTCATAAGTATAATGCCCTCTGCACAGCATTCTAGGAATGGGTTCCCAGAGCTCTAAATATCTTTGTAACCTCTGATCTATGAATTCAACTTCTGGAATAGATTATAAAGAAATGATATTAAATGAGGTCAAAGATTTAAATACATAATTGTTCACTAAAGCCCCATTTATGAGAACAAGCCAAGTGTCTAATATTTGTAGAATGGTTAGTGAATTAGAGTAAATCCATACAGTGGAAAACAACGTCAAATGATAGGCACCAGAAGTTTTTATTAGGGGCTTGAGAGATGGCTCAGTAGTTAATTGCACACACTGTTCTTGCAGAGGACCTACAGGTGGGGGTTATTGGGAAGCATGGAACTCACAACCACCTGTAGCTCCATCTCCAGGGGATCTGATGCCTCTGGCATCCATAGTACCAATACTCATGCACACACACACATACACACAAACACACACATTTATATAATTAAAACTAAATTTCTTTTAAAGTTTTTAACAATATATAGAAGCTTTGTAAAGTTGTCATTATTGTAGACAGAAGTTTATGTCCTGCCCAGTCCAGTCCCATAGCCATTCAGCCCCTAAGAAACACACAGAGGCTTATATTAATTATAACTGTTTGGCCTCTTAGCTCAGGCTTATTCTAAACTAGCTCTTACAACTTAAATTAACCCATAATTCTTGTCTATGTTTAGCCACATGGCTTAGGTATGGCTTTTCTCATTTTCCGCTCCTAGTCTCTCGTCCCAACTAATCCAGTTACAGGCCTGCAGTTAAGAGCCATGGGGAGCTGGCTGGTCTCTTAATTTACAGAAAGGCTTTGGCCATTCGACTGTGGTTGAATCCCCTTTCCCTTCTGGGATTGGAACGTTCTCCTCAGATGGCGGCTATTTCCACTAGCTTGACTCTTGAGCTGAGCATGGGGACCGAGATGCAGTTGTTGCTTTATTCTGGCTGCTTTATTCTTTGCTGCCCGTCCTCACAGACTCCTCCTGGGGCCCATTGTGAATGGTGCTCCTTCCCCAGAGGATGGGGCTTTCCCTTCTCTGCCAGCGTTGCCACCACCCTCTCCCCCATGTCAGCAAGAGTTCTGTGAGTCCCATGTGAGGGCTGCTGTCCTGGATCTTGCCTGCCTTTTTGCCTCTACCTGGCCTCCCATCCACAATATGCAGAAGCTGCCTTTTCTGGCCTTTTATCTGAGTTATTCCTGTAGCACTTGGAAGCTGAGGTGGCCTGGGCCTTGGGCTCACTCTCCCCAACTGTCGTGGCCCCACTGAGTCCTGGTGTGGAGACTGAACCCCCACATGACTTGTCCCTTGACCGCGGTAGGGTGGGCGGGGCTCTGGCTGTGATGGGCCAATCTCTATCTTCTGAGAACCTAGCTGGCTTTCTTCAATCTCTTCCTCTTCTACAAGGTCCTCAAAGCCTTAAGACACTTTTCCTTTCCTTCAGTGGGTCACTCAGTCAGTTCTGTAAAAGGCATCCTGCAGTGGCAAGGGGCCACTGACACTTCCTCCCCAGCTGGAACTCTGAAGACCACGCCAGGCCCTTCAGTCCTAGGTGGAAAAAGCAACTCTAATTCCTCTGGTGGTGCCGGGACAGTTAGTAGGGGATTGGGTGGTGATGGCACATTCCCTGGGGACAAACAGACTCACCACTTGGAGAGGCTGAGATTGAGTGGTGGAGTGGAAAACTTGAAAGACAGAGCAGTAAATGTAACGGTTGGTTCTGCCCTTTAAGAGACAATACACGCCCACTCTCCCCCAAGCTGATCTTCAGCTTTCCCCCACTTCTCCCCTTCTCTCTCTCTCTCTCTCTCTCTCTCTCTCTCTCTCTCTCTCTCTCTCTCTCTCTCTCTCTCTCTCTCTCTCTCTTTCTCACTTTTCCCCTTACCCCCTCTACCCTTCCCTTCCATAAACCACTAAATAAACATCCAACCTCACTCTGCATGGTGTGTTTATCCTTATCTCTGTCTCTCAGCCCTTACGTGGCTCCCTGCCTTTGGAGACCTGCAGTGTGGTCTAGTGGTATGCCATTCCATTTGTCTCTCCTCTTCGGACTCGCTGCCCCTTGTGGCCCACTGCAGCCACTTGGGGAACTGTACCTTCCCTGCCTGGGACTGGCTGCTCTCGGGACCTGCTTACCACTGCCACCACTTGGGGACCTGCAGCGTTTCTGCTGCTGCAAACACTTAGGGATCCACAGCATTTTTACTTAATCCATTACAGGAATGGTACAGAGAGAAGAGCTGTTCAGTTTTATGGGGGCTGAAGAAGCTGCCCCTGACCCAGCTGGAGTGGGTCATGGAGGAGGGGCAGCTCAGATGACCTCAGGGGGAGGAGGGCAGTGGCAGTGGCAGAAGTATCTCTCCTGCTCCAAAGTGAAGGAGGAGAAGGAGGAAGTTGCTTGGAGATCTTCACACCACACTAAGCATCCTGGTCCCTACTCAGCATTTCCTGTTCTACTCTCATTGATGTCTGCACAGCCACAAACCTAGAGATGCCTGATAGGAAGAACACATTTACCACAAGGCCCTTAGAAGGTAGAAGGCCCTTCAAAGTACATTCTGGAGATACTGATGCACTGGATATGAAGGCCCAGGTGTCTGACATCCAGGAGTGCCTAAGCCCTGGACCCTGCCCTGCTATCAGCCCATGTCCTATGACCCTTCTCCTGGCCCCAGGGAGTACCTTTCTCATAAAGGGTAACACAGACAGCCTGGAGTTGCCCTGCCTGAATCATTCAGAGAGTCTGCCCAGCCAGAATCTGCTGCTGGGACCCAGCAAGAGCAACGATCACCTGTTGCAGGGGTCTTATGGGGGCCCTTCTGAACGGCCATCAGCATCCTTCTCCTCTAGTTCTGCCTCCATTTCTGCTTCCCACTTTGACTCGATGGAAATGCTTCCTCTGGAATTGTCCCCTCACATTCACACTGAGGAAGGGCCTTGAGCAGGGACAGTTCATTGCCTCTCAACCACCTCCACTCCCACTGGATACTGCAGAAGCAGCCACAGGGTCATTCCTGTTCCAGGGAGAGTCAGAAGGTGCTGAGGGGGATCAGCCCCTCTCAGGATATCCTTGGTTCCATGGCAAGGTCTTTTGACTCAAGGCTGCTCAGTTAGTGCTGGAAGGAGGCACTGGCTCTGTTGCAAGGAGGGCTGTCCAGGTAGCTTAGACCTGAAATAATCATACACACAAAAACTATATTAATTAAAACACTGCTTGGCACATTAGGTCTTATTGGCTAACTCTTACATCTTAATTTAACCCATTTCTAGTAATCTGTGCATCGCCATGAGGCTGTGGCTTACCGGCAAAGTTTTGGCATGTCTGACTCTGGTCGTGGCTCCATGGCATCTCTCTGACTCTGCCTTCTCTCTCTCAGTATACATTCTAGCTTTCCTTGCCTAGTTCTGTTCTTCCCTGCCATACACAAAGCAGTTCTTTATTCATTAACAAATAAAAGCAATACACAGACAGAAGGACTTTCCATACCATTTCCCTTTTTCTGTTTAAACAAAAAAGAGGGCTTTCACATAGTAAAATTACATATAACAAAACAGTTATCAAGCAAGAATTACAGTTACAATATTTATATTTACTTTATCTTTTATCATAACTAAGGAAAATTATACCTATAACTATCTATTCTTCAACTCCATCAAAGACTCCAGAAGGATATAATATTACCTGAGTAAACAGGAAGTGCATTGTAAGCAACTTTGAAAACTCTACAATTGACAGAGACATCTTACTGCCAGGACAGTCACTCAAAGTTCTTATGTACAATTGGGGCATCCATCTTCAGCCTACAAGCCCATAGTATCTAGCAGACTTTTTCAAAAAGCAGGAAATTTCAAAGACAGTTCCACCTATACTGGCAGTTTGTCTATAACATTTTTTTGTATGTGTCCTGCAGAATGTCTAGCAGACTCTTTCATGAAGGAGGAACCCCAAAGGATTGTTTTACCTTTAGGGAAGTTTAGCCATCATTTTTCTGTGGGTTCTGCATGTTCAGTTTATCAATCAGTTCAGGCAAGAGCAGTTTCTTTCCAAATGGTCAAGCAACTCCATAAGAAGCCTCTTCAAAACCCATCATCCTCTTGAGGCAGCTTGGCGCTGCCAGGAGCAGATGTGTCTCACTATCATGAAAAGTCTTAAGTTCTTAAATGCAATATTCTGAAGGTCTCTGAAAGATTTGTTTTTTTTTTTTTTTGTTTTTGTTTATTTTTTTGTTTGTTTTTTTGAGACAGGGTTTCTCTGCGGCTTTAGAGCCTGTCCTGGAACTAGCTCTTGTAGACCAGGATGGTCTCGAACTCACAAAGATCCGCCTGCCTCTGCCTCCCAAGTGCAGGGATTAAAGGCGTGCACCACCACCGCCTGGCCCTCTCTGAAAGATTTGAAGAATACCCATCTAGCTGAAATATATCTCTGTATATCTAGAAAATCTAACTAACATGACTACAAGTTTGATTATTATAGATGAATATCTATTAACCTATATTTCTTAATTATACATTACATTTTAAAATTAACTACAGAGCCGGGCGATGATGGCGCATGCCTTTAATCCCAGCACTCAAGAGGCAGAGGCAGGCAGATCTCTGTGAGTTCAAAACCAGCCTGGTCTACAGAGCTAGTTCCAGGACAGGCTCCAAAGCCACAGAGAAACCCTGTCTTGAAAAAAAAAAAAACAAAAAAAATTAAAAAATTAAAAAATAAAATTAACTACACAATCATAATACCTTAATCAAGAGCAGAAATATACATATAACGAGATTGACCTTAAATTTGCATCAATAAACCAAGATCCATACGCATGCAAATCTCTATAGCATATTCCCCTTTAAATGTAAAGAAACATTTACAAACAATATTTGGGAATATGGGCACAGTTCTGTCCAAACTTCTTCCTGCTGTTTATTGGGTGAAATAATTTTTTGAAGATGTTCACAGCAACCTCTTGGGGGATTGTGATTTATCAAACCATATTAGCCTGGAATAAATCCACAGGTTCTCATCCTCTGTGGAAACAAAAGAAGATCATTTTTTCCAAAGCAACATATCCTTAGACCCAAAATTTGAAGTCATGATACCTTTATAATATACATGCTGGTTTAGCTTAGCAGTCCATACAATGAAATATCTCTCTGTACTTAGCTCCCTCACAGTTCAAAAATTCAAAGAAAACACAATAATATATATGATTCAGACTCTTTGTGTATAGTCCATCTTTATGTGGCTTATTTTTCGTTACTCCTTTTAATCTATGACTATCTGTACTCTGTCTCTTTAAAGACATTTTTATTTAAATGATTTACTTCTTTTTCAACTCTCTATACTCTTTTTCTTCTCTCTCCCAAGCCTACATACATTTATCAAACACTGTGACCCACTTAGAGTTCTTTTATGTCTGAATTTGTCCATATTGCATTATCTTTAATTCTTTACTTTCTTAAAGAGCTTTTAAAATGGTAAGCAACTTAGTTGCAGTTGCTTTGAACGCTGGCTCCACCTCTCTCCACTTTTAAAATGGTGGAGATACCATTACTGCCAGCTCTGGGGCCACCAGGTAAGCACCACACTCAGCACTTTAACTCAGAATGAGCATAAAGCACATAACCCCCCTTTTTATCTTAGTAATAGCTAAATATGCCCTGCAGTGCACTGTGTGGCCTGAAAATTATCTGTGTATGGCGACAGGAATCTGCCATGCTCTCCTGCTTGTGCACACCTAGTAGACCTGATCCTGCTGCCTGCCCAGGTGGGGAGTGCTTAGCCGTGGTCATGGTCTCAGCTACTTTCTTCCAGAACCTGAGTGGACACACAAACACTCTGGGCCACAAATGCCATTCAAATGCTTGCTAGCCAGAGTTCATGCTGGCAACACGGCCCAGGAAGCCACATTTTAAAGCTGCGTGTTTTTTTTTTTTGCTTCAGCTGAATCAGGAAAACCTGTCTTAAAAGAGCCACAGCATACCACCAGAAAACAGCAAAAAGCTGTGTTAAACTCTGTAATTTTGTGTCTAGAATTACTTTTTAAGCTCTCTCAGGTTTTTAAATGGATTTTAGTTGGCCACATGGATGCCAATCTGTTACAAGGAGGGCTGCTTTTTGGTTCCTGGCTGCCCAGGTAGCTTACACCTGAAATAATCACACAGAAACTGTATTTATTTATTTATTTATTTATAAATTTATTTATTATGTATACAACATTCTGCCTTGATGTATGCCCGCATGCCAGAGGAAGGCATCAGATCTCAGTACAGATGGTTGTGAGCCACCATGTGGTTGCTGGGAATTGAACTCAGGACCTCTAGAAGAGCAACCAGTGCTCTTAACCTCTGAGCCATGTCTCCAGCCCCTAGAAACTGTATTTCTTAAAACACTGCTTGGCCCATTAGCTATAACTTCTTTTTGGCTAACTCTTACATCTTAATTTTCTAGTAATTTATGCATCGCCATGAGGCTGTGGCTTACTGGCAAAGTTTCAGCATGTCTAACTCTAGCAGCAGCTCCATGGAGTCTCTCTGACTCCACTTTCTCTCTCCCAGCATACAGCCTAGCTTTCCCTGCCTAGTTTTGTTCTTCATTGCCATAGGCTCAAAGCAGTTCTTAATTCATTAACCAATAAAAGCAATACACAGACAGAAGTACCTCCCACACCATGGCTCCCATAGTGCCTTCCTGATATGTGAGACAAGATATGTCCTCACTTTCAATTTCTAGGGCAGGGCTAAGCACCTGCGTTTGTCATTGAAAGAGTAGAGTCACTGCCAGTTTCAACATCTGTTATTCCAGTCAATTTTCTATATGCTTGAGCACTTCCAAGTGCATTCCATCCCCGTGGAGTCTGGAGGCTCCAGTGATCGTGTCCTTGTCAGCTCTGTGGTCTCCCAATTTCAGTGGGGCCAGGAGCAGGCTAGGAGCCATACAGGAGTGTGTGAGGGTTACCTATGCTACCCTCATTCTTGTTATTTTGACCAAGTACTCAGAATGCAGCTTGAAACCAATTACAACTGATACTCCGTGCTGAAGGTAGCCTTTTTTTTACTTATAGCATAGGCTTGAATCAAAAGTAGACTCAATAGATACCTGAAAGGACCTAGGACACAAATGGTGTACTATATAACACATATTAACCCTCTCTTCTACCTTTCACAGGGTTCAGAAGAAGGTGTTGGATCAAGCTTCTTGGCTGTAGAACCTAGACAAAGGTCTTAATCCTTTCCATCATAAAATTCCCACTAGCAAGTATGGCCCTTGATACATCATATACATCTAATATATTTAATTAATGTTACTGAATATAGATGCTTAATTATGAGTTTCCTAGGTTGTTTCTCTGAGTAGAAATAACTGGTGCCAGAATCTATTCTAAGAACCAGTCTGTGCTCAGCTGTTACTAGAAGGGGACTGCTTGTTAGTCCTGGCTGCCTGGCCACTTAGCCCCAAAATAACCACACAGAGATTGTATTCATCAAAACACTACTTGGCCCATTCGTTCTAACTTTTTATTGGCTAACTATTACATCTTTAGTTTAACCCATTTCTATTAATCTGTATATAGCCATGTGGCAGTGGCTTACTGGCTAAGTTTCCACAGCATGTCTTACTCTGGTGGTGGATCCATGGTGTCTCCCTGACTCTTTCCTTCTCCCAGCATTCAGTTCTGTCTTCCCGCCTACCTAAGTTCTGCCTTATCAACAGGCCAAGGCAGTTTCTTTATTTATTAACCAATGAGAGCAACAAACAGACAGAAGGACCTCCTACACCACTCAACTATTATAACAATAAACCATCCCTGGTCATATATAGCAGTGATTTAAACAGTTTTTGTTTTACTTTGATACATATCTCTTTACATTGCCTTTCAATCTGAGGAATTATTGTCACAATCTCAGTAAGTATATAGTATGCAATCTAGAAGCATCAAGAAATTGAGATGCTGAAACAGTTTATATTTTAGCTCACAGTACTTTCAAGTGACTTTCAGATTTAATTTCATAGCTATATTCCCTCAAATTCTTAATTCCATATATTCCTCTTGGGACCATGTGTTATGTACATAAAGGAAAAGTTTAGGATGATACATTGCTGCTGTAATTCATCTTTCAGTAATTAATATGAAAACGTTCTGCCATTTGCCACACACGTAAATTCCTCCTTCAAATGAGTAGTCACTGCTGTTTACATATAAGTGATTTTACTTGTTTTTCTTTTTTTGAGATAGGATCTAGCTCTATAGCCCAGTGTACTCTGGAAGTCATAGCAATTCTTTAGCTTCATTGTCCTTTGTGCTGGTATGAGCCACATCTAGTTGAATAAAACCATCTTCAAAAGTCATCTGACATGCCATGTGTATCACCAGGCTATACTCTCTTCAAGAATCCTCCATGTGGGTTTCTATGGATGAAAAGTTGTTGTCACTTGAACAGAAGAGGTGATACTGATATAAAATAGACAATATTAAAATTCAAATTGAACTTACTAAAAAAAAGAAAGTAACTGGTGCCATGTCACAACACACACCAACTCTTAAGCTATGTAGTTTCTCTTGGTTGAGTGAGTCAGTTTTCCTGAGCTTTGACTTCATATCTGACCTGCAACCTAAAGGCCCCATTCACCAACATGTCTTTCTGGTGCAAGTTCTAACAGTCTTAGCCTGGATTACAAAATGATTCTAATCTGCATCACTTTATCTTTAAAATAAATTAGAACAAATATGAACTACCCATTTTAAGATGATTGGTGATCCTGAAGAAAATGTTCCCATGTAAGAATACATAGAAAGAAATCACAGAGGTAGTCACCAATTAGGACATAGATCCTGGATACATTACAGGACTATGCAGCAATATAGTTGGTTCCTCGAGGAGACAGCAGTCAGACAAGCCCCCTAACCCCTCACCACTGCATTGGCTCACAGAGACATCAATGATCTGAGCAGAGAACTTTCTTTGAACAGCCCTGCTAGTCAGTGCAAGGTGATTCACCCTCATTCCATCAGGTGCAGGCTGCATTTATTCTGAATCTGCTCTTTTAATCCTCTGTGAACCATCCACATGTGTAAGGCTCTATTATCAGAGTGTAATCTTTTCACTTTTCAAAATAGCTTCTCTCTGGAGCTAGAAAGCTTAAATAGGGCACTGGAGTGCTAATCAGCTCCTGTTGGGGTGTGGATGAGCAGGCATCCATGTAACAGCCACAATATAGCATCAAAGTGAGATTCCCTTGGTCTGACCCAAGGATACAGTGATGCTACTTTCAGCTCCTTGCTATGCACATTGGCCTGTATTATAAACAGGGTAAATGAGCAGAAAGTGGTGGTAGAGCAGATGGCATATACTTTACCAGTAAATTTTGTGCTCTTTAAGTTCCCAGTGGAAATTTCTAGACTAAACTTCTCACTGGGACATGCAAGAAAAGAATTCTGAAACACTCTTTTTTTTTTTTTTTTGCTATGGAAACACAGGTTCATTTTCCTGGAACTTTCTTCATCAGGAATTTTATGTGCCCATATTTAATTTAATGATCATATAAGTCCTTAAGCATCAATTCCATAATCATGTTTCTACAGAGTTAGTATTATTTTTTCTTAGATTGATACATATTTCAAAACATAATGGAACTTATTTTAAGACAGAAAATACATCTCTAATGCTGTAGCAGAATTGGAAAAAGCCTAATAGAGTCAGTAAGGAAGGTGAATGCCACAGTTCGGTTCCTGTGTTCTTAGCAGAATCAGAAGAGTTGACGCCCAACTCTCAGAAAGTGGCTTTGTTGGCCACAGGAAGTTTAAGTCTATGCGCCAAGCTCCATATCCAGTCTAACAGCAGATCCCTCCAGCCGTACAGTATCCAGAATGGCTTCCCTTGCTCCTAACTCACTTGTTCAGCATAGTCTATGCCACAGACAACTCTTCTGCAGTCTATTAGTCTACTCTGATTTATTCCCAGCTTCTTTTCCTTCTTTTAACTTTACCTTCCCCATGCCAAAATTAGTCTTTATGTGACAGTCCATAGTAAGCTTTCAAGTCATACCAAATCCTATCATCTGGTATCACTTCGCTGGTCAAACTCTCCAAGATTTCAGTCTCAGATTGATCCAAGGCTTGGAAGCGGTGCATCTCTTGCTCCTCTAGCTCTTGTGATCTCTCTTCATGCTTCTTTACTCACTGTGTTTAGCCTAGGCATTGCTATCACCTTATACTGAGCTGTCCTGCAAGTCCAACACAGCATGACTCTTACTCACAATTCATTTCATTTCTGTTCAAGTGCAACTGTAGTTGAGAGGACTTCCCTGACTGTTGACTGAGGGCCTGCTTGTTGTAGTTTCTGTCCTGCCCAGTTCCCACAGTTGTTAAGCCCCAAAGAAAATCACACAGAGGTGTACACAAGTTATAAACTGATTGGCCTGTTAGCTCAGGCTTCTTATTAGCTCTTATAACTTTTATTAGCCCATTATTCTAGCATATGTTAGCCACATGGCTTGGTACCTTTTTCAGTGGGGCAGGTTACATCTTCCTTCTTTGGTGTCTAGACAGGACTGGGGAGGAATGGGCTTCCTTCTTCCCAGAATTCTCCTGGTCTCATTGCCCGACTTCTACTTCCTGTCTGGTTGTCCCGCCTATACTTCCTGCCTGGCTACTGGCCAATCAGTGTTTATTTAAAATATAATTGACAGAATACAATTGTCCCACACCACCTGACAACATACAAAAAAGAAAATAACCTCCTGATAACCTGTCTTTCCTATTCTGACTTATCTATCTTTACCACACCACTGAATACCACATATATTTTTTATAATTTTGTCTGTACTACCATTACTAGCACCAAAGTTCTATTATGATAGGAAGTTCTACTCTCTGATGTATCCCCAGCATCTAACATTCGTTGAATGAATGAATAAATAAAAGTCATACTCAACATTGTATTAGAAATCAAAGCCCAAATTATAACCAAGAGACAAATCTAAGCATGATGCCACAGAGATATCATAGCAACATGACAAGGCACTGGGGCAGTGGTTCTCAACGTATGAGTTGCTATAGGACCCAGCCATGACAAGCTCAAGAGAGGCCTGAGTCTCAGTAGTTTACCCTAAGGCAACATCTGATTCCAAAAAGGACCACAAACTGAGACTACCCAGGCACCACCCAGGAACAGACCACCCAAAGGAAATTTCTAATGTTCCAACCATTGTAGATAAGATCACCTGCCAGCACACACTCATCACTTTTCACCAGGACACCCCCAGGTAAATGTCAATTAAGGGTCCTGAACCCTAGAAATCCCTCACACCCACTTATGCTACTATAAAAACCCAGTCCTAACTGAGCTTGGGCTCTCCAATCACTCTAACACATTGGACAGAGGTTGATTCTGAGTTTGCAATCTTATGTAAAAATAAGGGCTCTTTGCTTTTACATACAGGACTCGGTCCCCTGGTTAGTTTTGGGAGGGACTCCATGATCTGGGCATAATATTTGGGGGCTCTCTGAGGTCCCCCAATCCCACAAGTACCACCACCCTGTAGATCTTTTAGCCTGCAGGTAAGTTTTCTGTGGGTTTTTTTGTGTATGTGTTTCTTTTCTTGTGTCTTTCTTCATGGATATCCTTCTGTAAGTGGGCTCAGAATTCGTGAGAGGCTGTAGATAGTCTACACGGATGCGCAGGAAGATCACAGGTGGTGTACCTGGGGAGATGTCCCTAGGGCTCTTCTGTATTTGGGTCCCAGGACCATCTGTATGAGAGTGGATCTCTCTGGTTTCTGTAGAAAGATGTGTGGGATCCTCCCTCCATCTCAGTTACACTTCTGTAGGTAGATGGGTGGGTTGCACCTGTAAAACAGCTTGAGGCTGTCATCTTTGGTTCAGTTTTTCCTCCAGGCTTTAGGAGAACTCTGTATTATTCTATGTGTTGTTTTGTTTTTGTCTTTTGTGCATCTTCTTTCTGACTTATGAGGGTGATGTGATGGAACAGTCTCAGCACGACTTTTTTGACTTTGATATTAGATTACTTACAGGACTTTAGAAATAGGGCCAAGGGTATATTTTCTGAAAATGGATGACACAAACAACCTCTACCTGTTTTAAACATTTCATTGAAAGGAGTCAGCCTTGGCCTGTAGTAGGGGACGGGGGCAACACGGGCAGGTTTGCCATACAAGCAGTAGGCTGCCGGGAAGCATGCTTGTACAGATGGGTGGTTGGGCTATACAGCCTTATTATGACAATGTAGCAAGGCTGCCAGCCACAGCTTGCAAAGGGCATGTGCCCCAATAGGATTTCAAACACTGAACAGAGTTAAAAAAAAAAAGTTGACTGAATTTAGGGTTAATTGCTGGATAAGTTACCCATCCCTTGGATGGGTTCCCTCAGCCTGCCCTGGGGACTGCATGCCATGACTCCTGGCCAAACCTGGCCAAGGTTAGGCTCCACAGGCCAAGGCAATGAGTCCCAGACACTGGCTATAGGTGTTAAGCTGTGGTGGCTGTGTTATGACACTATAGCCAGACTTCCTCCCACCAGAGCTGCTTTAATCATTCAGATCCAATGGGTTATAAATATCTGTCATCATTTAGAGGGGCTGGTAACTGTTAGTCTCACTGGTACAGGATTTTATGTGATGTAAATTTAAAGTTATTTTTGTTCTAATATATGCATATTTCTGCTCTTATTTAAATTACTGTAGCCATACAATATATTATAAACTACTGAAAGAAACCAAGGAAAACTTTGGTAAAAGTTTTTATGTTGTCTGGAAAGTGAGGGAGAAAGCAGGAGCCTGAAAGAATGAAGAGAGGAAAAATGGACTAAAGTTTTATAGAAAGTTATAGAAGGTCAGAAGGGGATGTGAACTGTGTCTGCTGTGCTTTTTCATACCTGCAAATACTGAATATGTTTGGTTTATTAAAAAATATGTGTCTACTTTTGTTGTAAGATAAGGCCTCTCTTGGATATAGTCCCAAGAGTGGTATTGCTGGGTCCAGGGGTAGGTTGATCCCGAATTTCCTGAGAAACCTCCACACTGCTTTCCAGAGTGGTTGCACAAGTTTGCATTCCCACCAGCAGTGGATGAGAGTGCCCCTTTCTCCACAAGCTCTCCAGCAAAGGCTATCATTGGTGTTTTTGATTTTAGCCAATCTGACAGGTGTAAGATGGTATCTTAAAGTTGTCTTGATTTGCATTTCCCTGATCGCTAAGGAAGTTGAGCATGACCTTAGGTGTCTTTTGGCCATTTGAACTTCTTCTGTTGAGAGATCTCTGTTCAGCTCAGTGCCCCATTTTATATACAAAAGTATATGCTCTACTATGTTCATAGAAGCATTGTTTGTAATAGCCAGAACCTGGAAACAACCTAGATGCCCTTCAATTGAAGAATGGATGAAGAAAGTATGGAATATATACATATTAGAGTACTACTCAGCAGTAAAAAACAAGGACTTCTTGAAGTTTGCAGGCAAATGGATGGAAATAGAAAGCACTATCCTGAGTGAGGTAAGCCAGACCCAAAAAGAGGAACATGGGATGTACTCACTCATATTTGGTTTCTAGCCATAAATAAAGGACATTAAGCCTATAATTCGGGTTCTTAGAGAAGCTAAATAAGAAGGAGAACCCAAAGAAAAACATATAGGCACCCTCCTGAACATTAACCTTCATCAGGCGATGAAAGGAGACAGAGACAGAGACCCACATTGGAGCACCGGACTGAAACCTCAAAGTCCAAAGCAGAAGCAGAAGGAGAGAGAGCACGAGCAAGGAACTCAGGACCACGAGGGGTGCACCCACACACTGAGACAATGGGGATGTTCTATCGGGATCTCACCAAGGCCAGCTGGCCTGGGTCTGAAAAAGCCTGGGTTAAAACTGGTCTCGCTGAACATAGTGGACAATGAGGACTACTGAGACCTCAAGAACAATGGCAATGGGTTTTGATCCTACTGCACGTATTGGCTTTGTGGGAGCCTAGGCAGTTTGGATGCTCACCTTACTAGACCTGGATGGAGGTGGGTGGTCCCTGGACTTCCCACAGGACAGGGAACCCTGTTTGCTCTTTGTGCTGAGGAGGGAGGGGAACTTGATTGGGGGAGGGGGAGAGAAAGGGGAGGCGGCGGTGGGGAAGAGACAGAAGTCTTTAATAAATAAATAAATAAAAATTAAAAAAATATGTGTCTATATAAGTTTTCTTGCAAGCATGGAGCTGAGTCAAAAATGATTTGGGTATTTTTGCTGTCTCTGCCATTCATCACTGCTGTGGCCACATTTATGGGCCTGACTTCAGAATTTATCTCTGAGCTCGGGTTACTGGGTTTGGTTAGCAGAAATTCAGATGACTTTTTGATGGAGATAATGTTAAAACTGTTTTATGCTGTTCTTTATTGAAAAGCTGAATCTAGAATTGGATTATGGCTCTTCCTTCAGTAGACCTATGCTTATTTAAAAGTTTCCTCTGTCACTCTGTCAGCCTGAGCCCCAGACACAATGACGAGAAGAAAACAAATCAGACAGTCAAAAAAAATTGACTTGGTTTATGTGAACATTCTGTAACTTCATATTTATAAGTTTATCTTGTTAGATATGGTCAAAATTCACCAACCCTGCAACAGACAAAGGTCTGATCTCCAAAATATATAAAGAACTCAAGAAACTAGACTTTAAAATGCTAATTAACCCAATTAAAAAATGGGGCACTGATCTGAACAGAGAATTCTCAACAGAAGAAGTTCAAATGGCCAAAAGACACTTAAGGTCATGCTCAATTTCCTTAGCGATCAGGGAAATGCAAATTAAAACAACTTTGAGATATCATCTTACACCTGTCAGAATGGCTAAAATGAAAAACACCAATGATAGCCTTTGCTGGAAAGGAGGGAGGGAGGAGTGGGAGGATGGGGAGGGAAATGGGAGGCTGGGAGGAGGCGAAAAAATTTTTTTTTCAATAAAATAACATAAAAAAACTTTAGGATTTAAAATAAAAAAAATTAAAATAAAACTAGTTAAAAGTTGATTAGTAACATTGGAAATGGTTTAAAATTGATGCATGGGTAATTTTAAAGGAACTGTAAGGCATAATCCCATTATACATTTTAGAGTGCCATTTTGCAAGTGTTAAAAAAAATGGATGCCACATGATTCCACCACCTTCTTGACTAAAGGTGACCATGTGGAGTGGGCCTAGGTAGGAGGCAACAATAGATCTCCAAGGCAGTTTGGATTGGGATTGATTTTTGTATGATGGCTCATGACCCATTCTAAAAACAAGATTTAGAAAATATATATCAGATTTAAAATATTAAAGCTGCACCTCATTGTTTTTATACTCAAAAAATGCACCTTGCTCTGCCAGCTAGACTTTGTTAAGCGTCACCCAGGTGATAATGGTTATAAAGACATAAAGGGATCCTAGGAAACAGCTGAGGTTTACAAACGTATGGCAGGAGTAGAGTCCCAAAGAATGTGCAGTTTCAGGAATGGACCTTAACAGTTTTAGAAATGCCAGGGCCAGGTGATAGTCACCAAAAGCACCAGGTACAGTGAAATAGAGTAGGCTGAGATCTAAAAGACAAACTGTGTATATGCTCTCAAAGATGAAGCCAAAGAGGTTCTTTATTTTTGATAATGTAGAAAGACATTTAAGAGATTTTAATTTTTTTTAAAGAACAGTTAAGACTATGGGACATTTGTGCTTGTAAAATGTTTATATTGTTAGTGTTTGGACTTAAAGTAAAAAACTAAAAATTAGGGTCACAGCCATAAGCACCAAAAGTTAACCAGAAACAGAAATGTTCATTTCTTGTGATGCAGCAAGACAATGACTTAAGCTTGGAACAGCATTAGAGGGCTTGGAACAGCATTCAAGCCTATGGGTGTCAATCTTTGGGAGGTTGTACAGGGGTAGCCTAAAACCACCTGCATGTCAGATGTTTAAATTGAAATTTATAACACTGGAAAACAGCTGTTGTAGAGGGAAAATTGTTGGAGAGTAACAACAGAGAAAAAATTTTAATGGGAGGATCACCACAACATGGGAAAGTATATTCAAAGGTCAAGGCATTAAAAATATTAACTAATGTTTTAAAAATTGTATCTCCTTTATCGAGGTCTATTCAGGCTTAAAAATGTATGGTTAGTCTCCTTGTCTTTGCTAACTTTGTTGGTTTTAAGCTATTTGGATAAACTGAGTCATATAATTTTTTTATTAATACTAAGAGGAACTTCAGTTGAAAATTTTTTGTTTTCTAAGGCTCATACTTAACAGAGATAAAACTACAAATCCTTTTTCCCAAGGTCAGGCATTGGATAAAGCTCCCATTTCCTCTGGGAGCCGGGAGAAAGTTCTTAATCTCTAAAAATGGTGTCAGCTTCCTTATTTCTGGCAAAAGGAACTCGAGGCCCTTCCCTAAGGAGTAGTTGTAGTGCCTTAGAACTTGTTAAGGGCAATGCTAGCCCCTAGGCTCCATCCTGTCCCATTTCACCCTGGGACCTTTTCCTTGCCTTCACAGGAGATGGCATTAACAGTTGGATACAAACTTGTTCTGGTTTTACCTTCGAAATGACTAATTTAGTTTCTTTATTAGCTTCAATTCAAAATCATCACAGAATATAAAGTTCTGGTCTTACGAAAGCTGCTAACTTATTATAGACTGTTAGGAAATAAAAGTTTGTCAGTTATCCTTAAAGTACTGATATAATTAATTACAGAGATAAGCCTTATTTAGTTCCCTGTTTATGTTTTCAAAATCAAACTTAAAACAAGTAACTAGAAACAAAGTTTGTCTAATCAGATATATGTAGGCAGCCCTCATACTCCAGAGATCTGAATATGGCATTTAAAATAATGATTTTAAAAGCTTATTATATTAGACAGAGACTCGGACATCCTAACAGTGACCCATGGTTTCCAAAGAAGATTATGAGACACCATGATGTCTCCACCTGGATTATAATGACACTGACCACTGGGCAAGATGCTGACAGGACCTGGCCCAGACTCTCAACAAAGAGCAGTACATTGGACATGATTACACCACTTTTGCCCAGACAGAATAAGGTCAGACTTTTACATGTCCCTCTTCCACAGGGAAAAAAAAAAAAACTTCTCCTTATGGGCCTGGCTAAGATACTTCTGCCTCCAATGTTTGGAGACCTGAGTATGACTAACTGTATATGGACTCTAATCCCTGTCATTTTTAATAGATTTGGAAGCAGCTTGGTCTGTACTCAAGTATAATTTATTTGTCATTTTGGGATCTCTGATGGTATTGATGGCAAAGTTAGCTATAACTTTGTCGTCTTAGCAGCAGCAGGTATCTAGAGCCTTCCACAAAGCTCTAGCCAGCTTGTTGCCTCATTTTATATATATAGAAATCAAGCCTTGTTTTTTTTTTTTTTTTTTTCGAGACAGGGTTTCTCTGTGGCTTTGGAGCCTGTCCTGGAACTAGCTCTGTAGACCAGGCTGGTCTCGAACTCACAGAGATCCGCCTGCCTCTGCCTCCCGAGTGCTGGGATTAAAGGCGTGAGCCACCATCGCCTGGCAAGCCTTGTTTTTTTTAAAAGCTATTAGGTCCCTTAATTTTAAAAATGTGTTAAGATATAAAAGCTCATAAGCTTTGAGGGTCTAAAAATGATTTAATCTATAAATACAGGTTAAGACATGGAAAATGTTTCTGATTTCTTTCCCCTTTTATGGTATAGTTCTGACAAGCTGATAGAGCAGTCACTACTTACTGTTTGGGTCACAAGCTTGAGATTTTAGATTTATTCTGGTTGCCATCTAAATATGAACTTAAAAGTGTTTCTCATCAGACCAAAGCCATCTCTGTCCAATCCATACTTAGCTCTCTAGACAGCAGAAAAATATATGTGCTTCTAACCAAAATCTGTAATTTTAGCTAGGACTCAGTTATTAGTCTATTCCTACTGTTTTTACAGATACCCATTAATCTGCTTTTTTCTATGATATGGGTTTTAATATGGGTCTGAAAGTTTCAAATGTATTGTTTTCCTTTAAGTACATAAATTTTAACTTCTGTTCCTAGTATAAATTCATCTCAATAGGCTTCTACTTGACTGGAAGATATATACATCTAAGCATCAGTTGCTGACTACAACATGCTAAAATGACTATGAGCCCTGGACTTGCTGAAAGCTGATGTGGACCAGTCCAGCTGATGTGAATGCTCCCTGTCTCTTCAACAGAGTCTGAGAACCAGATGCTTCTGAAAAGTGCCCCATTGCCTGGATTTCCTCCTTACCTTTGGGTAGCCTCTCAGCCCTCTTGTATTAAATTGTCACAGCATTAGGAAGTTTGAGAACCACTGCTCTAGAGCAATGTTCTAGTTTCCTTTCTGTTGCTGTGATAAAACATCCTGAGCAAAAGCAACTTGGAGAGGAAAGGCTTTATTTTAGCTGTCACCCCAGGCAACTGTCTGTCACAAGGAAGGTCAAGGCAGGAACTCTAGCAGGACTGAAGTAGTCCTGCAGAGGTAGGACACTTAGTGACTTGCTCCCTCTGGCTCAGTCTCCGCTAGCTTTACAGCCTAGGCCCATTTGCCTAAGAGTGGTGCCACCCACAATAGGATGGGTCCTCCCATAGCAATCATCAATCATGATAATTGCTCATAGACATGAGCATAGGCTAATATGATTGTGCTAATTCCTTAATTGAAGTTCCCTCTTCCCAAAAATCTCTATAGTTCATGTCAATAAAGTTGACAATACAAACTGGCCTGTAAAAGCAGAATAAATAAAGAGAAAAATCCATGATCCCAAAGTCTGAATCTCATGTTTACTGCCCATATAGTTGATATGGGCTGTGACTCCCAATTTGGAAACTTCATGTCTAAATCTGAACCTATCCTCAATTCCTAGCCCAGTCACTGGGATTCTTCAAGTTTCCAAAGAAATTATCTTGTATCTGTCACCTATGCACTCTCAGTGTCTAAATGCTATTAAAAACAGGCCATGTAGTTAAACAAGTGCTGAGTGACTGAACTTTAAATATGAGCATGTTTATAACTTCTAGGAGTTACAAGCTCTAATAATGGTGGAATGTAAGTCTCTCACTGTGACACTATGAAGACCACCCCCACATTATACTTTTGTTCTCTTCCCAGGGTCTTTGTAACATGGCATAGTTCATTATCAGGGAAAAGAAGATTGACTGGATCAGGAGATAGAGGTCTACTCTGTATTCTAGAAAACACTAGAGCTTGGGGTTCAAGCAGGCTCTGCTCTGGCCCTATTAGGCCTATCATTAAAAAGAAAGTATCTTACCCCTTTTCTGTACAAATTATTTTGCTGTTGAAATTTTAGCAAATACTTGGATGCAATGTTTATGGACAAAATTCTTACACATTTGTTTTTTATTTCTATTTCAGTCACATAAATCCCTCTTCAAGGACAGTCTAGTTTCATGTTCTTTCATCTTTAAATTTGTCTTTAAAATCTGAGATGATCAGACAGCTCCCTCTTCAGTTTCCCTGGTATCATCATATCTTCTTTATTTTTTTTTCTTTTTTTCCTGTAGTAGTATATTTAATATCTTTTGATCAACAACTTTCCAATACTTTTAAGGTCGGCTTTCTATTTAAAAATCTCATGTGGCAGAACTATCATCATGCTACTTTCTTATCTTTTCATTACCTATTTTATTATAAGAACTTCTTATCTATTGCTATTTTCAAATCTAATACAGCCTTTTTAACTTTTTCTAAATTTTTATATTATGCCATTTTATATATTATATGTTATATACATTTCATATTATATTATAACAAATTTCTCTTATTGGAAAAAAACTGAGTTCTGTATTAGTCATATTTCTGGAGAGAAACAACTAATAGAATATGTATATATATATTTGTATATACATATATATTTGTATATACATATATATAGGATATGGAAGTATGTGTTCATCTATGAACAGATTCATACACAAACATTAAGGCACAGAAAAACATAAATGGGGACAAAGAGAGAGACTTATTGGCTCACCTCATTATAAGGCTAGTCAGTTATAATGTCTGCAGTAAAAGCTGGAGACCCAGGAGAGTAAATGGTATACACTCAAGCTTGAAAGCCAGCAATTGGTAAGATCTAAAAACTATCTTTAACTGGAATCAGAAGGCAGGAGAAGCTGGTATCCTAGCTCAAGTCTAGAAGCAGAAGTTCCTGCTTGACCAGAGCTATTTTTTTCAATTCAGGTATTCAAATCAAGGGGCAGAGACCCATCCACAAAGGGAGAACTTATTTTATTCTGCCTACAAATTCAAATGTTAATTTCACCCACAATCACCCTTACTTAAAAACCCAGAAAAACATCTAACCAGTTATCCGGACACCAGAAAAGCAGAGTGGAAGCAGCTGCTGAGCTGAGTGCAGTGTTAGAGAATCTACAAGGGACAGAATTTTTAAGGTTATTGGTAGCTACATTTAAGTTCAAGCTCTTGTAGCTATGACGCCCTGGGAGGAAGATGCTATGCTCCATTCAGAAGTTCCTCCCATGTGCCCTTGTCTGATCCATCAGAGTAACTACATTATGTTTAGTGCATTATTTGGCTAAGCCATGCCTGATGGCCTAGGTCATGCCAGTGAGGTTATTTCCAGAGCCTCATAAACAGATGTTTTCATAGACTCCACATGTGCCCCATTTGTAATATCTTCTGTAATTTCCAGCAAGCTGTTTTGAAAACACACATTTTAATCATTTGCTATGGTTTGGATGGGGTATAAATGCGTAATGACAGGTAATATGTGTGGTTGTATGCAATCACATTCTTACTTTACTAAGCCCTCCTTTGCCTGTGTAAGAGTTATGATAGTGCCGAGGCTAGAAACTTGGTTTCAGTGTGATAGGCTGAGGAGGAGGGCTCTTAAGAGATGGGACCAGTGCAAGGGACTAATGCTGATCTCTCAGATAGATTACTTGAAAGAGGCTATCCAATATTTGCCCACTCTGAATGTGGTTGATTCTACCTGTTTCTCTGTCATGTTTGATGCAGCAAGGGGCACACCAGTGGGAAACCAATCAGATGGGGCCTGATCTTGGGATTCTTCAGTACCCAAAACTGTGAACTAAGTGGCCTTTTATTTATAAAATACATACTATCAGGTATTCTGCCATGGCAACAGCAAACACATGTCATTTAAAAATATTTCAGTGGGTTCTATTATAAGAGAAACTGATAATAGAGGGGAGTGCCCATATCTAGAATCAACGAACTTCATTTCTCCCACCATCTAATACCTCTTTTTTTTTTTTAATTTCTTAACCCTGATGCTGTAGAAAAGCTGCACTCTTGTCAGCTCTGACTCTCCCAGCACAAAGAAGCTTTCCTGGGGAAAGGACCAATTCTTGTTTGACCTGTGATGTTAAATAATGTTTCTAATTTTAGCGGGTGGTTCGTAGGGAGAATAACAAGATTCTCTTTTTAAATATGGGAGAACCATACACTGAATTTTAAGCTATTTTAAATGGTTTTTATAGAGAAAGAATAAGTCCTGACCAAGACCAAAATAAACTACAGCAGATGTGTTAACTCAGGTCAAAACATAATCAACTTTAAAAGATTGTTAGTAAAAGTGATCTAAAAAAGTGAAAGGCACATACTTACAGTTTTAAGGAATGACATATTTCCAAAGTTACAATAAAGGATGTCTTGTCTCAGGGTAATGACCAGCTAGCCAGAACTGTAGCTTATAGTAGATATGCACTTAGCAGTTTCCAGGGTTCTGTGACACCAAGCATTCAAATCTCCAGCTAACTTCTTTTCCTAATTAGGCTCACTAAGTGCCTTCATTTTTTGTAAGGTGTTCCATTTCCATTTGCTAACAAAAAAAAAAATCAATTAAGTCAACCTAATAGTTAGCTTTTTTATGAAATTATTTAAGCAAATTGGCATTTTAAGGTTGGTCACTGGCCTCCCATGAGCTTACTAAATGTGAGTTCATCATGAGAAGTATATTTAGCTATAATCATGCCTATAGTCAGGCCCATCATGAATTTGACAAGGGAGAGCTACCTCAAGAATCATTCTAGATGTCAAATAGCTTCCCAAAGGGAGGTGCCAGAATGGTTTTTTTAAGTATATATTGCATTAAAATGGCGACACATATGTGGGGAGCCTGGACTTCTTCTCCCACCAGGTTCTTACCTCTTTCAGAAGACAGAGGAAGAAAGCAGTGAACTCAAAAAGAAATAGACTCACTTAATTGGACAATGGGGGGAGTTAACCAAATCAACCAACAAATAGCATCTCAGAGACCTATGTGACATTAACTAAAGAACATTTGTGTCACTGTGGTTGCAGAGAGAGAGGAGAAACGGGAAGGAAATGTAAAAGCAATCAAGAGCAATGGGTGACATCTTCTCAAACTGGGAAAGAGAAATTAACCATCAGAATTAGAAAGTTAAGTATTCAAAAAGATAAATTCAAAGAAATATATCCCAACTTAAAATTTTGAATACTAAAGATACTGGAACCAGCCAGAGGGAAATAATGCTTTACTGTAGGCAGAACTAATTCAAGTAGCTTTTCACTTAGAGATCACAAGGTCAAAATAGTTTGCTAAATAGTTTCCAAGTGCCCAAAAGTTCAGCCCAGAGTTCTGTTCCCTGTCAAGGTTCTTTATAGGAGGCAGGAAAAATGGACATTCCCAGATACAGAAAAACAGACATTGTTGCCTACAGACTTACCTAAAACTAAAGCTAAAAGTTCTGTAGACAAAAATAAAATGATACCAAAGAATCTTGAGTAATAAGGATGAAACCAGGTAAGCAAAAGTATCAGTCACCAGGCTTTCTTTCCCCTCACACACCTTCTGCATATGTTTGACAGTTGAAGCAAAAAGCATACTATTGCCTGAAATATGGCTCTAAGCATGTTCAGAGGAGATATGTAAGACAATTACAATATAGAGAGCAGGGAAGGGATATAATAGAAAGTACTTTATTCAAACTGGCAGAATAATTTCAGTAGAAAGTTTGAGGGAATCATAGCTAAAGAAAGATGTCTTAGATTTTTAGCATGACTGAGAGGAAGATCTAAAGAATTGGACTTGATGAGAACTGAGATGTTTTCTGTGCTACAGAATAGGAGGAAGGGTTAGAAGTGATCTATGACAAAGTACTAACATCTAACATATCTAAGTCAGTCAGGGGTCCAAGTACCTGGAGGAAGACTGAGAATTCAAGGTCACTATGGTCTCTGCAATGACCAGACCAGTAACTACCATGTTACCCAGGAATTCTACTTTTAAGCATTTACCACAAAAATGAAAAATTGCATTCATAGATGAATTAATGGATAAGGGTTGTTGAGATGGTTCAGGGGACAAAGGTTCTTGCATCCAAGCCTGATGAATTGAGTTCAATCCTTGGTGACCCACGTGATGAAAGGATCTCTGCTACTCCGACACTATGACATATGCGTGCACACGTATGTGTACCTGTATAAGTACTTATACACAGAAACATAATAAAAAATTGAACTATTCTATTTTTCTTTCTATTACCTTGATAAACACTTTAACCAGAACAACGGGGGGAGAAAAGGGCTTATTTTATAAGGCCCATCATGATGTGAAGCAGGGCAGAAGTCAAGGTGAGAATGAACCCGGAGACAGGAACTAAAGCAAAGGCCATGGAATAATACTGCCCACTGACGTGTTCTGTATGTCTTGCTCAGTCAGGTTTCTTATACAACCCAAGACCACCTATCCATGGGGCTGGGCCCTCCCACCTCAACTGTTAGTCAAGAAAATGGCTCCACAGACTTGCCTATAGGCCAAGCTGATAGCAGTGTTTTCTCAAATATGTCCCCTACTTTTAGGTGACTCTAACTTATGTGCATTTGACAACAACAAAACAAAAACCCACAGCACAGGAAGAAACAATAGGTTGTAGGACACAGCTGTGACAAGAGCAATAGAGGCCTGAGTCTCAGTAGTTGACCCTGAGCCAATACCTGGTTCCTATAAAGACCACAAACTGAGACCACCCAGGCACCACCCAGGAACAGACCATCCAAAGGAAATTCCTAACATTCCTACTGCTTTAGAAATGATCACCTACTAGCACACACCCTGCTAATGTAGCTTTTCTGGGTTTTGCCTATAGTAATGCCCTCTCTTGCTACTGCTATGTCAGTGGCTTTGACAAGGTCCCTGCCGGCTTCTACTGTGCACACAATAAACCTTGCTTTTGCATTTCGGTGAGTTGGTCTCCCTAGTGGTCGTCTGGGGTCCTCACTGACTGGGCATAACTGTGGTATAGTCATATCATAAAATGCTATTTCGCGATGAAATATAAGAAACTATTGAACTGTACAACAAAACCTGGATTAACCTCCAAAGAATTGTGTCCAACAAAAAGAAAAGAAAAACTTAAAAGCCAGTCCTCAAAGCCTGCATGCTATGTGTGTGATTTCAACTATGTAAAATCCCTTGTCATTGCTTTGATTTTTAAAGTTAGAATCAACCTAGGAACTCCTATGTGCTTGCTATTGAGTTCATTCTCCAACACTTTAACATTCTCTAAAACATCAGTGTAAAAAAGAATAAATTAATGCCTCCAGAAGCTGAAGGCAGGGTACTCTACACTAACTACTGAGCCGTGCTTTAAATGGGCAATTTCTCTATTATTTCTAACAATCGCATGTATGTTTACAATTATGCCAAGCAGAAAACCAAAAAAATACAAAAATACTACCAATCAAAGATGAATGGAAATTTTTTATTAAAACAAAAATAATGAATAGGTGCTGAGCACGTGATGATCATTTTAATGCTGCCTCATTTGATGTCCACAGAACACCCTGAGGCAAACAACATCATCCCATTTGTACTTGTGTCCAAGGCAGCTTATCTAAGATCACACAGCTGGATATCAAATGACAAAAGCAAGAGTCACAGACCATTCCTGGTTCTGAAACTGGTGGTCCTGATGCACAGTGTCCTTCACATCACATGGGCAGGACTTTATTTTGGAGTAAGAGTCAGGAGCTTGAGATTTTAATTGCTTTCCTCTCATGCAAGTTTTTTTAGTTTTTTTTTTTAACATGTCCTTCCTATACTTCTCATATGCTTGGGTGCAGATACATTTACATTTTTTTTTGTATTCCAGAAACATCACAGGCAAGTTGAGCTTTCTCTGCTTCACTGGCTGACCTGATAAAACTTACTTTCTAAAGTAAGTTTCCAAATAGCTCATAGAAACATTGACAACCAATGCCCGCAATAGCCAGGCTTTGTTCTATTCTTTTGACTCTCAGGAAGGAACATCTGCCCCTCCCCCACTTTCATCTGCCTCACTGCCTGGTGTTTCTGGGCAGTGAAGGCAGTGGGATTTAAGTTCTGTTAGCAAGGAGCACATTTATTTTAAAATCCACACAGGGCGATTCCTTAGCCTGCCTTGCCAAACATCTCACATTTTCAAGGCTTGGGGATCTGCATGGATACAAAGGGTTTTCTAAAATTCTCAATCACGGGTAGTTCCAAAGGTACTCCAGTAAAGAAAATGTTACACAAATCAGCACTTTTTTTTTTTTTTTTTTTTTTTTGGTTTTTCGAGACAGGGTTTCTCTGTGGCTTTGGAGCCTGTCCTGGCACTAGCTTTGTAGACCAGGCTGGTCTCGAACTCACAGAGATCCGCCTACCTCTGCTTCCCGAGTGCTGGGATTAAAGGCGTGCGCCACCATCGCCCGGCAAATCAGCACTTATTAAGAGAGAATCTCTCTCAGTCCTTGAAAAGGTTTTGACTGTACCTTAATTTAGTTATTTCCGAGGCACACACTAACGGCTTTGGATGTGCTGAGTGACTTAACCTCATCCAGGCACAGAGTGAGCATCTGTATCATTTCCATCTTCTATAAGAAACAAAAAGAGAGAGTTAGACCATCTGCCGGCTCTACACATGGTATGGCATTTTGACCTAAGCCAGGTTTGACTCAAGAGCCCCAAAGCTTAACCATCATACTTCACGACTGCTCCTTCATTTAATTACAATACCTGTTTTAGAAACTTATTTCTATATGCTTTGGGGAACATTAGAAACTAAAACAAAAGTAAAAAATAATGCCTGAGAAATAGTGATTTAGATTTTTTTTATACAATAGTTTGGAAATTACAGAAAAGATGCATAAAACAGTTAAAAGAACTCTACTATGCCTCCAGCCACGTTTCCCACTGGTTAGCTTGATGGTTATTGTTCTCGTCTGCTCTTTCTTTTTTCTGTCTACATACCAACCTGGATGCATACACTCTGCTTACAATTTTTTTTTTTCTGAAAACAATAGAGAAGTTGTTACAGGCATGAGAATCCATTACTCTTATTTCCTAAGTAAAAGGAACTCAAAATTGGTACAATTAACACTGAAACTATGTAATTTACAAATCCCATCCAAAGTTGTACAAGGTCCTAGTAATGTACTTTAAAGCAAAGCAGAGTATGGTGCATTCTGCGTCCAGGCACATCTGAGAGCAGGGGATACGTTCCACTGACTTTAACATTTCCTCAGTTTGAAACAGTTCCTCAGTCCATTCACTAATTTCAAAACATTTAAGAGCTATAATTTGAGTCTGCTCATGTTTCCCCCATTTTAGATTCTGGTATTTTGGCAAGAATGCCATGACATTTGGTTCTTATCTTCTTGGAATATCAAAAACACAGTGTCCGTGTTGGCAAGACGGCTCAGTGCATAAAGACACTGCCCAGTAAGTCTGACAATCTGAGTTCAGTCCCTAGGACCCAGATGCTGCACGGAGAGAATTGACTCTTACAGGCTGTCCTCGGGTGTGTGTGTGTGTGAACATTTTTAAAATTTAAAAAAGAACACAATGTTGATGTGTACTGTTCTTACTTATGCTAATTTTCATCACTAGGCTAAACTGGTTAGTACCAAACTTTTTACTATGAATTTACAGAGATCATGTCAAATTATACAAATATTTTGTTCCACATCAAAACTTTGCCTACTACTGCATTATTTTTGTGAAATGATGCTTGATGTATAACTTATATAAATCCTTTTATTTTTATGGGTTAGTATTATTATATTAGAGCAGTGTTTCCCAATATATGGGTCACATCCCAATTAGATATCCCACATATCAGATATTTACATTATGATTCATAACAGTAGCACAATTACAGTTATGAAGTATTAATAAAATAATTTTATGATTGGGGTGTCACCACAACATGAGAAACTGTATTAAAGGGCTGCAGCTTTAGGAAGATCAAGAACCATTATAATGAAGGGAGCTTATTCCATATCTTTTATTTATGCATTTCACTATTGACATTAACCTTCAGTTCAATCAACAGGTTATAATCCATTACTGACATGGGAATTGAGAGTCAAGTTGTCCCTCAAACTAGTCACTATTCCCTCTTAACTAAATCCATAATTCAAAAAATTCACTTGCTTTATGATAACCAAGATCTTCTGGTTTGCCTCGTACTTTTCTTGCCACTGCCTGAAATCAAACTTTTGTTTTCCTAAGAAGTTTGAGTGGGTGTGTGGAGGTGTGGATACATGCATGTTTTTTTGTGTGTGGGGGGGGGGAAGCAGAGGTCAATGTCAGGTGTCTCTGTTAATCTTCTGCCACTTGTTTTCTGAGAGATGATCTCTCAAATCACAGTTGGCTAGACTAGCTGGCTATCAAGCACCCGTGACCCTTCACAGCATGGGATTACAGGTGCACACTGCTGCACGAGGCTTTTATTTGCACTGAATCTGGGGAAGTAAATTCAGGTCTTCATGCTTGGAGAGCAAGCACTTCAGGTGTTTTGTCGTGTCACAGATCACTGAATTTCTCTTACTGGAGAAAAATATTGGTTTCCCAACAGATCTGAGTACTCAATACAATTGTTAATAATAGGGCTGTGTGGCTTTAAGCTTCTCTCAGAACATAACTGGGGGATGTAGAAAAAATATATATAAGTACTTCTGTTCATCCACCCATATGGATACAGAAAGTCATGTCCCTCTCTCTTTATCCCATGGTGTGTATGTGTGTGTGTGTGTGCACGCATGCGCACGCATTAAAACCTATGAGTTCATCAAAACTGATTGATCCCACTTTAACACCCCTCTATTCACTCTGAACTCCACCTTCTCAGAGTTCCAGACTCTTTTCTGACAGTGAGAAACTTGGTTCCCATTACACCTGATTTACTTATTTCATGTGTACACAGTCAGAAACATGCAATGTGGACACACTTGAACACACACACTAACACACCCAAAGTGGATGGGGGCAGGAGGGAGAGAAGGGGAGGAGACAGGAGAGGAGCATCACCAGACCACCAAAGAGTGGTCAGGTGAATGACAGAATGATGACAAATTTAATCCTTGTGAGAACGCTGTGTCAGGGCTGAGCATTGTTCTTTTGGAGACACACCAGGCTTGGCATGTCTAAGACAGGATTCAAGACAGGACACTTTCTTTGTTGCTGTTTTCTCCATTATGATATCTCTGGTTATTTTTAGAATGATGTAGAAAGAAAGTGTCAATTCTTTCATACCCTCTTACTTTTTTTTCTGGATTAATAAGACAGAATAAGGCCAGGAGCAAATATTTTATTATAATATGCTATATGCTTTTAAGGAATAATTACAGTGAATCATGGACCTAGTTAGCTTGAAACTCAGTCTTACCAGGAAGTTAGAGAGATGTGAAATGTATTCTATTGTTTTCAGAGACAGAATCTCATGACTCTTAGCTGGTCTCCAACTCTCTATATAACCCAAGTTGACCTTGACCTTCCAATTTCCCTTTCTCTACTTTGTGAGTTCTGGAATTACAGCCATGGATCACCACATCCTGGCTTAGGGAGGTGGTGGCAATCAAACCTAGGAGTCTATTAATTGAGCTACACCCCCAGCTCAAAAATTAAGGTTTTAATGGCGAAGAGGAACAGAATAATTTGGTTAGAAATCTTGACTGTTTATTTCCTATGTGAAATTTTATGTCTCTAACGAAACTTTAAGTAATGAAATTCAAATTTTTCCATTCAAAACTGTTTGATACATTCTGTAGAGTTCTTATTTATCTGCATAAAATACATCAAGCAGTAGCAAAAGCACAAGGCCTAAGGTAGAGTGAAAATAGCAAGATACAACAGATGTAGGCCTGCTCTCATATGTTCTCACTATGCTGAAAACCACTAGGCCTTATTGAATTCCAAAGCAGTACAGTGGTTAAAATGACAGGCTCTGGAGTCAAAGCACCTTGAGTTAAATCAGCTCTACAGTTTTGGAACCACTGACTTCCAGGGCTGAATGTGTTTGTTTTCCTGTCAGCTAGGTTTTAGTAGAAACAATAGTACATACCTTAAATTAAAGTAGTACATAGATTTTTACAATGCTCCATATAGAGGTTGAAGGAGTTCCATTCCCATGGCCATCATTTCAACCAGAATTTATTATTCTTACTGGGTGACAATAAAACCAATATTTTATAATGATTTGATTAGTTGTAAAAGAATTCATAAGTAAAACCAAAGATGGTGCTCAACATTTATTCAATTTTCACATTAAAAACAGTGTCACAAAATCTTCTGGGATTGCCATTTTTCAGATGTTCTATCCTTTGATACTGTCCCAGTTTTGAGTCTATAAAATATGAACTCCATAATCCTCACTGCCTCTTATGAATAACTGGAATTTTTAAGACTCACTCCAGAAAGTGATTAAAGGAAGAACATTTTGAGAAAAATCTCAACTCCTCCCTCTTCTGGGAACAGTGCTGAGATTTTCAAAGATCATGTGACTGCCCTCTCTTCAGTCCACAGATCTGTCTTACACACTGATGTCACTTGGTATGACTTAAGGAGAATCTCCCTGCACCAAACTGCTTCCGTAAGAAGCAGTCAGTGCACCAACACTCGTGGAAACTAACTGGGTTTCAGAAATCACTCCCCCGGGTGACTTCACTTAAAGAAGACTTCTGAATGCAAAGCTGAGCTCTGTGGAGCTGAGTGCTAGAGGAGAGCGAGGTTAGGAAATGGGCGGCATCACTGAATCCCAGGATCAAAATTACAGATGTGTGGAAGAAGAAATAAGTAAAGAACACAGTGAGGGAGGAAGGGACTCCAGTAGAGAAATACAGAGGCAGAGGGGAAGGGGAAAGCACACAAGCAGCTGGGTTGCATACATGTGAATATATTAGTGCGGGTTTGCACGTGGCCACATGACTTGCCACTCACTGATGCAGGGTTAAGCCACAAGGAATTACCTGGAACTGGTTAGAAATGCAGCATCTTGGACTCAGCCTGTAATTAAAATCTGCATTATATCAGTACCTGAATGATTTGAATATGCATTAAACTAAGAAAGGATGAACTGGTTGTGAGTTACATGTTAGTCTTCATTCAGCCTCAGTTGTATGAGACAAAAGAGAGTTCCTTTAAAAAATGAAGTTGTGATAGATTACTACAAAACTTCAATATTATTGTATATTGGTTTTAACTTTGAGCTTTTGGTACTAAACGTACATTTTTCTTCTCTTGCTACTGTTTAATTTAGCTAGGAAAAATAGGGGGAGGTTCCAGAAGTACTTTAGGGAAGAAATAAGTCTTAATAAGTTGGCTTCTGAATAGCCTTAGTTTTCTTCCACAGTCCTCAGTAGTTTTCCTCACAGACTCCCTTTACAAGCTCCACGGTTTCAGAGCATCCCTTGGATGCTCTTGTTTCCAGGCTGTCCTTGAGCAAACTATAATACTTAAAAATAAAATTGCATTATTAAATACAGAGAAAGAAAGAACTTAACTGTTTTTAAGTTAAGAAAATGATTCCATCCAGGAAGGGAGAGGTGTTACATTTGGGATAGTTAATGGGGACCTTCTAGGTTGTGTTGGTCTAGTGATTACACTTTTAATTATTAGTTGTGATACTATTTCTGAATGTATAACTGTTTTTTAATTAACAATAAATCTAAATACAGATGATGTCTAAGGGAGAAAGAGATAAGAGTACTTAGCCTTCCAACTTGACCTGTCACAATAAATACAGAAAGCTAGCTTTGATCACCAACACAGCACTTGCTGAAGTGACTGCTCTTAACATTAACTGAGCTCCCTCTCCAGCCTGGTCATCCGGAAGTGATTAGGAAAGGACTAACCCCGTCTCTCACAGAACACCAGATGAGTGCTTGCTGCAACAGTCTAATTAGTTTACTAGACTAACTCTAGACAGGGCACTGCTCTACTACGGTCTTAACTATTAGTTGCCATTCTGGTTGGCCAGCAATCGTGCCCTTACAGATCTGGGGCCGGTTGTCTTCATCTTGCCTAGGTGTCACAGCAGGTCTATGAGAATGAATGTTTGTAAAATGAACATCTATAAAATCCGATGTATTTTAGCAAGGCATGCCCTCCCCCAAGGCTCGTAAATCTAGCTTTGTTGTTAATCCTTTCCAAAACAAATGAAGTATGTGTATTTAATCCAAATATATTAGTTACATGTTTACTCCAATGAAAATAATAAAGATAAATACAGCAGTGTTATTACTGAAGCTATAAAATCCATGGTAAAAACTAATCTTCTTAGCTTGCAATTTCAGTATATCAAAATGTTCTTAAAATATTTATATATTTATTTTGTTTGTTTTTCTACACAGGGTTTTTCTATGCAGTCCTGGTTGTCCTGGAACTTTCTTTGCAGACCAGGCTGGCTGGCCTCAAACTCAGAGATCCACCTGTCTCTTTTTCAACTCTCTATTATGATCCATTTTTAGAGTTTTATGTCAAAAATATCACAATGCACATAAAAGAGAAAACACACACATTCATCAAAATCCTACTTCATTTCTGCATTCTCTTTAGGTTCATTACTAGTTTTCAATTTTTCTATGGCAAAGCAAAAGCTTGTTCCTGCTGTCAGTGTAAAGTGTTTCAGTTGCAGTCTTACACACAATTTGAATTACAATTTTGTTACGTTTTTTTCTCACTGGGATGAGAAAAACTAAAATGGAGACAAAATTAGTGTCTTGGTTGTACTTCTGCCTTTTGAATAATGCTCAAATTGTATAAGGTGCTAATGTTCACTACATGAGTAGAAAGTGGCTTAGGATAACACTAAATGAACATATAACTTCATGTCAAAAGGCCCCTGCTTTCTGTTCTTCTTTGGTAAGATGGACATTTTCTTAGAAACCAAGGAGCATCTGAGAAGCAGAATTGTATTCCTAGATTACATAAATACCTAGAGTGATTTCTATCTCAACAACAATGGCCACAGTTTGATAGATAGATAGATACAACTATACACAGTCTCTCTCTCTCTCCCTTTCCTTCTCTCTTCTTCCCTCCCTCTTTCTCCCTCTTCCTTCTTCCTCCCTCTTTGTGTGTGTGTGTGTGTGTGATGTTTGCATGTGTATGAGTATGAGCATTCTTATATGGTAAGTGCATGTGTATGAGGTGTTAAGAGATCAAACCAATGTGTCTATGCATGATTGGCAAGCAATTTATTAAATAAGCCACTTTGCCAGGTCACGAACCACACATCTCATGTGGTCTCAAAAATAAGATAAAACACAAGAACAAGAGTCTTTTAATGATTAAATTTTTGTGGCAAAATTTCAAGATTGGAGGGAAAACTCTTTTATATGTAAATGTTACTGAAAAAATATGATAGTACATAATATGAAAGTGGATGGTGTGTGTTCATGCAATGGAGAAGTTAGGATACATACAGATTAGAGTCAGTAGGATGATGCCTGTGAAGTAGTTTGAAAATTTAAATACCAACATGATAGACTTAAGAAACAATGAAAAAGTCTTAATTTACATCCAGACAAAGGACACCAAAAAGCACTCATCATAAAGGCTGTGTTCCCCACATCGTAACAAATAAGAACTTGACTCTGGATTTGATAATAAAATCCCACTATATTCCTTGTTTGCTCATTTGAGATAGGTCTCAGGTATCCCAGAGGCTAGCCTTAAGCTTATTGTTGCAGCCCGTAGGAAGCAGATGGTAACTACTGTTCAGCTATCAACCAGCCTGAGGCATGGTTATCTGAAAAAGGATTAATCCTGTCCATACAAGGTCTGTAGGGCCATCGACTCTGAAAGCTGTTGCTTACTTTTGCTGAAACAGCTTGGAATCTCCCCAATACCTGCATTGTAGTGTGTAATCTCACATGATGTGTACATGTAACCTCATGGTTGCATCTCAATCTTATGGGCACGTATATCTGTGGGTGATTGGGTATACGGCTTTTCATTTAACAGTATACTTCTGATATATAGAATATATACTGGGACTTGATTCATAATTAAAGCTATTTGTCCCACAAGGACTGTGGACATTGAAAAGTCCACTTTTTTCTTTTGCTTACTGAATGGTTTCCACCCAATGAGACATCCAGTGAGGGAAAGTGGTCACATAGCCAGAAGCCTTGGTTTCCACAGCCATATCTCTGTTCTGTTCCCTGAGATACATTAGAAGCCACCTCTCTGAAAGTATTTTTCATTTGCCAGAACATTCAGTCAGGAAAGGAGTCTTTCATATGGATCACATTTTGGGACCTTCAAGGATAAAGGAACGTCCGAGCTCAGAGAATTGCCTTTGTTTTGCATGTGTATATAAGCTGGAGTCTTGGAGGAAAGAAAGAAGGATAAAGAAACTGATGCAGAAAAGTACATAGCGGAGAGTTCATTTTGCCCTCAGAACTAAGTTTCGTGCTTGCTGGAAGTCTTCTTCTGAACCCTGAAGCAGACAAGGAGGTTGGCACTCAGAGTTCCCTGATAGCTTATAATGTAGTGGAATGCTGGGATTACAGGCCTCTGTCACCAAACTCAATTTGTGCAGTGCAGGCAATGGAACCCTAGACTATGTGCATGGAAGGCCAGTACTCTACAAATTGATCTATAGCCCTAGCCAACAACCATAAACATATCATCTCTAATTTAAAATTAATTATGAAATTTCTTAGTCCAAAATGCTGCCATGCTAACAAGATAGAAACCACAAATAAGTTCAGCTTCTCTAGCCATCCAGCAGGCAAACTTGCTGCAGGTAGGCTGCTCCAACACCCCCACACCATCCATTGGATCCTGCAATCTACAAGTCCCACTCTGCCCCCAAATGCTCCTATCCTCCGCAGCCTCAGAGGAACTCTGAAACATGGGCTGCAGTTTCACAGAGAGGACCAAGAGGTGAGTGAAATCCACTTGGTGGGACACCCCACTCTCTATATCCTCCATACCAGGGCAAAACGCTGGACACCTCCCCCACCTGCCTTAGCTTCTCTAGCCATCCAACAGGCAAGTTTCTTACAAGTAGGCTGCTCCAAAACCCCCACCCCATTTATCAGACCTTGCAAACTACAGGTTCCACTCTGCCTCCAAACCCTCCTATTCCCCATAACTTCAGAGGAACTCTGAAACACAAGCTGCACCTACATAGAAAGAACTAAGACAGCGAACCAAGAGAGGAACCCTGAAGCACAAGGCTGTGACTACACAGAGAGGACCAAGAGAGGAACCCTGAAGTACGGGATGTGGCTACACAGAGAAAACCAAGAGAGGAACTCTGAAGCATAGGCTGTGACTGTGCAGAGTGGACCAAGAGAGAAAACCAAGAGGGCAGACCAAGAGAGCGGGCGAAGAGAGATCTTAGTGGCTCCCTGAGACACAGACAGCAACAGTACGAAGTAGAGCAAGAACAGTTCCCAAAGACACAGACAGCCACTACAAGGATTGGATCAAGAAGTAAAGACACTGCCAACACCAATTGGAGGAAGAGATGGGTTGGTGACAATGCAAGAATTTATTGAACAATCTAAAAAGCAACATGGTAACACCAGAACCCAGTGGGCATACAACAGGAAGTACTTGATCATCCTAGCCCAGGAGAAGCAGAAGAAAACTATTTTAAATGTAACTTTATGAGGATGATGGAGACCTGTAAAGAGGAAATGAAAAATCTCCTTAAAGAAATGGAGGGAAAGACAAATAAAAAATTGGAAGAAATCAACAAATCTCTCAAAGAAAAACAAGAAAAAAAAAACAATCAAACAGGTGAAGCAAACAATCCAAGACTTGAAGACTGAAATAGAGGCAATAAAAAAAAACACAAACTAAGGGAATTCTAAATATGGAAAATCTGGGTATATTAATGGGAATTATAGAGGCAAACCTAGCCAAGAGAATACAAAAGATGGAAGACAGAATCTAAGGTGTTGAAAATACTATAGAGAAAATATATTCATCATCGGTCAAAGAAAACATTAAATCCAACAAATTCTTGACACAAAGCATTCAGAAAATCTGGGACACCATGGAAAGACCAAACCTTAGAATAATAGTGGTAGAAGAAGTAGAAGAACTTTGGCTCAAAGGCACAGAAAATATATTCAACAAAATCATAGAAGAAAACATTCCCAAACTAAAAGATGGATATCCCCATGAAGGTCCAAGAGGCTTACAGAATGCCAAATAGACTGGAGAAAAAAAAAGGTCCCCTTGACATATAATAATTAAAACATAAAACATATAGAACAAAGAAAGAATATTAAAGACCTGCGAAGAAAAAAATGTCAAGAAACATATAAAAACAGACCTATCAGAATTATACCCGACTTCTCAATGGAAACCAGGAAAGACAGAAGGTCCTGGACTGATGTGCTGCAGACACTAAGAGACCATGGATGCAAACCCAGGCTACTATACCCAGCAAAACTTTCAATCACCATAGACAGAGAAAACAAGATATAACATGACAAAACCAAATTTAAATAATGCCTATCCACAAACCCAGTCCTACAGAAAGTGCAAGAAGAAAACTCCAACCCAACAAAGATAAATGCACCCACAAAAATACAGGCAACAGATAACCTCACACTAGCAAACCCCAAAGAGGGAAACACACAAACCCTACCACCGAAAAATTATAGGAATCAACAATCACTGGTAATTAATATCTCTTAATATCAATGAACTCAATTCACCCATAAAAAGACACTGGCTAAGAGAATGGATATGAAAGCAGGATCTGTCCTTCTGCTGTATACAAGAAACACACCTCAACCTCAAAAACAGACATTATCTCAGAGTAAAGGGTTGGGAAAGATTTTCCAATCAAATGGGCCTAAGAAACAACTGACCAAAGAAATTAGCTTATATCTAACCAAATAGACTTCAAACTAAAATCTATTAGAAAAGATGGAGAAGGACACTTTATACTCATCAGAGGAACAATCCATGAAGATGAAGTCTCAATCCTGAACATCTATGCCCCAAATACAAGAGCACCAACATATGTAAAAGAAACATTGCTAAAGCTTAAATTGTACATCAAACCCCACACATTAATAGTAGGAGACTTCACCCCCACCACTCTCACCTACGGACAGGTCAACCAGACAGTAATTTAACAGAGAAATAAGAGAACTAGCAGATGTCATGACTCAAATAAATTTAACAGACATGTACAAAACATTTCACCCAAACATAAAAAATATACCTTCTTCTCAGCACCTCATAGAACCTTCTGTAAAATTGACCACATACTCGATAACAAAGCAAACCTCAAAAGATACAAAATAAGTGGAGTAACCCTCTGTATTTCATCAGATCACCATGGTTTAAAGCTAGAATTTAACAATAACTCTAATTGCAGAAAACTTACAAACTCGTGGAAATTGAACAGTGCTCAGTTGAACCACCCGTTGAAAGACCCCAGGCCCAGCCATATTGTATAAACTTAGCTTAGCTGCTGTAACGCCATATTTGCAAGGCTTCCACACAAACAAGTATAAGTTCAGGGCACGGTCAGTACGTCTGGAAATCTGTGGTCAGCCCCTGGTTTGGGAGGGGAGCAGGAAAAAATCCAAAGAAAAACCACCGGTTCCCTAAGACAGACCACAAGTTCCCTAAGATAGAACCAGGGCAGTCATTAGCAGATTCCTATGTACCCTAGAGAGTTCCTCTTCTGGTGAACTCCTGGCCTCATTCGAACCGACCAATGAAATCCCTGTAACTATGCACCTCGCTTCTCGCTTCTGTACCCGAGCTTTCGCAGCCCTGCCCCTATAAAAATCCCCTTCCCCAGCCTGCCGGCGCGCAAGTCCTCCGAGAGACTTTGTCGTCCCAGGTACCTGTGTACTCAAATAAACCTCTTGCAGTTTGCATCCGCACGAGTGGTCTCGGCTTGATCCTTGGGCTCGGGGTCTCTCCCTGTGGGAAGGCTCTCTTCGGAGGTCTTTCACCGTGGATCCAGGAAGAAATAAAAAAAAAAAAAGAAATTAAAGACTTCCTAGAATTTAATAAAAATGAAGGCACAGCATACTCAAACCTATGGGACACTATGAGAGCAGTGCTAAAACGAAAGTTCATAGCGCTAAGTGCCTACATAAAGAAAGTGGAGAAATCTCACACTAGTGACTTAATAGGACACCTTAAAGCTCTAGAACAAAAAGAAGCAGACTCACCCAGGGGGAGTAGATGACAGGAAATAATCAAATTGAGTGCTGAAATCAATAAAATAGAAACAAAGAAAACAATATAAAGAATCAGAGAAACAAATTGCTGGTTCTTGGAGAAAATAATAAGATAGACAAACTTATCCAACCTAATCAAAAGGCAGAGAAATAACATCCAAAGTAGCAAAATTAGAAATGAGAAGGGGGACATAACAGCAGACACTATAAAAATCCAAGGAATCATTAGGTCATACTACAAAAGCCTGTACTCCACAAAATTGGAAAATGTAAAAGAAATGGACAATTTTCTGGATAAGTAGCACATACCAAATTTAAATCAAGACCAGGTAAACAATTTAAATAGGCCTATAACCTGCAAGGAAATAGAAACATTCATCAAAAGCCTCCAAACCAAAAAAGGCCAAGGCTGGGTGGTTTCAGTGAAGAATTCTACCAGAACTTCAAAGAAGAGCTAATACCTATACTCCTCCAAGAGTCCCACATAGTAAATACAGAAGGATCATCGCCACACTTTTTTTATAAGGCAACAATTACCCTGGTACTGAAACCACATAAAGACTAAACCATGAAAGAAAATTACAGGTCAATGTCATTCACGAACATAGATGCAAAAATACTCAATAAAATACTGGCAAAACAAATCCAAGAACACATAAAAAAAAATCATCCACCATGATCAAGTTGGCTTCATCTCAAAGAAGCAGGGATGGTTCAACATACAAAAATCTATCAATGTAATCAACCACATAAATAAACTGAAACTAAAAAAAAAAGATGATCATTTCATTAGATGCTGAAAAAGCATTCAACAAAGTCCAACACACCCTTCATCATAAAGGTCTCGTAGAGATCAGGGATACAAGAAACATATTTAAATATAATTAAAGCAATATACACCAAGTTGACAGCCACCATCAAATTAAATAGAGAGAAACTCAAAGCGATTCCACTAAAATCAGAAACAAGAAAGGCTGTCCACTCTTTCCATATCTATTCAACATAGTTCTTGAAGTTCTGACTAGAGCAATAAGATAACAAAAGAAAATCAAGTGATACAAATTGGAAAGTAAGATGTCAAACTTTTGCTATTTGCAGATGATATGATAATATACACAAGTGACCCCAAAAACTCTACCAAGGAACCCCTACAGCTGATAAATATTTTCAGTAATGTAGCAGGATAAAAGGTCAATTAAAAAAATCAGTAGCCCTCCAATATACAAATTTTAAAGAAGCTGAGAAAGAAATCAGAGAAAAATCACCCTTTACAAGCCACAAATAACAAAATATCAAGGGATAACTGTAGTGGTTTAGGTAAAATGGCGCATTTCCTTGAGGGGCAGCAACAGGCCATGAAAGGCAGCTGGATCCCACCACCCAAGGCCTTTGTGGGTCCCAGGTGGGTGAGAGACCTGGGTCGGCAGGGCAGCTGGTCCCAGGAGGAGCCTCCATGGGTGAGAGACAGAGACGGAAGGTATGGAAGGTATGTCATGCAGAGTGAGTTTGGGTATAAAGTTTATTTAGTGGTTTATAAAGGGGAAAGGGAAAAGGGGAAGAAGAGGCAGAGAGAAAAAGAGAGAGAGAGAGAGAGAGAGAGAGAGAGAGAGAGAGAGAGAGAGA
>JABTXL010006999.1:23455776-23562056 GCA_025134845.1 Neodon shergylaensis
AGAGAGAGAGAGAGAGAGAGAGAGAGAGAGAGAGAGAGAGAGAGAGAGAGAGAGAGCACATGCTCAGGCTGAAGGAGGCTGCATATCAGCTTCCCTTGGCAGAAGGGGAGGGCTTGGGAGAGGGCAGGGCTTGTTTCTTAAAGGGAAAGGACAAGTCAATAGCAGGTCATAACAGTAACACTAACCAAATAAATGGAAGACCTGTTAGACAAAAACTTTAAGTCTTTGAAGAAAGAAACTGAATAAACTACCAGAAAACAGAGAGATTGCTCATGCTCTTGGATAGGTAGGATCAACCTAATAAAATGGGCAATCCTACCAAAAGCAATCTGTAGATTCAATGCAATCCCCATCAAAATCCCAACACAATTCTTCACAGACCTTGAAAGAATAATATTCAACTTCATATGGAAAAGCAAAAAGTCAAGGATAGCCAAAACAATCCTGTATAATAAAGGAACTTATGGAGACATCACCATCCCTGATATCAAGCTCTGTTATAGAGTTACAGTACTGAAAACAGCCTGGTATTAACATAAAAACAGACAGGTTGACCAATGGAATTGAATTGAAGACCCCAATATTAATCTACACACCTATGAACACCTGATTTTTGACAAAGAAGCTAAAATTATACAATGGAAAAAAGAAAGCATCTTCAACAAATGGTGCTGGCATAACTGGATGTCAACATGTAGAAAAATGCAAATAGATCCTTATCTATCCCCATTCGTGAAACTCAAGTTCAAATTATTAAAGACCTCCATCTCAATCCAACCTACTGAACGTGATAGAAGAGAAAGTGGGAAGTAGCCTTCAATGCATGGGCACGGGAGACCACTTCCTAAATATGACCCCAGTAGCACAGACCCTGAGAGCAACAATAAAAAATGGGACCTCCTGAAACTGAGAAGCTTCTGTAAAGCACAGGGAGCAGTCAATAAGACAAAAAGGCAGCCTACTGAGTAGGAAAAGATCTTCACCAACCCCACACCAAACACAGGACTGATCTCTGAAATATATAAAGAACTCAAGAAATTAGACATCAAAATTCCAAATAATTCAGGTAAAAAATGGTGTACTGAACTAAACAGAGAATTCTCAACAGAAGAACCTCAAATGGCAGAAAAACACTGAAGGAAATGTTAACATTCTTAGCCACTAGGGAAATACAAATCCAAACAATTCTTAAATAACATCTTATATCAGTCACAATGTCTAAGATCAAAAACACCAATGATAGCTTATCCTGGAAAGAATGTGGAGTAAAGGAGCACTCCTCTATTTCTGGTGGGAATGCAAACTTGTACAACCACTCTGGAAATCAATATGGCAGTTTCTCAGAGAATTGGGAATCAACCTACCTCAGGACCCAGCAATACCACTTTTGGGCATATACTCAAAGGATGCTCAATCATACTACAAGGACACTTGTTCAACTATGTTCATAACAGCATTATTTGTAATAGCCAGAACCTGGAAACATCCTAGATTCCCCACTACCAAAGAATGGATAAAGAAAATGTGGTACATTTATACAATGGAGTACTATTCAGCGGTAAAAAACAATTGCATCTTGGAATTTGCATGCAAACGGATGGAATCAGAAAAATCCATCCTAAGTGAGGTAACCAAGACCCAGAAAGATGAACATGGTATGTATTCACTCATAAGTAGATACTAGCTGTAAAGCAAAGGATATTGAGCCTATAGTCCATGACCGTAGGGAAGCTAAGTAACAAGGTAAACTCTAAGAAAAACATATATAGATCCACCTGGAAAGAAGAAATAGATAAGATCACCTGACAAAATGGGAGCATGGGGATGAGAGAAGGGAGGATGGTACACAAAGAGGAGGGGAGAAGGGGAGGAAGAGAACTTGAGGGAATGGAATAGACAAGATTAAGGATGGACAGTGATGAGAGCAAGGAAGAGATATTTTGATTGAAGAGCCATTATGGGAATAGCAAGAAACCTGGTACTGGAGAATTTCCCAGGAATCCACAAGGATGACCCTAGCTAAGACCTAAGCAATAGAGGAGAGGGTGCCTGAACTGACCTTGCTCTGTAGTCATATTGATGAATATCTTAAATTTCACCATATAACCTTCATCCAAAAACTGATGGAAGCAGAGGCAGAGACCCACAGTGGAGCACTGGACTGAGCTCCCAAAGTCCAATTGAAGAGTGGGAGGAGTAAGAATATGAGCAAAGAGGTCAAGACCATGATGAGGACACCCACTGAAACAGTTTACTGAGCTAATGGGAGCTCACCAACTCCAGCAGAACAAGAAAGAAACCAGCATAGGACCAAGCTAGACCCCCTCCAAATGTGGGTGACATTTGTATGGCTGGCGCAGGCTGTGGGGCCATTGGCAGTGGCAGCAGGATTTATCCCACCTGCTTGTACTGGCTTTTTGGGAACCCATACTCTTTGGCTAGACACCTTGCTCATCCTAGATATAGTAGGCTTGGCCTTGCACCTTTCCCAAAGCAAAGTGCCTTACCCTCTCTAGTGAGTGGGGTGGGGGGAAGTTGGAGGAATTGGGAGGAGAGCAGGGTGTGGGAACTGGGACTGGTATGTAAAATGAAAAATGATAGTTTTCTTTTGTAAAAAATAAAAAAGAGTCTGAGACATAAGAAAAACATGAATAAGTTGTTCATGACAAACATAACAAAGTAGAGTCTGGGACCAGTGAGTTAGCTCAACAGGTAACAGCACTTGCCATGCAAACTTGACAATCCGCTTGAGTTTGCATCCTTGGAACCCATATAAAAAGCCATAAACAGTGGCTGGTGACTAAAATCTGAGTATACCTATAGTTGATAGGTGGTGGAGACAGAATGTCATAGAAGTTCTCGTGTCAGCTAGCTTGGAGCACACATGCAGCTTCAAACAACAAGAGACCCTCCCTAAAAATAGAAGGTAAATGCTGACAGTTGAAGTTGTCCACTGACTTCCAAGGTATGGCATAGCATGGCATGAACATATCCTCACACATAAGAGTTTACAGATTTGCATGCATGCAAAAATAACTTAAAAATAATAGACTAGACCCAGCTAAGTATGTTGTCACTGATACTCAATATCCTCTTACTCCACCTTTTACTGCTTCCTTGGAAAGAAAATTACAGTTTTTGTCAAACAAGTATTTTGTGGGTCTGATATTTTTAAATTAATCTATATATTAATATTAAGTGTATTTCTGTCCATTCAATATTTTTCTGTAATTCTAAACATCAACGCCATTACTTTGGAAGAAGATACTTCCTACTCAGAGTGAGACCATGTGCATGGATCTAAAACAGATGTATGACTGTTCTAGCACAGGTGGATTCTGATGGAATGGCCAAGTAAAACTCCAGGCTCGAGGGGCCAATTAATCAGATTAAATCATTAATTTACTAAATTAACAGTATTTCAGCCCTGGGGAAATTACTTACTTCTCTGGGCATAAATCTTATCTGTAATGTAAGTATAAAAATAACACCTCTTTCAGAGTCATTGTGAAGATTCAACTAGGTATTTTCTCAATGACTGCTCAGAGAAATTGCTCACAAATATTAGTTATTTATAACTGGGGAGGCAGGAGGTTGGGGAACAGAAGGAAAATCTTAAAATCAGACTCATCAAAATTATCTTTGTCCCTCTGAGCCTCCCATTTTTCAATTTGAAAATTATAGGTTTAAAGGGACAAACTTGTTGCCTAATTTCCATTAGTACTTTTTCTTTATACTAAGCATAAAAGGCCCGCCTTTCTGGAACAAAGTCTCCTTTATCCCAGGCTGGCCTTGAGTCCATTATGTGGTAAGCACAATCTTAACTCCTAATCCTCTCAACAGCTCTCACGTGCTGGAACTAGACAGAACGCTGCCACCCCAGGTTAATGTGTTGTAGGAGATTGAACCCCAGGGTCATACATATGCTAGGCAAGAGCTCTACCAGTTGAGCTATATCCTAAGACCCCGAGTTTGTTATAGTGACATTGTAGTGTGAATTTTCACCTCATTGAAATATAAAATAGATTCTGAGAATGTATTTTAGTTGACAGAGTGCTTGTCTTCCATGCATAAAGCTGAGTTTGACTCCCAGTGCCGCCTAAAAATTTTTTCAGAAAATTGGGAATCAAGACCCAGTGTAATGGGGCATGCCTCTAATTCCAGCAGTCTAGAGGTGGAAGTAAGATCATCAGAAGCTCAAGGATTTGCTCAGCTACATAGGGAGTTAAAAGCTAGCCTGGGATAAATTAGACCCTGTCAGGAAACAAACAAACAAGCAAAATGATTATCTATTATGTAGCGAATCCTCATAAAATTCTGATCCTCACCCAAAGTTTTAGTCTCATCACTGAAATTTTGGGATTTTTTTTCCAAATCATAAACATGACTGCAATGGGAGTACCCACAGTGAGTCTGTACAAAACAGGAAATAACTAGGTTGGTATGGTACAGACTGGTGTAGCATGGGCATTGAAGACTGCATTAGCAGACTAGAAAGAAGACTCCTTGATGAGTCTAAAGAAATAAGCTGCTAGGGTCTGAAAAAGGCCTGTTACAGAGACATATTAAAGCAAGTGTAGGAGATCCGTCCACATAACGATGAGAACAATCACTGGCTGAGCCAGCAAAGGTACACAGTTTTATTTTTTAAAAAGACCAAAAAGGACCACAATTCAATAGTCAGACAGAAATGAATATATGGACGACATTGGAGAGGTTTAGTGCGCTGGCTGCTTTTCCAGAAGACGTGGGTTCAATTCCCAGCACCCACACGGTGGCTCACAAGCGCCCTCTTCTGGCCTTCTTGGGTACTGCATCCATGTGGGCACTAACCTTACACAGAATTAAAACAAACATCAAAAACAAAAACAAAAATTAAAGTAAGATAATTAAAATTAAACACCAAAAACGCAAATGACAGCTTATGCAAGAGAGGATGTGGAGCAAAGGGAACATTCCTCCATTCCTGGTGGGAGTGCAATCTTAGGCAGGCACTTCAGAAATCATTATAGCAGTTTCTCAGAAAACTGGGGATCAATATAACTCAAGACTGAGCTATAGCAGTCTGAAGTCACGTTGAAATCCATGACTGGGCTGTGGCTTGTGTTGGCCCAGAAGTCATGTTGACATCCTTGGCCTGTGCTGTGGCAGAGGGCCGTGTTGATGTCTATAGTCAGCACTGGCACTGGAGACCATGCTGAGGTCTGTGGTATGTGCCGACTCCACAGTGGAAGACCATGGTCCGTGCTCCCCTTGATTGCAAAGGGCAAGGAAGCTACTTTTGCATTGTGTTGGTGACTGCAGACTCACAGTTGAAATAGAGGGACATAGAAGGCTTCTCAAAAAAAGAGTAACAGCCTAGGCAGAAAGTCATTGAAGAGAACTCTTAAAAATTGTGATAAGGGGGGAAACGGGGGGGGGGAAGAGGGGTGGGGGGAGAACTGTGGATGGAATGAAAAATGAAATTTAAAAAATAAAATAAATAGTGATAAGGGAAAAAAAGACTGAGCTATACAACTATTGGGCAGTAACCAAAGGATTCTCGATCATACCACAAAGACATTTGCACAGCTATGTTCATAGCAATTCTGTTCATAACCTGTTAAGCCAAGGACTTGAGAATTCTAAAAAGTAAAGGGAATGTTGTAATTTTAAAAGTCAAAAACAATTAGCTCACTGGTTCACACTGTATAGCACGTGCTAACGACTGCCCTGGGACTACCACAAGAACTTTCCTCCCCAATATGACATTGAGGCATGTGTGGTTAGTCTCCCTATTGTATAAGCAAGCTCCCCACACCTTCAATCATCCTGACTTTATTTTTATAAAGCACAATATGTTCCTTTAAAATGTTTATTTTCTATTTCTCCCAGAAGAATATAAGTTCCATTAGGGCAAGGATTTTTGTCTACTCCCAACCACAAATGTGTCATCAGCACCCACTGTAAGTATTTGGTTAATATTGATTAAACAAATATTTGAAGTCAGCATTTCCATCCTCAGAGTGATTATTTCAAAGGAAGTCTGGCTGATCCTTGCTTGAACAGAATGTCACAACACAGCAAAGGATGCCACCCAAACAGGAGTCTTGAAAGATCACGGAGATAAGCTGATAGCAAGGCAGACGGCTGTGATCCCAAGCATCAGGACTTCTCAGTGTTCTAGAGGAAGCACCTGTCCCACCCAAGTCCACCTCTTAAACAGTGATAAGCTGGTGAGGACCGTCTGAGGCATTATACTAGCAGCTGTAAAAATCTCATCTGAGATGACAAATAGAACCTTGACTGTCCTTGTCTTTAATGTGTTGAGCACATGTCCTTGTAGTATGATTGAACATCCTTTGGGAGTATATCCAAAAGTGATATCTCTGGGTCTTGAGGTAGATTGTTTCCCAATTTTCTGAGAAATCACCACACTGATTTTCAAAGCAGTTGTGCCAGTTTGCACTCCCACCAGCAATAGAGGAGTGTTCCCTTTACCCCACCCCCTCTTGAGCTTAAGCTGTCATCAGTGTTTTGATCTTGGCCATTCTGACAGGTGTAAGATAGAATCTCAGAGTTGTTTTGATTTGCATTTCTCAGATGGCTAATGATGTAGAGTATTTCTTTAAGCATCTTTCAGACATTTTACATTAGTCATTTCCCTGTACCCTATTTTTTATTGGATTACTTGTGATTTTGATGACCAATTTCTTGAGTTCTTTGTATATTTTGGATATCAGCCTGATGTGGAGTTGGTGAAGATCTTTTCCAATTCTATAGGCTGCCATCTTGTCTTGTGGGTCATGCCCTTTGCTTTACAGAAGCTTCTCAGTTTCAGGAGGTCCCATTATTAATTGTTGTTCTCAGTATTTGTGCTACTGGGGTTATATTTAGGAAGTGGTCCCCTGTGCCAATGTGTTCAAATATACTTCCCACTTTCTCTTCTATGAGGTCCACTGTGGTTGGCTTTATGTTGAGGTCTTTGATCCATTTGGACTTGAGTTTTGTACATGGGGATAGATATGGATCTATTTTTATTCTTCTACATGTTGATATCCAGTTATGACAGCACCATTTTTTGAAGATACTTTATATTTTCTGTTTTATATTTTTTGCCTCTCTTTCAAAAATCAGGTGTTTGAAGGTTTTTGATTGATAGCCAGGTCTTCGATTTCATTTCATTGATTCTACTGTTTGTTTTTATGTCAGTACTATAGCTCTGTAGTAGAGTTTGAAGTCAGGGGTTTTGATGCCTCCAGAATTTCCTTTATTGTGGAGGATTGTTTAGTCTTTTCTGGGTTTTTTGCTTTTCCATATGAAGTTGAGTATTGTTCTTTTGAGGTCTGTGAAGATTTTTTTCTGGGATTTTGCTGGATATTGCATTGAACCTATAGATTGCTTTTGGCAAGATTGTCATTTTTACTATGCTAATTCTGCCTATCCAAGAGCATGTGAAATCTTTCAATTTCCTAGTGTTTTCTTCAATTTCTTTCTTCAAAGAGTTAAATTTCTTGTCATACAGGTTTCCCACTTGTTTGGTTAGTTACTCCAAGATATTTTATGTTATTTGTGGCTATTGTCAAGGGTGATTTTTCTCTGATTTTTTTCTTATCTCATTTATCATCTATATAAAGGAGGATTTCTGATTTTTTGAGTTAATCTTGTACCCTGCTACATTACTCAAGGTGATTATGAATTGTAAAAGTTCCTTTTAGAATTTTGGGGGCCACTTATGTAAGCTACCATATCATCAGTAAATAGTCAGAGTTTGACTTATTTTCCAATTTGTATCCTCTTGATCCCCTTTTGGTGTCTTATTGCTCTAGATAGAACCTCAAGTACTATATTGAATAGATATGGAGAGAGTGGATGACCTTGTCTTGTTCCTGATTTCAGTGGAATCACTGGGAGTTTCTCTCCATTTAGTTTGATGTTAGCTGTTGACTTGCTGTATATTGCCTTTATTATATTTAGATATGTCCCTTTTATCCCTGCTCTCTCTAAGACCTTTATCATGAATGAATGTTGTATTTTGTGAAAGGCTTTTTCAGCATCTAATGACATGATCATGTGGGTTTTTTCCCAGTTTGTTTATATGGTGGATTACATTGACAGATTTTCATTGTTGAACTATCCCTGCTTCTCTGAGATGAAGCTTCCTTGGTCATTGTGGATGGTTTTTCTGATGTGTTCTTGGATTTAATTTGCCAGCATTTTATTGAGCATTTTTGTATCAATGTTCATGAGTAAAATTGATCTGTAATTCTCTTTCTTAGTAATGTCTTTATGTGGTTTGGGTATTAGGGTAATTGTAGCCTCATAAAAAAAAGTTTGGCAGTGTTCCTTCTCTTTCTATTGTGTGGAACAATTTGAGGAGTACTGGTATTAGTTCTTCTTTGAACATCTTGTAGAATTTTGTGCTGAAATCATGTGGTTCTGGGCTGGTTCTTTTTGTTTGTTTGTTTGGTTGGTTGGTTGGTTGGTTGGTTAGGAGACTTTTGATGACTGTTTCATTTCTTTAGCAGTCATATATCTATTTAATTTTCTTATATGGTCTTGATTTAATTTTGATAAGTGATATTTAGACAGAAAATTGTTTATTTCCTTTAAGTTTTCCAATTTTGTAGAATACATGTTTTCATCATATGACCTAACGATTCTCTGGATTTCCTCTGTGTCTGTTGTTATGTCCCCCTTTCCATTTCTGAGTTTGTTAATTTGGATATTCTCTCTCTGCCCTTTGGTTAGTTTGGATAAAGATTTGTCTATTTTGTTGATTTTCTTGAAGAATCAACTCTTTGTCTTATTGATTCTTTGTATTGTTTTTTTATTCTATTTTGTTGATTTCAGCTCTCAGTTTTATTACTTTCTGCTGGCTAGTCCTCCTGGGTGAGTTTGCTTCTTTTGTTCTAGATTTTTCATATGTTTTCTAATTCACTAGTGTGTGATTTTTCCAGCTTCTTTATGTAAGCATTTTGTGCTATGAACTTTCCTCTTAACACTGCTTTCATCATGTCCCATAAATTTGGGTATGTTGGATTTTAGGAAATCTTTAATTTCTTCCTTGACCTATGAATGATTCAGGTGAGCACTGTTTAATTTCCCTGTGTTTGTGGGCTTTCTGAAATGAGTGTTGCTCTTGAATTCTAATTATAAGTCATAGTGTCCAATAAGATACATGGGGTATTCCAATTTTTTGTACTGTTTAGGTTTGCTTTGTTTTTGAGCAGTTTTTAAGATAGTTTCATCTGGTGCTGAGAACAAGGTCTATTCTTTAATATTTGGATGGAATATTCTACAGATGTCTGTTAAGTCCATTTGAGTAATAACATCTGTTATTTCCCTTATTTCTCTGTTAAGTTTCTGTCTGGATGACCTGTCCAGTGGTGAGAGTAGGGTGTGGAAATCTTCTATTAGTATGTGGGGTTTAATGTGTGATTTAAGCTTTCATAATGTTTTTTCTACATGTGAGGTTGCCCTTGTATTTGGGACATAGATGTTCAATGTTGAGATTTTCTCTTCATGGATTTTTCCTGTGACTAATATGAAATGTCCTTCTTTGTCTCTTTTGATTGATTTTAGTTTGAAGTCTGTTTTGTTAGATATTAGGATAGTTACATCAGTTTGTTTCTTAGGTCCACTTGATTGGAATTTTTTCCCCAAACCTTTTGCTCTGAGGTAATGTCTATCTTTGAGGTTGAGGTGTGTTTTTATATGCAGCAGAAGGATAAATTCTGTTTTTGTAGCCAATCTGTTAGCCCATGTCTTTTTATAGGTGAGTTGAGTCCATTTATATTAAGGGATATTAATGACCAGTGATTGCTAGTTCCTGTTATTTTAGTTTTAATTGTTGGTAATGTTATTGTGTGTGTTTTTCCCTTCTTTAGGATTTGCTGCTGTGAGATCATCAATTGTCCGTGTTTTTATAGATGTAGCTAACTTCCTTGGGTTGGAGTTCCCTTTCTTGTATTAGGCTGGATTTGTGGCTAGGTATTGGTTAAATCTGGTTGTGTCATGGAATATCTTGTTTTGTCCATCTGTGGTGATTAAAAGTTTTTCTGGGTAGAGTAGTCTGGGCTGGCAACTGTGGTCTCTCAATGTCTGCATAATGCTTGACCAGGACCTCCTGGCCTTCACTGTTTCCATTGAGAGGTCTAAGCTTCTTGTGCCTTCATATGCATATCTTTCTTTATGTTGGGAAAGTTTTCTTCTATGATTTTTGTGGAATATACTTTCTGTACTTTTGAGTTGAACTTCTTTTTCTTCTATACCTATTATTCTTAGGTTTGGTCTTTTCAGGGTGTTCCATATTTCCTGGATATTTCATTAAATGTTTGTTAGATTTAAATTTTTCTTTGACTCTATCATATCTTCAACACTTGAGATTCTCTCGTCTGTCTCTTATATTCTGCTGTTAAGGCTTGCATTTGTGGTTCCTGATCATTTTCTCAAATTTTTTATTTCCAGAATTCTCTTCGTTTGTGTTTTCTTTATTAGCTTTATTTCAGTTTTCAAATCTTGAATCATTTCTTTCACCTGTTTGATTATTTTTTTTCTTGGTTTTCTTTAAGGGATTTGTTCATTTCTTCCATTTTTTTGTTTGTCTTTTCCTCCATTTCTTTGAGAGAATTTTTCATTTCCTCTTTAAGGATGTCACATATTCTCCCAAAGTTATTTTTTGGTCATTTTCTTCTGCTTCATCTGTTTTGGGGTGTTCAAGTCTTGCTGTTTTAGAGCCACTAGTTTTTGATGGTGTCGTGTTGTTCTTTGTGGTGCTGAGTGTGTTCTTACCTTGTCTACCTATCTTTACCTCTGTTAGTGCTGTGTCTCTTGTGATCACTCTCTTAAGTGTCAGTAGATTCAAGGCTCAGATGGTTACTTTGGTGGTGAAGTCGGCTCCATGGTTCGAGTCACCCTGGATGTTGCTCGGTGCTCCTGGAGGTGGTTCTGTAATCCTGGAGGTTGTTTGGGCTTGCTCCCACGGAGGTCACTTGCTTGGGCCAGTTGTTGTGAATGTTGCTGCCTTGGATCTGCTTCGGAGTAAGTCGCTGGCTCGGTCTACCTCAGTGGAGGTTGGTCACTCAGGCCTGGTCCCACAGAGGCCATTGGCTCAGGCCTGGTACCGCAGAGGTCGCTCCCTAGTACCTGCTCCTGCAGAGGTCAACTGGCTCAGGATTGGTCCCACAGAGGTCACTTCCTTAAGCCTGCTCCAGTGGAGATCACTGGCTCTGGCCTGTTCTGATGGAGGTTGCTGGCTTGGACCTGCTCTGGTGGAGGAGGCTGGCTCAGGCCTGCTTCTGTGGATGTCCCTTGCTTGGCCGGGACCTGGTCCCACGGAGGTCACTGGCTCAGCCCTGCTCCCATGGAGGTTACTCCTTGGGCCCAGTCCCACAGAGGTTGCTGGCTCAGGCGTAGTCCTGAGGAGGTAACTTACTCCTCAATTCTTTTAATTCTTGAAGGCAGCTAAAAATCAATATCCTTTTTATATTCCTCCCATGACAATCATGATAATTTCTGAGCATAGTCACTGGACATTTCTGGGATCATGACATCAGGGGTTGGAGGCTCCTCACTTATTTTGCAGCACCCAGCACAGTTAAGCTCAGCTGTAACATCCAGTGTCTGATCTTCAGGCTAGCCTGGCAGCTGGTTGACATCCATGCTGTGCCTGGACTTTGTTCCTTGCTTGGGACTCCCACAGTGTTATTGCTCATTCTAGTAAAACAAACAAACAAACAAACAAACAAAAACAGTCTGGTGGCTAGTTCCAAACTAACTACAAAATCTGGGCATTTCAGTGACTTCAGCAAAGGATCCGTGTGCTACAGGCAGGATGGACTGAGCCCACACACTAGCTGAGACCTTGTGTGGCAGTCTTGAAGAGTTGACTCAAAAAAAAAAGATTCTCCTATGGACCCACTGTACATAAAACATCTCTGAGATCCCAGGTACTGAGTTTGAAGGGCTGGTTCTGTGCAAATATCCAGCTTACTGGAAGAATTAGCTCTGGGATAACTTCCTGGATTCTACAGCACAGCTAGAAAACTACAATTAATAACAACGAATTGATATTTCTTAACACAAATAAATGATAATATGCCAATTACTCTTATGTGATTATTGAACATTGAATACATGTATTAAAATGTATATATTATAACTCATGAATACATGCAACTACTACATGTCAATTGAAATAAATAAAAGCTTATCTTTCTGTGGTAAGGAGGGTAGGAAGCAGTTGTATCCTCATGGATCATCAGCCCCCTTGCTTGAAAACACATTCATGAGTAGAGAAAACAAAGAATGGTAAGAATAAACTATGGGGCATTGCTCTGTTTGACTGTTAACCCTGTCAGCTTGCTGTCTTACAGAACCCAGGGCCAACATCCCAGGGTTGGGACCACCCACAATGTGCTGGGTCCTCTCGCATCAATCACTAATTAAGAAAATGCTCCAAAAGCTTGCCTGTAGTCTAGTTGAGAAATTTCCTCAATTGGTGTTCCTTCCTCTCAGATGACTCTGGGCTCTGTCAAATTGACATACAATTACTCAGTACAGAAGTATAGGGAAGGATAGTCAGGGATTTCAGCTGGGCCACCTTAAAGAAGGCAAGAACTGAGAGGTCAGAGGCTGTGAAGTCCAAGGCTAGACAGAGAGGCCCAAGGCACTACCCCAGCGTCATCAGTTCAAGCACTCGCAGAGTCTTGAATTACATTATTGGACCCTCCTGTTCTCCATCTGCTTCTTTCTGCACATACTAACATACTGAATAACATTGACTGTTGAAGTCTACATAGTATCTAGTAAATGCCAGGTCTTATGCTAAGCACACTACATTCAAAGTTTCATGTTAAGACTGACATTCTTATTTGTTAGGATCTATGATTGTGTGTCTAAAAGGTTGACTAACATGACTTAAAAAATTTTGCAACCTATTCAAGGGTACACAGCTCTGAAAGAATCAAGCAAAATCAGTGGTCAGACTCTGGAGTCCTGAGCTTCCAATGTGAAAAGAGCCATTTCTGAGTTTTAGTCACTAAAGAGTTGCCCAGGGATCCTTCATAAATTCAGCAGGGGTAGGCCCTTCTGGAAACTACTTTGCAGAACATACTTCTCACCTGCCCCCAGCTACTGACCTTTAAGTACCAATAGTAACCTTTCTTTCTAGAACATGAACTCCAGTATAGGTCAAAGGCAAAGTCAGGACCCTCGCCTGTCAGTTCATCTCTGCTCAGCCTTCTACGTGGCATAGGCCTCCAGGGAGGCAGTGACCACAAACTAGAGACACCAACTCTGCCTTCAAAGGCAACACATAAGCCTATGTGGGTTATGGAAATTGAGCAATTTTTCACTTAAAATCATCTGAAAACAAACTTTGGTGTCTTCAAAATTATATATTCACAGAACATTTCTAGACTCTGGGATAGGATTAGATGGTAATGATTTAATTGATGGTTAAGTGTGCAGAGTGTATGGATAAAATGAGTGTACTGAATTTTTCCCATAATTATCTCTCTGAGGAGCTCTGGCAGCTGTAATTACTATCTGAGGCCAAAATTACAAACCTGCTGAAGTTTTAAGCAAAATACGTTGCAGCCTCGGCTGAATATTTAAGGAAAAGTTGGTCAGCCCCAGTACAGGCAGCCCCATAGGGCCAGCCGATGGAGGTGCAGAGCCTTAGAAAGGGGATGCGTTGTCATAGCTTGTCTGAATCCCTGCTCATCACTGTCACTGTGCACTGCTCTGCTCTCTCTTCCTTGCCACAGGAAACCTTTCCTCTCCTCTTTCTTTTTCCAGGAAGATTTCTCCGATCAGTTAATAGATATTACTGATACTGTGCTCCAGAGGCTGGACAGTAGAATCAACAAAGTGGGCAGGCGTAAGTCAACACAGTGGTGGTGCTGGACCCCTTACATTGAGAAAGATCGGTGGCAGCATGACAATTCCAAGTCTGCTCCTTGCTGGTGACCCAGAGGTCAAATTAGATTCTCTGTCTGTATTTGGTCAGAACAGACAGGAATGACTGCCTCCAAAGATCCAGTGAATCCAATTATGACCACATTCTTTTCAAAGGCTTACTTCTTGTTTGGATAGTTGTGCAAACCATTATGTGTTCATTCAACACCAACCACAGAAATCTGGAGATGAATTCTTCTGGTGTGTCTTTGAAAGCTAATATTGCTTCATCATTTTGAAGATTTTCACCATTTAATGCCTATCATCTTCACCTAAAATATCAGCCCTTGAAATTGATTATTCATTCCACTTTTAATGCATATTTGGATTTGTTTGACTTTCCTCTAGCCTGTGGTTAGACTTATCACAACTACCTTCTTCCTTTAGCATTTGAAGAATTGTTTTCATGTATAAGACTATGTTTGATGTGCTAAATCAAAGACTATGCAATTCCATGATACACAGAGCAGACATGGTGCCTGTACCATACTGGCCTGTGCCTTTTGACTTTAAATTCAGCAGCAATCTAATCTGAGACACCAGGAGCTTCATCTAGAAGTGAGTAGTTTAGGGTTAAGTGGACATACCACAGTTGAAAAGAGCACACATAAGTTGGACAGAGGCACTTGTCCTTGTCAGCCCTACAGCCTCTCAGGCATTCAGCATTCTTGGAGTGCTTTCCATGGTCACAGGTTGTGCTTCTCTGTGATTTATCCATAGAATACCCCAAAATATGGGTCTGGACTTCTATCCTTGTCACATAAAACCCCTTTTTTTTTACATTAAAACCCTAGGATGTTTATTACAAAGGTAAACCCTGATCCTTGAGTTGGGCTTATCGGTAGGATTTCTGGTATCGAGCACGGGCACCAGGACCTCCGAACTTTTTGGATTCACAGCGCCGAGGATCAGCTACAAGCAGGGTCCGATCATACTGGATGAGGATGTCTTTGATCTCCTTCTTAGAGGCCTCATCCACATACTTTTGGTAGTAGGCCACCAGGGCTTTGGAGATGGACTGTCGGATAGCATAAATTTGGGCCACATGACCACCACCCTTCACACGGACCCGGATATCCACACCTGCAAATCGCTCCTTGCCCAGCAGCAGAACAGGCTCCAGTAACTTGTACTGCAGCGTGCGCGGCTCGATCATCTCCAGGGGACGTCCGTTCACGTTGATGAGCCCATTACCCCGTTTGCAGTGCGCCACGGCTGTGGCTGTCTTCTTGCAACCGAAAACTTGCACGGACTGCAGTGGACCCTTGGCCGGCATAGCTGCGAGTATGAACACGAGGTCCTCACCGCGCGACGCCCCACATAGAACTCTTGCTAGGTGTGAATTGGACAGGATACAGCACAAGTTAACATCAGAAGTGTTATTAAACAAATTGTCTACATAACTATAGGGATGAAATCAGCATGTGTTTTAGTCTGGCAGTGTCAGGCACCTATTTACATACAGTTGTTTTATTCAAAAAATGAGTCTTAAATGCTATGAAAGAAGAAGGAAGCTATGATGAGCATAAATAGGACTAGAAGAATGCCAAGGACTTCCAACCCCATCCTCACAGGAGAAAAGGAGGTCAACTTCAAGTTTTCTCTTTCAAGTAAGGGTGTTGGCCAGTGGAATGGTGAGAAGCTACAAAATAATGAACAAGTCTCAGCTTCCAAGGATACCCCAGCAGAATCCATTCGTACAATCCATTTTTGTTTGTCTCCTTTAGTGCAGCCATCTCTCTTCTTTATTCATACTGGATCACATGTTTATTTCTCAGTGCATGATCCTTGTGTGATAGCAATTGGTCCTCAATGTTTATTAGAAGAATGCATCCGTAAACCCAAGGTACTTGCACTGGTATTAATGGCCAGGGGAGGGCAGCAAAGGGTAGCAGAGTGCATGATGGCAGCAGAGCTTCCCACCCTCAGTTTATCCCTCCCAGCTGTGTGCTTTTCCGTAGCTAGAAGCTTAGCATTGGGATTAACGGTCCCATAACTATGTTAACTATTTGCAGACATTGAGGGTACTAGGACTGGAGAAAGTTCCTGATGAGTATCCATTGAATCTTAGTGTTATAAAGGAGGGAAACCACTTTAGTGAAAGCTGGAGAAGCCAGTGTCCAGTGCTGTGATTGAGATATTCAGGGAGTTGAAAGCCAGGATTCTACAGGAGGTAGGCTAGCATCACAGGCTTGGTTTTCTTCCACAGGCAGGGTATGGGGATTTAGAGAAAAAAGCTTCTTGTCTTCCACTTCCACCAGAGAAAAGAGCCAACAGCCATCAGGTGTCTCTGTTGTCTGGAAAGATTCCATGGGATCTGAAGGTATGGGAAGGGCTTGGATCTTTTCCTTTCTTGGCACCCATGTTGGCTTGAGTCTCTTGGAATCCCATGATGGAGTCTCAGGTTGAGGGTAAATTTTAAGTAGATAGGGGAGGGTCAGTTGGAAGGTTGGACAGGTCTTGCCAGGGAAGAAGATGGCGCTTTAAATGGTGTCTCAGAAGACAATTCATTTTCAGGGTTGGATTTTTGTGGCCCACATTGCTTCAACAACCAGCAAGTTCATGGACATGAAATGTAATCAGAAAGTCTGACAGGAGCTGAGGAGGTTTTCCCTGCTTCCTCTTGACTTAATGTCTACAGTAGATGCCACTCATCTGGAGACGAAACAAAGGAAAGACGTTCACAATCTTGGCATCATCCTTAGCTACTGAATTCACAACCGCTCAGCTTTTATCCACTCTTTAGACCCTCCAGTCAGACAATACATTTTCTCCTTGCTTAATCTATGTACTCATAGAATTTTTGTTTTTAACATCAAAAGTAACTCAATGGCTATATCTCAGAGCAAACCAAGTTGATAACTTGTCAGATACCATGTCCTTAACAAAAGACTTCCAAGATATTTATTTTTCCTCATAACTAGATGTCTCTTTGCACGTAGGGTGATGGCTTGTTCTGGGAATTTACATTCTTCCTGGATATTCCCTTATGGATATTTTCTGCTCAGCCCCACACTTCAGCTTATCGAGAAGTTTTCAACATCAGATGCACATCTCTCCAGAAAGTACTTCCCATTCACACATGTGTGTTTCTAAGTGGTCTGCTGGCCTGCCTGCCTGGACATCAGTGATGCCTACAAGGATGAGCTACTGTCCTGGGACATTATGTCTATTCTCTCTGAAGGACACATTCATACATATTTCAAATAGACAAGCTTCCCAACTTTTCTCTTGCGATTTACTGGACACTTCTTATTTTAAGTTTCCTTTTTTCCCCATATCCAACTTAATGCCATTCATATCAAATGGTATCAGGAGTTATTTGATTCTGTTGGCTCACTATCTTCTAATATCAGGTTTTAATTTTAATGAAGTCAGCTCATTAATCTCTGAGAAATACAGACCCTGTCTTTGTAAAATGATTTGTGTTCTTGGGTAGAAAATAATTCTTTTTGTTATCTGAAAGCCAAGATAGTGGTGAAATCTTCATGAACAGAGTTCCGAGAGCACAGGAAGTAATCCCAAGACGAAATAGATGTGAATTCACAAAATTAAAAAACTTTATGTACAGAAAAATAAGTATCAGCAGAGCACACAGTTGTAGTTTGTTGTTTTTTTTACTTATTTCTTTAGCTCTTTTGGGGGCCCTCCACCATGTTCCCAAATAAATTTACATGGGAGACATATTCTGACCCTGAATGCCTGGCTTATTTCTTTAAATTATCCTTTCTACCTTTTGCCTCTAGGTTTTCCCCTTTCTCTATTTCTGTATATCACCTTGTCAGTCTGTGGCTGGCTGTGTGGCTGGCCCCTTCCTTTCTTACTCTTTGATCTTTCTTACCTTTTCTCCTTCTATTTACTCTCTCTTCAGACCAGCCCTGCCTATCCTTTCTTCTGCCTTGCTATCGGTTATTGAACTCTTTATTAGATCAATATAGTGTTTTAAACAGTCAAGGTAACACAGTTTCGTAGAGTTAAACAAATTCCTTCATAAAGGAATGCAACAATCTTTGCATCATTAAACAAATAATCCACAGCATAAACAAATGTAACACATTTTAAAATAATATTCTACAAAACATAGCCCACAGAATGTAACAAAATTTGTTAGCAATTATACCCTGGACAGGGAGCTAATATCCAAAATTTATAGAAAACTGCAAAACTTCAGCACCTAAACACCAATAATATCTGCCAAGCAACAAATGGTTCAATGAAAAGGACATTTCTCAAAAGAAACACAAACAGTCACAAATCCTCATCTCTGATTACTGCTCAGTGCTCCAGAGTAGCTAAGGGCAACATGCGGGCAGAATGAGAATACCACCTGCATTTTGAATTTATCATTTTTCCATCTGTATTTTGAATTCATCATTTTTCCCAACTGAAACTAAGCAAGGCAAACCCAACCTGACCCTGCCTCTGAAGACACATCCATGATATCTCCTGTGGTTTTTTCTGTGCTCATAAGAGGCAATGAGTTTGACCAGTTTTAGAAAACTCCGCTACACCTTATTCAACAGCTGTAAGGCATCTTGTTTGGGGCATTTTTGGTCCACACAGATTGCTTCTCTGTCTCTGTCTCCCCTTTTTTGTTCTCCTTCCTCACCTCTTCACTTCCTCCCTCAGCCCAGGTTGATCCTGGAACTACTGATTCTTCTGCCTCTACCTCCTGAGAGCTAGGGTTATAGACATTTACCACCATACCCTGATCCTGTATAAGATTCTGGAGAGGAGCCCAGGGCTTTGTACAGGAGATAAACTAAGCACTCTACCAACTGAGCTACATACCCAGAGCCCAAGAGTTTCTTCATGCATTACAACAAAACATGATTAGTAGAGATATTTTTAGCTTGTCTCCAGGCAGCTTTATTCCCACTGTGGTGGAGGATCTCTCACCTGCTGTTACTGCAGACAATATAGTCCATCATGATGAATCTCATCTCTGCTTGTGCTATTCTGCTTTTTCTAGTTTCTTTCCTACTCAAGAGATCACCATCATTGAAGGTTTCATCTTCAGCACAGTTAGACTACAGAATACTATGTATAAACAAGTGTCTAGAGCAAACACTTGTGTCTCCTTGGCTTCTGGACATGCCCAAACCCACACTAGTTCTGATGAGTGCTTTGTTTACAAGGACTTTAGGTTCATTCATGAGTGTTTAATATACAATTTGGATAGCTTGTTTGAGATGATTTAAATACTTATGAATAATAATGCTAATAATAATAATGCTAATAATAATAATAATAAATGGCTGCAGGAGTTCTCTTTGCCATCCAAGATAATCCCAAGAGCCTTAGCATCAGAACCTCCAGTGCTTTGAACCAGCCTCTGCACTTAATAAGATTAAGCTCTTCTTAGTTCATTGCTTCTCTGTCCTCTTTCTACATCTTAGGTTCTTCATCCACCAGTTTTCATACATTTCTTCTCATTTTAGTTCTGTGATGCTTAAAATTTATCTTTCAATGTGAACTATTAAGCCTTCTTGAAACTGTAAAATTGGATGACTTCAATTTCTGGTTCTGCTAGTGTCTCATTGGACATGTTCCAAAGTATAATAATAAAATACAATTCTCACAATGTACTATGGGTGTCAAACTGTATCATAAGTCATAGGGAAGCACACAGAGAGGCTACTGGAAACATGTGTCTCCTTCATTTGTTGCCAGACATACATACTTTATAAACCATAGATTTATAGATGCCTCTTCAACAGGGTGAGTGAGGTCTGGTCATGTGCAGGAGAGGCTGAGCATATACTGTGGGTCACATGGTCCAGCATGGAATTCCAGCATGGAATTATCTTTTTGTTCTCTGTGCACTAAACTTCCTCCCCTGCTCATTTTCTCCATTCTTTAGCTCATAGTTTCTCTTCTTAATGTCAAGCCTTTCTTTGACTTGATGTTGATTGAGGGTAGTTCCTGAGGTGGAGACTAACCTCCACTTACTAGAAATTTTTCCTGAGCACTGTCAATTGGTATGGCCCAGTGTTCCTGAGCAGTGTTTTGGGGGCTGCCTCCTGAGTGTTATAGGAACCTTGAGATGATGAGACAGGGTACTCTCTTCTACCAGAGTACCTTACCCCCATAAGGATTCTCCTGAGCCTCCTTTTCTGGTTTCTCAGAATGTTGAAATTTCCATTTTAAACTAGATAAAGGTCTAACTCCATTCTTTGAGAACACTCTGGTTTTCTTCCTGCAGGTAGTGGTGCTTGGTTGTATAAAAAACAAGTAGGACACTTCCTTATAATTTCCTTGGCTTGTTGCCAAGTGATAGAAAAGTCTTTTTTAAACCTTTACTATTGAAATGCTTTTTTAATGAAATTCTGAGACTTGCAGCACATTTCCAATCAATAATTGACCAATTTCTATATGACCTTAGGCTAGAGAACCTGGCAGACCCATATGGGTTCAGATGTGTGTTATATATGGCATGATTTCTATTCCTGATTATATTTTGTAAGTGAATAAATAATAAAGTCAATCAATTCTGTATCATCTGGTATAAATTCAACATTTTCAATGCGCAAAAATCTCTTTCTGCATACTGAAAATCGGTAACTATGTTGAGATTATTTTAAATCCTTTTGTACCATGAGAATAGCAAATAATTCTGACTTTTGGGAAGAATCATAAGAGTTTTGTACCACTTACTTAAGTTTTCTGGTTTGTAACCTGCCTTTCCTGATTTATTTGCATCAGTATAGAATATAGGGGATCCAGATATTGGTATTTTCCATACAATGTGAAGAAGGATCCAGCTAGTTCTCTTTATGAGTTGAATTCTCTTGCTTTTGTAATATTTGTTAATCTCTCCCAAAATTTACTACAAGCTCTTTACCAGGACTCACTTTCTGTCATAATTTGTCAATTTCATCATTATTAAAAGGTACTATGATTTCTTCTGTGTCTATTCTTGCTGATTGATGAAGTTGCAATTATCTTTTTAAAATTAACTCAGAGACATTTTCTACATAAGTTTTAATTTTTGCTTGGTTTATGTGGTAAAAAAAACATTATAAGATAATATCTCCCCTGTGCATTAAAACTACTATAAGGGAATATTTGGAGGGTAGTATGACCAGAATGCATTTAAGATTTGGATCCACACAATCCACATGTGCCTTCTGTAATTTCTCTTCTATCAAAGCCAGTTTTCTCTCATCTTCATCTGACAATTTTGTGGGACTATTTAACTCCTTGTCACCACCTAAGGTTTTATTTAAATTAATCAGTTCATCAGGTTTTATTGAATAGTAGACATGTATAGTCTAGGAGTCGCAATCTTTGAAAGTCATTAAGAGTCTGCAGTTGATCTCTCCTAATTTGCACCTTTTGCAGTCTAAATTTTGTAAACCTATTTTATAGGCTAAATAATGAATCAACTCCAAAACCAACTTTGATTTTTTCGAGTTAGGACTATCATTCCATTGAGAAGTTAGGAGATATGTATGTTTAGGTAGTGGGAATTTTACCCTGCAGAGAACATTGGTGTTATAAGTCAGATTTTTCTTTGCTTGGTAATTCTTTCTGGATAGCTATCTTTTATTCTTTAGGCATCTAGATGTCCAAAGTCTCTTCTTGACTTCGCAAAGATGAGTACTTTCTATTTGCCTGCAAAGACAAGAAAAGAAGCATACCCCAACAATTGTGAGGTTTCTTACAACTTGTAGGGTTGTCATCTCTGTGGATGAGCGGTCATTTCTCTTTATCAGGATGTTTATTCTTTTCAACCAAATCTTGATTAATTGTGATGGCATTAATAGCATTTATTCTCCCGTGAAAACAAGACGGAAATCCCTTCCCCAAGGGATTTCCTTTCTGAGGTCAGCATATCCTTGAAGTGCACCAGCTGATTTAATTTAATTTTCTGTTGTTCAATGTATCTCTGCAGTGCTTGTTCTTTTCTAATTAGCATTAAGAAAATTCAGAGTCAATAAATAATTATGCAATATATTTCTGGGGGTATTTATCATCCATTTTGGTTATTTAATATATCATTTAGAGTTCACTTTTATCTTTCTATAAGTGCCTGACCTGTATGATTGTTTGGTGTACCTGTAACATGCTTTATATTATAATGATCAAAAAATATTTCACTTTTTTAGAGACAAATACTGGAGAACTATCTGTCTTTATTTGTGCAGGTATAGCCATGATGGCCATAACTTTTAAGCAAATGTGTCATTACCAAATAGCCTTTTCCAAACTCAAAGCAGTTTCCCATTAAAAACCTCAATAGGTACCAATGGAGTGTTATACATATTTTAATTTTCCAAATTTCACAAAATGGAACACATCTATTTTTCAGATTTTATTCATTTGAGCACCCTTTAGGTTACTTCCTGCAGGTAGTGGTGTTTGTTTGTATAAAGAACAAGTAGGACATCTCCTTATAATATCCTTGGCTTGTTGTCATGTGATAAGAAAGTTTTTTTAAACCTTTGCTGTTGATATAAAGCTCCAAGTGGAGTGTCTTTGATGCTCAGCATTCTCTTGGGAACAGATTGGTGCTGCCAGGAGCAATTGTGTCTCACTTCAACAGAACCCTAAGTTATTTAAATGCCATATTCTACAGCTCTTTCAAGTGGTTGACGATTACCTATCGATACAGAATATAATCTCTAGTATCTAAAGAATCTGATTAGTCTAACTATAAGTATGACAAACATAGATGACTATTGATCTATAATCCTTAATATCTATATAACTTAAAGACTAAGACTTTTTATTAGAATATTATACAATAAACAATTGTGCAACAAATGAGGACAATGACCTCAAAATGTAAACAATGTATAAGTATCTTGATCATAGGTAGAAATGTACATTGTAATATAATAAATATATATCAATATATAAAAATGTTTTAAGCAGAGGTAGAAGCATGCATGCATAAAATATTTAATGTGATTTAACTCTTTATCAATATACAAATATCTATACCAATGTAATTGCCTGCCTATAAATAATAACTCACAAGTATTCACTCTATTACTCACTATTATTATTAGTGTGAGTAAGCTCATACTAATCAATCTATTATCCCATCCAATCCCCCCTTTTTAAAAAGAGATCCCTTAGCCTATAAAATTTCCCCTCCAACCCTCAACCCTATACCAATTATAATCAACCTCTAAATGATGTCCCTAACCCTGAGGACAAACTTTGTTGGGAGAGGGGACGTTGTCTTCTAGAATTACTTTTAGCTGTCATGGGGCAATGTTCTTTCTATGGGATCCTGTGAAAGTAAAATGATGCTTAAGTTCTAAGATTACTGTCTGGTATAATTGCTAATCGTCTCTGAGTATTTGGTAGAGGTTCTCTGAGCTTTCTATTTGGAGGTCTGGCCATAACGTTGTAAAAAAAAATAGTGCAACATTTCAGCTAACCAAGTTGGAACCATCTTGAGCAGCTGGTACCCAAAACAGGTCTTGTAGTAGCGCTATCAGCATCATGATGTCATATCAACCAGATGGAGTTGTTGTTGCAGGGGGCCCATCTTCATCCTGGAAATTTCAAAGATTACTGCAGGAAAATTCATTGTTCATTGTGGAAAACTTAAACATTACTTATATAGACAGATACAGACATATATATTCAATGAAAGATATGATAGAGACAAAAGTAGATATGAAGAAAAGTAATTTTTTTAATTCTTTTTTCTTTCTGTCCCATATCATGGCTCCTGACATGAGACAGAAACTCTGAATTTTTATTTTAACAACATGCTTGGTTTTAGAGTGGGAAAGAGCCAGTGTGCAACTCCAAAGCCAGCTCTATATATTCATAAATATACATACACACATATAAATGTATATGTTTTAACATTTGTACTTACAAATCATATTCGATTTTCTTTATGACCCTTATTGGTTAGCTATTTTTCCATCTGACAGCATTCAAACATCTAGGGTGTCTTGAATTTTTGAAGATGAGTATTTGCCTGCAAAGACAAGAACAGAACCCTGCCCCCACCCTTATGAGGTTTCCTTACCATCTGTATGGTTGTCACCATTGTGGATGAGCTGTCATTTCTCTTTTTCAAGAGGTTTCTCCTTTTCAAACCAAATCTTTATTAATTTTGATGATATCCATAGTTTTATTTCTCCTGTGGAAACAAGAGCAAAACCCCTTCCCCAACATAGCACATCTCCTTCTGCTTACTTAATATCTATTAGATCCTTCATTCATATAGGTTCCCATTTACATTGTTATATCAGTTTTCATATTTGCTATTTGTTGGCTTTTCAGAAACAGTAACAGGATAAGTTACTAAAACTCTTGATAAGTCATTTCTTTCCAAGAGGTACTGGTGATATTAAGTATTTATTATTGTCTTTTGTATGTACTCCATCTACTTGCTTACCAGTTCTGACAAGTACTTCAATGGTTTCAAATCTATGTAAACTGTCTTTTGTAGAGTCTGAATTTCTTGAACTGTGAATATTTTAATGATTTCATCAGATTAATCTCTGGTTCTCATCATGTACATATGTTTCCAAGTCTTTAAGTTTTTCCTTTGATGATAACTTGTCATCTTTAGAGATTATTTGGATGGCATATAGACTGCTTTCCATGAGGGATGGTCTATCTGGTAACTTGTCATAACTTTTTAACAGATTTTGATTGTCAGTTTCAACAGTATGAATCTTTTCCGATAATCTCTCAGTATCATTCTATGAGGTTTCATAACCCATTGTCCTTGAGTGAATTTTTCCTGTCAAATTATGGTTATCATATGAATCCTTTCAGTCAACTTCTCATTACTAGTCTGTAAAGTCTGTATCATTTCTAAATGTTTCTCATTCTTGACTCCGTTGTCAATTTCTTTTCGATTATAATATGAATTATCAAACTAATAACAGCTATGGATAAGAATGTATACCTCCAAAATAGATCATATGCCTCTTTTAGCACTGCCAACATAGTCGAAACAAAAGGTTGTTAAATTCCTGGGTGGTGATATTATTTACCATTGCCAGATGATGTACCTCTATTAAAATCCTGGTTCAGATGCGAATTTTAAGGTGTAACAATGATGTCGGCCAGTAGGTGTCGCAGTTATACCGCTAAAGCAGTCCAGAGATGCCGGACCTCTGGCCTTGTTCTAATATCAGTAATTCTCTAAACAGAACTCAACCGAACAAATTTTTGTTCAAGAGATGCTAGTCAGTGCAACCCTGTAGTGGGTGCACACTGGCCGCAGGAGTCAACAGAAGCTGTGATAACCCCATGGAAGCTGCGCTCGGGGTTAGCAGCAAGTCACAGAGACTGTGGGAGCCACAGGAAGGTGTGGGGGGTTCAGGAAGCTGCGTGGGTGATGTGTGGTGTGACAGCAAGCTTCGAATGCCACAGTAAGTCATGGGTGTACAGGCAAGGCAGGAAAGGAAGCTAACCAGGGCAGATGGGAGTACTAGATTTTCTCCTGAAGTCAGGTGGCTAGGTTTGGGTCCAGCACTGGCTGTGCTGATGACTAAAATGGCTCAGGAAAATGGCTGCTTTTTTATTTATTAATTTATTTATTTATTAAAAATTTCTGTCTCTTCCCCGCCTCCGCCTCCCATTTCCCTCCCCCTCCCCCAATCAAGTCCCCCTCCCTCCACAGCCCATAGAGCAATCAGGGTTCCCTGCCATGTGGGAAGTCCAAGGACCACCCACTTCCATCCATGTCTATTAAGGTGAGCATCCAAACTGCCTAGGCTGCAACAAAGCCAGTACGTGCAATAGGATCAAAAACCCATTGCCATTGTTCTTGAGGTCTCAGTAGTCCTCATTGTCCGCTATGTTCAGCGAGTCCGGTTTTATCCCATGCTTTTTCAGACCCAGGTCAGCTGGCCTTGGTGAATTCCCGATAGAATATCCCCATTGTCTCAGTGTGTGGGTGCACCCCTCGCGGTCCTGAGTTCCTTGCTCATGCTCTCTCTCCATCTGCTCCTGCTTTGGACCTTGAGATTTCTGTCCGGTGCTCCAATGTGGGTCTCTGTCTCCTTTCATCGCCTGATGAAGGTTAATATTCAGGAAGATGCCAATATGTTTTTCTTTGGATTCTCCTTCTTATTTAGCTTCTCTAGGATCACTAATTATAGGCTCAATGTTCTTTATTTATGGCTAGAAACCAAATATGAGTGAGTACATACCATGTTCCTCTTTTTGGGTCTGGCTTACCTCACTCAGGATAGTGTTTTCTATTTCCATCCATTTGTATGCAAAATTCAAGAAGTCCTTTTTTTTACTGCTGAGTAGTACTCTAATATGTATATATTCCATACTTTCTTCATCCATTCTTCCATTGAAGGGCGTCTAGGTTGTTTCCAGGTTCTGGCTATTACAAACAATGCTGCTATGAACATAGTAGAGCATATACTTTTGTTGTATGATAAGGCCTCTCTTGGGTATATTCCCAAGAGTGGTATTGCTGGGTCCAGGGGTAGGTTGATCCCGAATTTCCTGAGAAACCGCCACACTGCTTTCCAAAGTGGTTGCACAAGTTTGCATTACCACCAGCAATGGATGAGTGTACCCCTTTCTCCACAACCTCTCCAGCAAAGGCTATCATTGGTGTTTTTGATTTTAGCCATTCTGGCAGGTGTAAGATGGTATCTTAAAGTTGTCTTGATTTGCATTTCCCTGATCGCTAAGGAAGTTGAGCATGTCCTTAAGTGTCTTTTGGCCATTTGAACTTCTTCTGTTGAGAATTCTCAGTTCAGCTCAGTGCCCCATTTTATAATTGGGTTGATTAGCCTTTTACGGTCTAGTTTCTTGAGTTCTTTATATATTTTGGAGATCAGACCTTTGTCTGTTGCGGGGTTGGTGAAGATCTTCTCCCAGTCAGTGGGTTGCCTTTCTGTCTTAGTGACAGTGTCCTTTGCTTTACAGAAGCTTCTCAGTCTCAGGAGGTCCCATTTATTCAACAAGGCCCTTAATGTCCTTAATGTCTGTGCTGCTGGGGTTATACGTAGGAAGTGGTCTCCTGTGCCCATGTGTTGTAGAGTACTTCCCACTTTCTCTTCTATCAGGTTCATTGTGTTTGGACTGATACTGAGGTCTTTAATCCATTTGGACTTGAGTTTTGTGCATGGTGATAGATATGGGTCTATTTTCATTCTTCTACAGGTTGACATCCAGTTTTGCAAGCACAATTTGTTGAAGATGCTCTCTTTTTTCCATTGTATACTATTAGCTCCTTTATCGAAAATCAGGTGTTCATAGGTTTGTGGGTTAATGTAAGGGTCTTCTATTCGATTCCATTGGTCGACTTCTCTGTTTTTATGCCAATACCAGGCTGTTTTCAATACTGTAGCTCTGTAGTAGAGTTTGAAGTCAGGGATGGTAATGCCTCCAGACGATCCTTTATTGTATAAGATTGTTTTGGCTATCCTGGGTTTTTTGTTTTTCCATATAAAGTTGATTATTGTCTTCTCCAGATCTGTGAAGAATTTTGATGGGATTTTGATGGGGATTGCATTGTATCTATAGATTGCTTTTGGTAGAATTGCCATTTTTACTATGTTGATCCTCCCAATCCAAGAGCAGGGGAGATCCTTCCATTTTCTGGTGTCCTCTTCAATTTCTTTCTTCAAAGACTTAAAGTTCTTATCATATAGATCTTTCACTTCCTTGGTCAGAGTTACTCCAAGATATTTTATGCTATTTGTGGCTATCGTGAAAGGTGATGCTTCTCTGATTTCCCTCTCTGTTTCCTCATTCTTAGTGTATAGGAAGGCCACTGATTTTTTGGAGTTGATCTTGTATCCTGGCACATTACTAAAGATGTTTATCAGCTGTAGGAGTTCTTCGGTAGAGTTTTTGGGGTCGCTTATGTATACTATCATGTCATCTGCAAATAACGAAAGCTTAACTTCTTCCTTTCCAATATGAATCTCCTTGATCCCCTTATGTTGTCTTATTGCTATTGCTAGAACTTCAAGCACTATATTGAAGAGGTATGGAGAGAGTGGACATCCTTGTCGTGTTCCTGATTTTAGTGGGATGGCTTTGAGTTTTTCTCCATTTAATTTAATGTTAGCTGGGAAAATGGCTTCTTAAAAATGAATTTGTATCCCAAACTTTGGGTGCCAAATGTGGCACAATTAAGAAAAACCTACAGACAGAAATTGGGTTCAAACTGAAGGTAAGAAAAGCAAGCTGCTGACCCTGACCTCTACCTCAGTCTTCCTCCAGCAATCTCAGAATGAGACTGTAAGTCAGAGCTGTCTCCTCCCATCTTATATTCCTCCCTAGTGCTGGAATTAAAGGTGTGCATTACTATCTATGGTGAACTAGTGTGGCTACTGGGGTTAAAGGGAAGTCACTACTGCCTGGTCTATAAGGCTGACAAGGGCAGTCATTCTATTCTCTGACCTTCAGTTAAGCTTTATTCATTAAAATACAATTGAAATACCATTACAGATTCTTAAGTGGCTTATAGTGATTTTTGTCAGGAGGAGTTGCCTTAGTCCTAATCAGAAAAGTTAGTTACCCGTATCACAGAGTTGCCACTATTATACCACTAACCATACTTTGCCTGGGAAGCCAGTAGCCCTGTACTTTGGTTTTTTTTTTTTTTGTTTTTTTTTTGTTTTTGTTTTTGTTTTTCGAGACAGGGTTTCTCTGTAGCTTTGGTTCCTGTCCTGGCACTAGCTCTTGTAGACCAGGCTGGCCTCGAACTCACAGAGATCCGCCTGCCTCTGCCTCCCGAGTGCTGGGATTAAAGGCGTGCGCCACCACCGCCCGGCTAGCCCTGTACTTTGGATCCACAGCTTTTGATGACTTTTTTCCTTTAGTGCTGTGCTTAGAACTCAGCACCATTTATTTCTATTTATTTTATATTGATTTGCTCAATTTCTGATACTGATGGAGCTTTATATTTAACAGGGCAGTGTCCTGGGCACCCCTGAGTTAAGATACAATCTGTGATGATGGGGAGGCTCTATATCTGTGCTTTGGGGCTTGAGAGAATTATTGGCTGAAAGCAGTAAGAGGACCATCTTCTGAACTGAGTAGTCCTCAAATACTCCCCTGTGATTCAAAAGTCCTTTCTTTCCTATTATTCCCATTCTTACATTTCAAGCAGCTCCTCTGACAGCAGCAACTGGAGCTAAAGATGATTTTCCTGTAACAAAAAGGTTTTTTCAAGATTTTTGCTAGTAATTCTTTTATGCCCACTGCTCTGTGAAAGAAGAAAAAAAGCTGGAGCTGTTGTGGTGGAATGCCATGAGTAAGGATTAAATTCTGCCATACTCAAATGAAGAGTTGATGTCTATGTGTCTGATTTTCTTTTGATACACTGAGAGTATAGGGTTTCACTCAGTTGTGATTTCTTTCTCATTCCTGATGAGATTTCTATCTAGGTATGCCTGTAGTCACATATGTTGGTCTAACACTTGAAAAGTAACAAACACCATGCTATTGGTAAATAGTATAATAAGAACCATTGACTCTAATCCTAGAAGTGAATATTCTGCAACTTCTATGAATACAGAATTTAAAGTGCAATATGAAAGATCAAATTCTATGGCGTCAACTAGAAACCCAGATATGGTGATATCACTCTGCAGGCTCAAGTGAAAAAGAAAGCGCCTACCCTCCTGTGGTTCCACTTCATGCTTTGTGTTCATGTGATGCAACCTTCCATAACCAAGGGGTCTTCATTGTCAACTCATTCTTGGACCTTGTGTAGTAAAGTGAGAAGAACTATCATACAGTTCAATTCTATCACCAGAGTGACCCAGTCTGATAGGCCACGCTCTTCTATACAACATCCTATGACAGTCCTTAAAGTTTGCAGTGAAGACATCTTCTGTCTCCTTCTAGGATGTCAGTTCCACTAGAGAGAGGCTTACTCATCCCACCCACCCCCTGCAGAGGTTTTAGGTATAGGCTACAAACAGATGGTGCATAGTATCATGTTGATGAATTCTAGACATATATCTAGTGCAATTGTGGGAACCCACAGAAATGAATTTGTTTTACCTTGACAAATGGTCAGAGAGTTCAGACCTACTCTTGCTCCTTCGAAGTTATACAAAATGAAAAAAGGAAACAGGTCAACAGTTAAATTTAGAGGTAGCAGCGTATGTCCAAATCAATGCCAAGAAGACCTGGAATAAATTTCCGTCTTCTAGAGAGCAGATTGAGGACTTATCTAAAATAAGGCAGGGACCTAATGAGTTCTTTCAGGACTTTGTATTCAGGCTGATGCAGTTATTAAGTAATTTACTTTGGATATTGAAATTGGACTTTTGATTGTTAAACAGATAGCCTATGAAAAATATTAAAGCATTATGTGAGACTACTTTGAGACCTTTTAGAAAGAAAGGTAACATTTCTAATTATATTCAAATTTGATCAGATATTGGACCCTCATATATCCAAGGGCTAGCTATCATTGCTGCTTTACAGGAAGAAACAGTTGAAAATGTTTTCTCCCAATAAAAAATTAAGACCCAGAAAGAAAGAGGGCTGCAGGACCTCCTGGAAGTTGCTTTGAATGTGGTCAAACAGCTTAATCAGATCAATCAGTTTCCTGATAGGAGAGTAAGCCTAGGGTCAAGAAGGAAGCCAGGACTGTGCCAGAGATGCAAGAGAGGAAAGCATTAAGCTAATGAATGTAGGTCAAAGAAGGACGTTCAGGGGAATCCCCTGCTGGAAAATGAGCAGAAGTGCCTACCCCTGTACCAGAAATAGTTTCATGGGGTAATCTATTAGCCTATTCCCCCACAGAAAAATCAATTCAAAATCTTTACAGAGCAACCTCAGGCAATCCAGGATTTTATCTTGGCTCAACCATCTATTTGATTTTGACTTCTGAAATGGGGGTGCAAGCCCTCCCTACCTGTGTTTATGGGCCTTTGCTGAGAGACACTAAAGGGTTATTATTGGGAAAAAGTAACACTAATATACAGGGTATCTTTTTAGCTCCAGGAGTGATTAATGCTGATTTTGAAGGAGAAATAAAGGTTATGACTCACTCCTCCAATGGAATATTGAGCATAAAACAGGCATTTCTTTATAATTCTCAAGGTCAGGGAATTGTGGAGCCTGACCATGCTTCCTTCAAAATACAACTTCAAAAGATAAAAACAAGTAAATTATACCCTTAGTTGTTACATAATGCCTTAAATCATGCCCTCTTTACTCTAAACTTCTTGAATGTGGATACCCATGAGCAATCTGCCATGGGTAGATTTTGACTTGATGGCACCAGAAAGACTTTTGCCAAGACAAAATGAGAAGACCCTTGCACTGGATTATGGAAAGTTCCCAAACCTGTTTTAATATGGGATTGAAGACATGTCTGTATTTTTTCAAAGGAAGAAATTGAAGCCAAATGGCTCCCTGAATGTTTGGTATGGTGTGTGGAACAAAGGAGTACCAGCTCAGATGATATCATGACTGCTGGTACTCACCCAAGGAGTTGGATGGAGTGAGATTGGTAACCCTATGTCATTGACCCTCTGATGTCATCATGCTGCAGTGTGAGAAAGGAAGGAGACTACAGCAATGGTTGGTAATTCCAAGTTTCTCAGCAGAACTGCTCCACAGACCACCCAAACATCTGTGAGTTTTAGTACTCTGATTTTAGCTAAGGAATGCTGATTGAATGTTTGGCCATGTATCTACAATACATCTTGGGACATAGATGTTATATTTGCCAATGTAGTGTTTCATCTGCTGTTGAAATAGAGGGCTTGAAGAACTGAGACCTCAATTTCCTCTCTGTGGGAAAAAAGTTGTTAAAGCAATCAAACACTCTTTTGGAGTCAATGAGTGACTAAACCCCCTCTTTAGCATATGAAGAAAAATGGAATAAAGGTTTTGCTGCTTATAGTCAGTATTAGAGGACTATAGCAGCTGAAACATACCTTTGGAAGTTTATAGCAGCAAAGAATGTAGACTTTAGAATAGAAAAAGACTAATTAGAATAAAGTCATAAGAGTTGTAATTTAACCAATTGTGTGTTTATTGTTAATGTTCATACTAGAATTATGGTATTTACCTGGTAATGTCTGTAATCACTTCTGTTCATTATGAAAATGGTACTGGCTGGAAAAAGCTTAGAGCTCATATGATAGAAAATTTGGCATGATGCTAATGAGTCCTTAGATTTGAGACATTTAGTAAAACAAATTTGTATTTTGATGGAGTTAAAACTGCTAAAGACATACTGAACCAATTTAAAAATAGGCCTTTCCAATTTGGTCATCCTTGACTCTTTTATTAGGACTTTTGTAGCCATAGGAGCATGTGTATTGCTAAGCATTATTTGCTTGCCTATGATTACCAAGTTACTTATTAACTCTCAATGGAATGTTGGCTCAGATGTATGTGGCGTAAAACTATACATTCTCCCTTAACTATTTGTAAACAAATAGCTAGTAGTAAAAGATGGGTAAAATATTTTCCCTCTAGTTAATCTAAGACAGGAAATGTATGACAAAATGTGTGTAACCAATGATGGTTAAGTAAGGAAGGTCGAAGAAAACAACCTAAGACAGGCACAGTCATCTGTCCTAAGGCAGAAGTGCAGACATTATTAAACTAAAAAGAGGAACTGTAGGAGCCCATAGAACTGAATCCTTTCCACCTTGACTAAATGTCAGAGTTCAGACCTATTCTTGCTCCTTCAAGGTTATATGAAAGTATGTTTTGACATAAGGTGTGGCTACAGGGTGTTTTGCATAGACAAAAGAATATTTTGTTTTAGAGTGTGGTTACTTGATGTTTGAAGATGTGAGGAGGAAGTTACCTTGTTTTTTCTTTTTATCATAGTAAGGAAGTCTTTTGCCTCCCCCTACCCCATTTTGGATTGAGGTATATAAACTTTCAGTAATATACTTGAGTCAGATCACAGTATTCACTGGATGCCCTCCTGATTCTATTTGTTGTCTCTTATCTATTTCTTTCCACAACCCACGCCCCCTCCTCTGGAATGTACACACTTGTCAGGCAGAACTCATAAGGTGATTCAATTTTCTCTTGTGTTGCTCAACTCATCCTTGCTTCTTAATGTGACTGTGGACACAAACAATAAGGAGGGTACCTTGGACTTCTGAGCTTCAAAGTACCTTACACTAGATCATCCCTAGGCTGTAGAAATTTACCACCCATAGTTCTTAAGACTATGAAGTCTGAGATCATGGCTCAGGTGCTCTGGTGTCTGGTGAGGGCTAGCTCTAAGACTTCACAGGGCATGAGCTTTTTGCCATGCTCTTCTGTGGTAGGATTCCATTATAAGGTCCTAGTTCTACCAATGGGGGTAGAGACCCTTCACTTATCATTCCATACCTTTTAGCACTACCTCACTGGAAACGTGATTTTAACCAGATTTCTTTAAAAAAAAAAAAACCATTCAGTCCATCATAGAGATAAACTGTAGATAAGGCCAAGAGCAAAACACAAACAGATGTAGATTTCTTTAGATCTAAATTTCCACGTCCCCTGCAGAGACTTCATTAAGCATTAATAACAGGAAGAAAAATCCAGAATGTTTACATCTTATAATCTGTAGTCAGTCCTAATATTTTTGAATGGCATTTACTTGCTTGATTGGTTTCAGGACCCTTCTCTAGTCAACTGTTAATCTGAAAAATTATATATCAATATCAAAGTACCAAAGAAGGTGGCATTTAAACCCTCAATCATCCATAGCAAGACCACTTTGATGTTTCTGTCTCATACAGAATGCTTGTTTGGGGTATTTGGCACAGTAGGTACTTTAAACTTCAGATTACTTTATGTAATTGGTGACAATTTTTTAAATATTTCTTGGCTTTGAAAAAACTCTTCTTTAAGATTTTCAGTTATAAATGTTATCATACATCATGTCCCAAATTTTACCTAAAATGGGTGAAAGGTGTTATTCTACCATTCCCAACTGCCAACTTTCAACACACACCAGGAATTTATCTCAAAATCAAGTGACAGGAGTAAAATAGAAAGTTACTAAAGGTACTAATGCTGAATAATTTTTAATTTTAATTACATTTATTGTGTGCATATGTGTGTTAAGTGAATAGGGAGTATATATGTACCACAGTATGCTTGTGGATGTGAGAAGACAATTTACAAGAGTTTTGTTTTCTCCTTCCAAGGGTTGTGTCCTGGGAATTAAACTTAGGTCTTCAAGCTTGGAAAGAAGTGTCTTTTACAGCTAAATTATCTTGCTTGTTCAACTTTCATTCTAAATCAACTAAATATGAGGAAGGGAATGAAGAAGAATAGGCACATGACTGAGCTGAGAAACTGCCTTTCTCAACACAGGAAGCAATACTAGATGGAGAAATTTCTGTATGCCCGTCAGCTCCATATATGAATTGAATTCCCCCTGAAAAGTATCACACAGAAACAAAAGGAGAACAGGTTTTTCCTTAACTGTAAGAGTGGAATGTCTTACTTTTAGCCATGTTGGTATCAAATGCAAGCTGTTATCAATGATTATTTCATTAGGAAAGCTTGCAGAGGGTTTACCATGTGCCAATTGTTTTGTTAGGACTAGGCAAACACCAGTGACAAGACAGAAAAATTTTAATCCTGACTCAGCCTGGGCAGAGTTGCAAGTGAGGCAGAGATCCCTAAGTATACCCTACAGAGTTGACTTTTTGAGTCTCACAATTTCAAAAGAATTTGTTGTCATGGCAAAAAAGTTAGCTAATACACGTGACCATATAAACTATGGTTCAAACTTGGGATGCTTTAAGGAAAAACAAAGTGTCATATTATAATAACTAAATGGAGTTAAGATTGTTAACCGGGGATTATCCAGAGTAAACTAAGACATATGGTTATGTGGACTTAGGAATTTAATGTGTTGCTGGAGAAATGGCTCAACAATTAAGAATGCTTGCTCTGCAATCAAGGGGACAAGATTTTGGATCTCATCACAAATGTTAAATCCAGGCATTCTATGCACAGCTCTGATCCAGTTCTGTGGCGCCAGAAGCTGGAGAATCACTGGGGCTTCCTGGCTTGCTGAGAAAACATGATGCTCAGGTTTGAGGAGACACTGCCACAAAGGAATAGAAAGAGCATAATAGGGGAGATGACATGACACATTATGATCACATGTGCATTCTGCTGCCCTGTTATGTCTGAAAAACACTGTTTCTTTAAGTCATCTGCATAAATCTTTGAGACTTGAGGATAAATGGTACAGGCATCTTATTTTAGAATGAGCATTCCAGTGTCTCTTATTCTCTGCATATTGAACAGTTGGACATGTTTGTGTTAATTACCACTTACTGTGGGAAGACGTTTCTTTGGTGAGGATTGAGAAATGCAAGTCATTAGGCAGCATTTTATGTTCACTAAGCAAATAATAGTGGCAGGTTTTTCTTAAAGACCAATAACCTATTTAACCACAGGTTCTTAGCCTCATTCACACTATCAAATATGGATTCCATAGTATGCAGATGAAGGACAATAAATCAAATCTGTGTCAGTGTTGCACACAGAGACTACCAGGCAGGTAGCTATTGTAGATCATAGTGTTCTCAGCTGGGTGAGATGGATGATAACTTCTCCTCTGGTAATGTACATAACGCCTTCCAGCATTATAAATGACATACAATAGAGATGAACCTTAGATTTGAAAAATTCTTAGTCTTTCAACATGGTAGAAAATGAGAAAACATATTGAGAACACCATGGGTGTGGTAAGCAAGTCACGAATAAGGAATTAATATAGGTGTGAACCAGACTTGAACAGTGACTTCAACTGAAAAAAATGACAGCTTAAAGTAGAAGGAAAAGATGGGAAAGAATGATGGGAAGTTATCAGAGCTATATGGAATGAGACAAGATCATAGCATTAGTCTTACGGGAACATGGAAGGATGAGTCTGGAGAAGACAGAGATAACCAGGCCAAACCTTAGTTTCCAAGATGGGGTAATAATCTTGCTTTTAGTGGGTCAGATGGCTTCCGTCCAGAGAGACAAGGCTGTGGGGAACTGAAGAACCACGGGAATGCAAGGCATGCTTGGCAGAACTAGGAAGGTTTCATGTGTTCAGGAGTACTTTGCAAACTCCAGACCTTAGCACAGTATCCCTGCAGGAAAGAACATCTAACCAAAATGGATTTTTTTTTGATGATCTTAACAACTCACAGCGATAGTCCTGTAGATTGGGCTCAGTTGGGATCTGATACCCCTTTCTTCTCTATCTCCTCCTTTTAGAATAGACATCTCTATACTACACTATGCTATACTGTGTTCTGATGTGCTATTCTGTCTACTTCTGCCACTAAAATTGGATGCCTTGTGATGTTTGCTTTCATTGGTTCACAACAGGAAGGCAGTGTGCTTCATAGTCAGTTTACCTTGACTTCTCCTTAAATCTGATTAAATAAGATTATTCATTTTATGCTTTAGAATTAAAGTTCAAATAGTTTGAATCTTGGGGGTTTTCAAAATGTAATGAATGTGGTTTGCACTTGAAAGGCCGGGCGGTGGTGGCGCACGCCTTTAATCCCAGCACTTGGGAGGCAGAGGCAGGCGGATCTCTGTGAGTTCGAGACCAGTCTGGTATACAAGAGCTAGTTCCAGGACAGGCTCCAAAACCACAGAGAAACCCTATCTCGAAAAACCAAAAAAAGAAAAAAAAAGAATATGGATTATAGAAAACTGGGAATGTAATAGCATATACATAGATTTGTCTCCTCAAAATTTATATTCCATCCCAGTTAGGATAAGAGACTAGAAGTAGGAGTATTAGGAGTTCAAGGTCATCTTTGGGTTTAGAGAGAGCTCAAGCCAGCCTGTTCTTCAAAACAAACAAACAAACAAAGAGGTGTTTAAAACCTAACTCCAACAATAATGGTGATTGTGTCAGAGGGTGTGGCCTTTGGAAGTGATAAGATTAGTTTTCTCCTAACAAAGTTATTCCCCATACTTCCCACCCACAGAAAGGTCATTCACCTTTTTCACAGATGAGATAACTATTTTTTTTTTTTTTTTGGTTTTTCGAGACAGGGTTTCTCTGTGGCTTTGGAGCCTGTCCTGGAACTAGCTCTGTAGACCAGGCTGGTCTCGAACTCACAGAGATCCGCCTGCCTCTGCCTCCCAAGTGCTGGGATTAAAGGCGTGCGCCACCATCGCCCGGCGAGATAATTATTTTTGAACAAGGAAGCAATATTCACAAGTTATCCACTCTGCTGGCACCTTGGTTTAGGGTTTTTTGGTGTTTAGAACTGTGGAACATTGTGGTTTGTCATTAATAAGCTGACTAGTCTGGTTTTCTGTTACAGGAGTCTGGACTAAACAACTGGCAGTGGTCTGTTCTATTTTAAGCTATGATTTTCATATAATATTGATATTGACAGTTATTTTGCAAGAGTGCTTGCAGCAGTGGATTAGTGTGGTAAACCAGTTAATAAAGTTGTCTGGGTAGACTGCCTGGGTTAGAATCCCAGCTCTTCTGCTTACTGTTTGTGTCACCTTGGGAAAGTGATCCACTGCCTTTCAGGCCTTGGAGTCCTTGTTTGTGAGATGGAGGTAATAGGGCACCCACACTTAAAGAATTATGTTAAAGAATCAAGGAGTTAACGCTTGCAAAGTGCTTAGAAGTGCAACCACTCAACTAATGGGCTTATCTGTGTTGATACTTAATTCTGCAATGAGACAGCCAATGTAGGGAGGGGACAGCATGGGGAGTGGTAGGAACAGTTGTCAAGAAAAGAAACCTTAAGCTTCTACGGTGCAGAGAAACTGTTTTTGCCTCAGGAGTTATCTTGACCCAGAAACAGTGTTAGTGGGATGACACTAGGCTACTTTGTGTTCCATGAAAATCTCCTATCAATATTGATGCCCAAGAAGTAGCCCCTAGAGGTCTGCATTTGGGCCTGCTTACACTTTAGCCTTGACTCATCCATATTTACTCAGGCAAGGATGACCTAACCTCGAGGAAAATTCTGCTTATTGGGCCTCTGTTTTTCATTTCATGATTCTGTTTACTTTTGTAAAACAAATGATTGATTCCTTTGTCTCTCTGGGAGCAGAGAAAGACATAAGCTTAAAACACCTGCATGCAAAAGAACTTTCCAGACAGCAGTCCTGGTGGTTGTAACATCATCTATTCAGGACGATGTACCAATGTTGGTATACTGTCTGTCAAGACACTGAAAGGAGCTGCTGAGATCTGTGGCTTTCCCGGTGTCCACCTAAAGCTTTACAGTGGATTGGGATGGGGCACTAGCTCTACTAGCAGAGTGCTTAACTAGCATGCATGAAGCCCTGGGTTCCACCCTTAGCCCTGCATAAACTGGATATGACAGCTCATGGTCTGATGTTCAGGGTTAGCCTTGGATGTCTAAGGAGCTGGAGGAAAGTCTGGGAGACATGAGACTCTATCTCTAATAATAATGATAACAACAATAATAGTAAAAGATTTACACTGAATGGAATCCTTACAGGAACAGAAGACAGCAGCCTGGGTACAGACCAATAAGAGACATGCGGCTCATTCATGCTTGTTCTTTGTGATAAGGTCAGGAAAACTCTTCGAAATTTAGAGATTAGACTGGGAATTCTTCAGGGCTTAGAGATCTCCTATCCTCCTCATTGTATTAATCAGTATATGGAAGCATATACTCACTCAGAGCGTTTTTCTGAGTTATTACATGTGTGTGCATACACACACAAACACATCTTCGAGTTACATACCTACATTCAAATGTGTGATAGCCATGGGTCAAAGAAGATAATCGAAGAAAAAAATCATAGAGGAGTGAGTATGTCACTCCCTTCAGAGAAGGAGACTTTTTGAGAGGTGATCAATCTGAAACTGTGACACCGAGTCCTTCATGAATCCTTTTAGCCAGATGCATTGACGCTAAGGTGCCAGGCAAGGAATAATTAACTCTTTGTTCACATCTCATATTTGTACTGATCTTTTGTTTCTGTTTTAACAAATAAAGCTTGCCCAAAGATCAGAGTGCAGAGCTAAGCCACTAGAGTCCAGGGAGTGATGATAATATTCTTTTTTAAAAAATGCTGCAAGATCCCCGCGGCAGTAGGCAGCAGAAATGCTGTAGGTCCCAAGTGGTGGTAGCCGGCCATGTGGTGGCAGGCAGCGGGCCCTGAGAGCAGCCAGTCCCAGGCAAAGAGGGCTGCTGGTCTCAGAGCAGTGGTGGCGGGCCATGTGGCAGCAGGCAGTGGGCCCCAGGCAGAGACGGCTGCTGGTCTCAGAGCAGTGGCTGGTCCCAGGCAGGGAGACACATGGTGGGTGGGCAGAAGACAGAAACATGGATAGACACGACATGCAGGGTGAGGTTGAATGTTTATTCAGGGGGTTATGGAGGAGGAAGGGTGAAGAGGGGGACAGAGAGAGAGGGAGGGAGAGAGAGAGAGAGAGAGAGAGAGAGAGAGAGAAGAGGAGAAATAGACAGAGAAGGGGGGAAGCAGAGAAGTGGGGAGAGAGGCAGAAGCGAAGCTGCCTCTCCAAGAGGAAGATGGAAAAGAGAGCGAGCTCATGCTGGAAGCTGAAGATCAGCCTGCCTCAGCGGATAGGGGAGGGAGTGGGCGTGGCTTGTCTCTTAAAGGGACCAAAACCATAACAGATGACACACACCTTTATTTAATCCCAGGGGGACAGAGGCTGAGGGATCTCTGTTAGTTCAAAGACACCCTGGGCGACAAAAGGTTGAATTTACTTAGAAGAGAAACAGAGCTCACATAAAGGGATCCCACACCTTTAATCCCATCACTAGGTAAGTAGAGACAGGAGTGGTATGGCTGGGTGGAGAGAGGAATATAAGGCAGGAGACAGGAGTTCAGGGCAATCTGAGGTTGGGTGGACACAGCTGCAGTCTGAGGTTTGGAGATGGATACAGTTTGCAGTCTTAGGTTTACTCCTGCAGCCAAAGGACGAAGTCTGAGGACAACATCATTCCTTTGGTCTGAGCACTGGTAGAGATGAAAGAACTCTCTAGTGGCTGGCTGCTCTGCTTCTTTGATCTTCAACTTTCATTCACTAATATCTGAGTCTGGGTTTTTACTAAGAACAATTATAACTAGTGCTACACATATTTATCTTTAATTTCTTCTTGTTGAATTCTGTCAGTTTAGAATGTTGAATTCTATACATCCCCGAGATTTTAGAATAAGGGGAGTATAGATTTTAACTAGACAATCTAAAAACACTTAACTGATGCCTATCATGGATCTGGCAGTGTCCTAGACTCTGAGACTGAAATAGAGACACCATTCCTGTCCCATGGGAGCCTAGTATACATAGGACAGACTGAATCCTAGGTAGTGTTAAAAAAAAAAGACCCTGTCAAACACATTTGCTTTTGCTAGTGAGGCACCTATATCAGAGATATTTAGTGATACTCTTATGTTGACAAATATGTATGCATGCATGTTCTTATATATTAGACCGATTCTTCTGGACAGAATTATTATTGTCTGTACTCCTTTGCATTGTTCTGTGACTTTATACTTTAATTTTTTATTTAGTGCATATGTATTTGTCAGCATGTGTGCTACAGTGTGCATGGGACAGTTAGAGGACAACTCTTGGGAGTTGGTTCTCTTCTACTCCCTTGTGGAATCTGGGGATCTGAGACAGGTCATTAGGCTGGCAAACAAGCACTTCCGCCCACTGAGCCATCTCACCAGACCTAAAAGCTTTGTTTTAAAGAAAACACTACGCTTTGTTTTAAATGGATCTACCCATCTGCCCCACCTCCAGAATCTTGACACCCATAGGCAAGAAGATGACCTTGCACATCTATGGAGCCACTGTGACTGGTAGAGCCACCGTCATCCAGGGAGCACTCAAGTCACCAGCCTAACATATGGGGGAAGAGCAGCCTGGGAACGTTGGCCTTGGTCCACAGAATCATTCATTACAACAGATGCAGTGTTGAACATGAATCATGGATACAAAGTCAACCGACAATATTGCAAACTCTGCCTAAGAGTGGCAAAAGAGTCTTCATGCCCTTACACTTTCTTTCCATCTTAACCTCAACTCTCGTGTATTTTTGCACAGGGGCACCCTTCTTCATTTGAGATAGCAGAAAAGGTCAGGGTCCTCAGGTGGTGTTGATTCTTCATGGATAGAATCATGTGTTGGGGTCCTGCCTTGACAAAACATTCAAGGGTAGGAGCATGAGGATTAAAATTATTTACAAAAGGAATAGAGATATGAGAGAACTAAGAGACAGAACAGTGTCAGGTGGGACATTCGGTGAATACTGAACCACCCGCATTTCTTTTCCACAGGCTTATATACTTAACTCCAAAAGGAGAGGGGGGAGGCAACAGACTTCATTAATATAAGGAATAGACTTGAATTCTTTAACCTTTGGTCCAGGTGGAACAGATCCACAACTATACCCAAATACAAATTAACCACACTCTAGGTCAGGATCTCTTCTTTGTAGCCACACCTGTTTATCAACAACTTTGAGAGAGCAAAAATAAACTCCAACTCTTTACCTTTGGTCAATGTAGAACAGGCTCACATCTGTGGGCCACCACAATCGTGGGAAGCTTTTGATATCTGTCCTATAAGGTGTTTTTGTTTGTTTGTTTTAATTCTGCTAGGTCCCTCAATCATCAGATTTTTTTTTTTTTTGGTTTTTTCAAGACAAGGTTTCTCTGTAGCTTTTGGAGCCTGTCCTGAACTAGCTCTTATAGACCAGGTTTCTTTTAACAAACACTTTATAGTTTATACACCTTGCCATATACTAAGAAAGCTGTTGCCTTTAATTTACCTGATTGATCTATTAAATAATTACTTTATGATCAGGAAGAGAAAAGGGTGTAACTTTCATAGTAGATACCCAAGGCTGCTGTGACAAATTACTGCAAACTCTGTGGCTTGAACAACAGAATGAACCCTCTTTATAGTTCTGGAAAGCGCAGGTCAGAAATCCAGGTATCCTCAGGGCCTTTAGAAGGCTCCAGGAGAGAATACTTCGTTGCTGTTTAGCCTGCCGTGTGTCTGAGCAATTCCTTTGCATTCCTGGGCTTGGGACTGCATCACTCTAATTTCTGACTGTCTTTTTCATGCATCTCTCATCTCCCTCTAAAGAAGAAGTCACGATGGTGCAGCCTACACTACATCAAGGGCGGTTTCATCTCATCCTATATAACTAATTACACATGTGATGTGAGGGTACCTCCAGCCAATGAGAGGCGGCCAAACCCTCCCCCGGCTGGAGGGACGGCTACCTAATTTTTGCTGACTCATCCTCACTCAAACTCTGGTCAGGCTTTTCTCTGTCCTATAGGCCTCAAGGTACAGACCCTGAGATAATTTTGGCCCAACAAACTATAAAACTAAGAAGAAATTCACACAGTTCAGACAGGAGGAATAAGTATCTTGAACATAGTAGGAGAGTCTGCTCCTTGGAATAATAGCTAAGAGAACACTCAGATGGACAAAGAGGTTTCTAACAAGTTCCCAAAAGCTTTGATTTAATCTCAAGAAAAATTCACCCAAACAGGAAAGGATGAAGGTAACAGCCTACAAAGGAAACTAATGACCAATGAGAAAGCAGATGTCATAGACCATGAGCTCCAAGTCATTGCAAATCTCTTAGTCAAGGTGAACTGTATGTCAGGGTCAGAGGCTACTGTGATAATGAATGAGGAGTTTTGTGAGGACTTCAGGCCAGTGATAACTGTTAGAAGATAGCTCTGGGTCTCATTTCCTTTTGTGTAAAGCAACTATCAGGCAAAGAACTGAATCAGCAGAAATTACGATTGATGAAACTCTGTCATTAGGCACTCACAGCTGCTCCTCCAGCATCGCCTCTTTGCCTTTACACGGGGTCTGCACCATGGGTAGCAGGGTGTGATCAATGAGCAGCATGAAAGTTGCACAACACACACAGGGCTTCTACTGCTATATCCTAGGTACTGCCATCCATGAAGCAAAGTAGAAACTTGAGAACCAAAGGAAACAGGAGGCACAGCACCATATGCTGGGTGACACCAGAAAGGCTGCCGGACACTGACTTGCTGGGTTCAGCTTAGGAACGACATTTCAGCAAGAATTTCCAGCAACTGAAGTCATGTAGCAGACAAGGGACAAGTGGCTAAGAGACTTTCAAAATCTCAGTTTAAGTGTAAATACCCTGGGTACACTCATTGCAGAGGTAAAAGTATCTCCAGGTACAAAAGTTTTGTATGGAACAGTATAGCAAACAAGTTCTATCTGGGTGTGGTAGCTCACTCGTGTAATTGCAGCATTCTGGAGGTAAGGGAAGAAGAATCAGAAGGTCAAGGTGAGGCCAGTCTCAGCTAAACAAGATTTTTTCACATAAAAACAAAAAACAAGCAACACCACAAAATGAAAACATAGTCTGTGGGGCCAGATATACTTCATTTTGAGTCTTGGCTGAAAGGACTAAGGTACTTGGAGAAACTACTAGATCTTTCTGTGCTTATTTTCTCATATATAAAGTGGAGGGTTAACATAGGTTAAATGCAGTAATGTGTGTAAAGTACAAAGTATGTAACATACTGAAGAACTATCAGGTAGGATGACATCATCCAGAGGATGCCATAGCTGCTATCAACCATCTTTTTCCAAAGTTGCTTTTCCTCAGCATGCAGACTAATAGTTATTAAGCTTCATCTTCAGAAGCATTGCAGCATCAATACCACTTGTCTAACCTGTGTGATGCTTCTGTGACAGTAGAGCTGAGACAGAAAGTCTATTGTCTTACTTGTTGACTTACTGTGTAATCTCAAGCAGTCCAAGACAGGCTCTGCCTTCCTGAGCAGATTACAGGCATGAGCCATCACTCCTAAATACCAGCAATTCCCACCATTCTGGAGGCTGGGAGTCCAAGTGAAAGGCAAGGGCTTCCATGCTGTCATGACACAGAAAAAGGTGAAAAGACAAAGAAATGAAAGAGGACAACTTGTCCCTTGATAATGACGTCAGTTCCACCCTCAGCCCTCTAACCCTTATCACTGCTCTGTGGTCCCATTCTAATAGTGCTACAGTGGAACAATATTCAATGTAAGTTTCAGATACTTAGAAGAAATAATTTAGTAGGCCAGGGTGAAGCTGAGGAATCAGAATTCTTTTCTTTTAAAAAATGCATTTATTTATTCTCCTACAATTTCATACCTATATGTATACTGATTGTGTTGTCCCTGTTATCTAGCCTTCTATATCTTTTTTTTCTCCTATTGATCCACTTGCTCTTCCCAACAACTTCCTCTCCTTCTTTATGACTGTCTCCATGTGTGTGCATGTGTGTAAACTTGTGTGTGACAGTGCATTTAATTAGGGTTGCTTGCATGAGTGTGGGTGTGTAGGACTGGTAGATGTTTACTTGAGGAAGAGCCACTTATCAGTGACTATACCCCTAAGGAATACGACTCTTCACTCCCCCTAGCAACCATATGAGATTTCTAAAGTTCCTTAGGGAAGGATGGGGTCTCATGAGCCCCTTCCCCATATATGATGGAATGTTCTAGTCTTGTATAATCATTGTTTGTTAGCTACAGTTGCTTTGTACACTACCAGATCATGTCCAGAAGATATCACTTCAAAGCACCCTTTTCCATCCTCTGGATTTTAGATTCTTTCCTCCTGCTCCTCCATGATATCACGTGAACTTTGGATGGGGTGATACAGATGTTCCACTTAGGGCTGAGCACTCATAGTCACTCCTTTTCAGCGCTTTGCCAAGTTATAAGTTTCTGCATTAACCATTGCCCATCATAAACAGAAGCTTCTCTGACCAAAGCTGAGCAGCACCGATCTATGGCTATAAACACAATTACATAGCAGGCAGCCTGATACCATGTCTACTCGACACAGGACAAATTTTATGTCCTTCTCTAGGTCCTGTGATTTTTCCAAGCCATGGTCTTTACATACCAGGCAGGAATTCCTCCTGTGGAGTGTGAATATCAAATCCAATCAGAAAGTGCTTGGTTACTCCCATAATAGTTATGTTACTATTGCACCAGTGGGCACATCTTGCCTGGCATATTGATAGTCAAGGTTGACATCTGGGTAAGAGTATCGATGACTTTATTTCTCCAGAAATATTATATAGTTTTTAGTGAATTTTCATTTGGAGTTAGGCTGACATGGAACCGACTATGAAGCTCGAAGGCATATATAAGCTCATTTTAACCAAAACACTCATAAAAGCATGGTCATCTTTATTGTGGCTTCTAACTTCATTTCTCATTATACTGGAAGATATTTAGAACAGTAATGGGTGTGGAGTTTTCATTCTCTCCTAAGAATACCTTCTGGAATGTCTCCTGGAATATCCTGTAACAGCTGTTTCAATAAGTACGAATATTTAAAGTTTTAAATGATATAAGATATAGTAGACCCATAAATAATTAACAATCATTTTTAAACATGATATTATGTACTATACATAATTGTGCATTCTCTACTTTTATGTAACAGTAATATAAGTAGCTTTGGTTATGCCAGCATTGCCAAAATGAGCAACGTAGTGGGCAAAAACATCTTTATGGGTAAGACAGCACTTGATATGAATTTTTCTGTTGTATTATAATCTATTCTTGAATGAAAATGTTATGTAGCTCATGACATCTCCCAGTTTGGGATGTTATGAGTAACAGGTTAAGAAATATGTTTTGTGCCAAGTATATTACAATAGACATAAAACAGCAACAAGAAAATGCATAGTCTGGGCCTGGTGGAGCACATCAGCAAGCTCAGTACTCTAGAGGTAGGTGCAGGAAGATCTTAAATTCAAGGTCATTGGCTATGTAGAGAGTTCAAGGTTGTCCTGAGCTATCTGAGACTACCTGTCAGATAGATTTGATCTACTTCTGTTTGTTTGTATAAATGTACACACAAACACACACACACCATCATAGTCAACCACACAGTTAAAAGTGCATTTATAGCCGGGCGGTGGTGGCGCACGCCTTTAATCCCAGCACTTGGGAGGCAGAGGCAGGCGGATCTCTGTGAGTTCAAGACCAGCCTGGTCTACAAGAGCTAGTTCCAGGACAGGCTCCAAAACCACAGAGAAACCCTGTCTTGAAAAACCAAAAAAAAAAAAAAGTGCATTTACTTTTACATTAATAGAGTTTTATGTGTTGTTTTACAGATTATGAGTAGTAATTGAATTGTGCATATATTAGTATTATCTGTTAAACTCCAGGTATAAACCTTGGATTCTACTGCTTGAATGTCTTAGAACCTTTTGCATCACAAGGATGTTTGTTTTTATTTTATCTTTTAAAAAATGTGTTTTGTTTTGCAAGTAGTTTCCATCAGAATGTGTATATTGTCCAAATCACTGCTACCTTGAAACCAATTTGAAAGGGAAAAGACATCAACATTGTTGTCATTGCATCCATAGATGTGGGCAAGTCCACCACTACTAGCCGTCTGATCTACAAATGTGGTGGACTTGATAGAAACTCCTGAAAAGTTGAAAAGGTTGCTTCTGAGAGAGAAAAGACCCTTTCAAGGATGCAAGGTCTTGGACAAATTAAAAGCTGAGTGTGTTTGGTATCTATTGATTTCTCCCTGTGGAAACCCGAGAGCAGCAAACATTATGTGACTATCATTGATGTCCCCAGAGACAGTGACTTTATTCAAACACAAAATAAAACATGATTATCGATCGTTGTACTGGTGTTGGTGAATTTTGAGGCTAGGCCTACCTGTGAGCATGCTGCCCTTCTGGCGTATACACTGTGTGAAACAACTAAATGTTGGTGTCAACAAAGTGGATCCGATGGAGCCACACTAAAGCAGGAAGTAAGCATGTACATGAAGAAAGCCATCTGTAAAGATGGTGCTGTGGATAGAAGAAAGTGCAGGCAGCTTTGGATTATGTCCTGCACCAGCTCATCAGCCAACATGTCTACAACTGCCCTTCCAAGATGTCTATAAATTGATGGTATTGTTAATATAGCTGTGGGCCTAGTAGAAACTGCTGTTCTCAAACCTGGTGTTGTGGTTACCTTTGCTCCAAGAGCCAATGTCACAACTGAAGTCATGTTGGGGACTGTGGACTCTCAGACCCTGAATTTTCTATGACCCTTTGCCTGCCGGAGTAAACAGCTTGTTTTCCTGTGCTTGCAGCTGCTCTGAGCACAAGACCCTGATGGCAAGGGAGTAGTTTCTGGTGGCTTGCAGCTGAAGGATCCCCAGAGCTAGGATGTGGCCATTGGTCAGAGAAGGCACTATATAAGCTGCCCTGGAACACAGTAAAGTTGACATTCTTGGTGTTCTTGTTTCAAGGATGATCCATGTCTCTGTCTGTGTGTCTGTGTATTTCAGTCTCCAGTTAAGCTTCAGCGTCTTTCCCTGGGGTAAAGCATCTGCTGCTCTCAGTTCTGATCAGAGCCTCTACCTTCTACAAATTACCACCAAGTGTACATCACTCTTTGTTGGCAAATATTGGCTCCAAATTTCGCATTTGGCCGAGTGTTGTCTGTCCTAAGGCCCGCGGTTTATGCTTAGACCGTTCTTCTCATATTCAAAGAAGGTAATGAGATATTGACGGGTGTGATCCACTTCACTTTATACACCCAAGAACATGCCTTAGTCCCACGAGGGGCTCCAGAGACGCGGGGAAGGGTGAGGGGATGGGGGACGCTAGGTTTGCATCTGGGCAAAAGAATGGGTTGCCTAGAGCTTCCCTGCTTGCATTCCCTGAGCCTGGACTTGACCACTAGAGGCCTGCGGTCCCAAGAGGAATTGGGCGCTCCTCAAGTGGCCAACAGGTGCCCTGCCTTTGTCTCCACCTCCCTCCACTCACTCCCCCTCCCCACACTCTGCCACCCCTCCACCCGAGCAGCGCGTCCACTTGTCCACTTTGGGGCCATAGGGAGCCCGGCCGGCAGCTCGCTCCCCTGACCCGGCCCCGCCCCCGGCGGCTGCGAGTAGCGGGCTGAGCACAGAGAGGCGCGCTTGGCTCCGGACGCGCCGCCTCCCTTCGGCTCCAGGGGAGGGACGAGGGGCCGCGCAGACACGGAGACACGGAGAAAGCCCGAGCGAGAGCCTAGCAGACATCTACTTGAAACCGGTGGGAAGCTGGCCGTTGCGGCTCGGGCTGGAAGCGCGGACCGGCCGGCGGCGGAGGCTCTGAGCTGACAGGCGGAGGGCTTTCTCCTGCGTCCGCTTGCCCGCCGCCCGAGGGGAGGATGCGGGGGACGGGGGTGGGGGGTGAGCGATGCCCTGCAGCTGCTGGCCGAGCTCTGTGCCCGAGGGGCCCTGGAGCACGACAGCTGCCAAGATTTCATCTACCACCTGCGGGATCGTGCTAGACCCCGGCTCCGAGATCTAGGTAAGCGCCGCCGCCAGTCGCAACCCGAGGGCCCTGGGATGGGGACTTGGGGCCGCGCCAGGAGAGCAACACAGACTGGAGGAGAGCAGGGGGTGACCACTGAGCCCAAGGAGCTCTACAACAGCAGCGCGCGCCCTGGCCTGAAGCTAGAATTGGGCGGAGGCTGCTGCGAGGTCGGCTGGGGCAGGCTTGGAGGAACTAAGACCGCCACCTGAGCTTGACTCCTGGGGGCGGCTCCAGAGCTCAGTGGAATGCCTGCCACCCAACCCGCTGGCGCCTAAGAGATAGGGGAGGCCGCCAAGGCTTTGGATCTGTGGAATAGGTCGAAGAGCCAAAAAAGTTGGGAAGTTGGAAACTGTTACAGCCAGGCTGCTGCGGAACCCCACCCGTAGTTGCTCAGACTAAGTGCCCAGTACCCCTCCCTGACCTAGGGTGTGAAGGACAGGATAAAACTACGTGGGGCCCAGTCCAGGAGCCACAATTCTATCGTAGCTGGGGCTGAACCTTATCCCTGCTCGTCCCAAGGTGTTCAGGAACGGAGGCCTTAGTTCCCAATTCATCCCGCTCCTTGACGGTCGTGTCCTATGCAGCTGGCACTTGTCCTAGGTAAAGTTTGAGGCTCCTAACTTTGGAAAGTTCATTTACTTTGGCATCAGGATGGGGGTTGGGGTTGGAAGGAAGGTGGAGGGAACCGGAGGAAGGGAGGGAGTGGGTAATGGGATTGGTATGTAAAATAAGAAAAGTTTATTTAAAAAAAATTTTAAAGTAAAAAAAAAAAATGATCAGAGGAAGGCAATTTATTTGAGCAGTTTGCTTTTTCCAACTGCCCTGGGTCCCACTGTCTTCTCATTCATCACAGGTCACAAGATGCGTTCCTTTACAATGTTGGCTGATCACCTTCTCAGCTGGAGGACTCAAATTCTCAGACTTTTTTTTCAGTGTGTTTAAACAATGCCTTTCCCTCTCAGTTTCCAAATTGCTGACAACCAAAACTACCCTTCCTCCATGCATATACAGAAGAGATCAAAACAGTTATTTATGCAAAAAAATTTATCCACGAAAAGAAAAAATAAAAACAACCAAATGCTGGCATTTTGGAATCCTCAAATGAAACAAAACTACAGTTCTGTCCAACCAATAGAAATGGCCAAGCACCTACTGTGGTCCTGTGCACACAGCTTTTAATCAGCAGTGTATCATCCATCTTACTCTCAAAAGTGACTGACAGAAGGATCATCAGACACTTGAGTAAATCATCTAAGCAGAATTACAGAAAGCAAAATAAAAGGGCAACACCACTGAGAGATATTCTTTTATATAGCTGTTAATTTCATCTCTGTAAGAGAATATAGTATAATCATAAAATAAGCTCAGGAAACATGCAACCCTTTCTAAAATGCTGTCTCATTGACTGTACTATTGCTGTGAAGAGACACCATGACCAAGGCAACAACTACAAAAGTTTTTCACTGGGGGGCTTACTTATAATTTCAGAAGGTTAGTCCAATTATTATTATGACAGGGAGCATGGTAGCAGGCACAGCTCTGGAGCAATAGCTAAGAGGTACATCCTGATCTGCAAGCTGAGAGAGAGATAGACAGAGAGAGAGAGGGAGGAAGGGAGGGAAGGAGGGAGGGAGGGAGACTGAGAGAGAGGGAGAGAGGAAGAGCAGGCAGACAGACACCTACACACTTCCTTCAAGAAGGCCACACATACTCCAACAAGGCTACACCTAATCCTTTAAAATAGCACCACTGCCTGGTGACTAAGCATTCAAATATATGAACCTATGGGAGTCATTCTTATTCAGACCACCACAAAGGTGGCTTCCACAGATACAGCACAGAAATGGCCATCTTTGCAATGGGCATAGTGATCCTCTTAGCACCTGTTTCCTTCATCCTCATCTCCTGCTGGAACATCATCTCCACTGTGATCCAGATGCAGTCTGGGGAGGAGGCTCTTCAACCTGTGGTTCCCATCTCACTGTTGTCCTCTTCTACGGCTCTGGAATATTTAACTATATGCAGCCAAACACCAAAACCACAAAGAACCCGGATAAGATAATACCTGTGTTCTACACAGTGGTGACTCCAATGCTAAACCCCATAATTTATAGTCCGAGGAACAAGGATGTCAGAGGAGCCTTTGGGAGTCTAGCTGCAAGAATGTCCTTCTTTCACAAGAAATGACCTGTGGGTCTGGGTTTGGTCACCATGGTAACATCTTTGAAAATGGAGGAGGATTTAGGGAGGCTATTATTAATTAAGTCATTTCAGGAAGAATCGTGAAACAGAAGAACATGCTGTGGAAATGGTGACCACTCTAAGCCATAACACAAAGAAAAGGGGTGGAAAATTAGGGTTATCATTGTTGTCCACTATTATTATTATTAGAGGTGGTAGGTACTATTTTAATGATACATAATTAATTCAGCTGCCATGGACCTGTTTTAGCACAGCTAAATCTAATATCACAGGCTGCAAATCCCAGTTTTATGTCAACTTGTCAAAATCTCTTGTCATCTGAGGGGACAGAATCTCAACTGAGAAATGGCCTCCATAAGGCCTGGCTGTAGGGAAATCTCTTAATTAGTAATACGGGAGAGCCCAGGCATTGTGAGTACAAGCACTTCCTGGGATGGTGCTTTTGGGTACTCTTAGCAAGCAGGCTAAGCAAACCATGAAGGACAAGTCAGTAAACAGCACTTCTCCATGGCTTCTGCTTCAGCCCCCGACTCCAGGGTCCTGCCCCATTGAGTTCCTGCCTTGAGTTTCCTCGATGGGCTGTGAATCTTTTTGCCCTGCATGAATTATAGTCCTCTTCCACTGAATAAGCCCAACAAAAATATTTTCTTTCAAAACTGAAGAGGAATCAGAATTTAAGAAATTGACAGTTCTATCCTAAATTGATGCCTCCACAACCTTGGATGCTAGTGTACCGCATCTCACATCTTAGCTTCTTAAAATGGCCACTTTCAAAGCCACTTCAGGTTCTCATAAAGCCTTGATCCAAATGATCAGACTAGGAGCTACTTTTATCATCTCTACTTACTTTCATGTCTGAGGAGGATGCTAAGTCACGTGTTTAAAGAGTTCCCCATTAGTAGCCCTTATAAAAGTTCCCATGAATGTGCATGAGGAGTCCTAGACTTCAGCTTGGCTCTGCAGTAGAACAGACTCTCCTCAGGGAAGGGCTATGTTGCATCTACTTTGACTTCTTTTCTTAATCCATTTATCCATTTTCAAAGGTACTTATTGAACTATTATTTCATTTTATCTTGTCCAACTCTGATTAATGGCTAGGATAAAACGTGTCAATGATATATATTTTAAAGCAATAATTAGGCATGTCGGTGGAACCTTTACTAGTTCACCTGGTCTTGATTTAATTTTGGTATATGGAATTTATCTAAAAAAATTGTCCATTTTCCAATTTTGTGAAGTACAGGCTTTTGTAGTAAGACCCAATGATTCTCTGAATTTCCTCAGTGTCTGTTATGTCCCCCTTTTCATTTCTGATCTTGTTAATTTGAGTGTTCGCTCTCCACCTCTTGATTAGTTTGGATAGGGATTTGTCAATCTTGTTGATTTTCTCAAAGAACCAGCTTTTTGTTTCATTGATTCTTTGGATTGTTTTCTGTGTTTCTATTTTGTTGATTTCAGCCCTCCGTTTGATTATTTCCGGTCTTCTACTCCTCCTCCTGGGTGAGTCTTTTTCCTAGAGCTTTCAAGTGTGCTGTTAAGTCTTAATGTGATCTTTCTCCGTTTTCTTTATGTGGGCACTTAGTGCTATGAACTTTCCTCTTAGCACTGCTTTCATAATGTCCCATAAGTTCGGATATGTTGTGTCTTCATTTTCGTTAAATTCAAGAAAGACTTTATTTCTTCCTTGACCAAGGGGTGGTTGACTCTTCAGTTTCCGTGAGTTTGTAGGCTTTCTGGGGGTGGTATTCTTGTTAAATTCTAACTTTACTCCATGGTGATCTGATAAGACACAGGTGGTTACTCCAAGTTTTTCTGTCTGTGGGTGTTTGCTTTGTTACTGAGTATGTGATAAATTTTCGAGAAGGTCCCATGAGGTGCTGAGAAGGTGGTTATTTTTTCCTGTTTGGGTGGAATGTTCTATAGATGTCTGTTAAGTTCATTTGATTCCTTTCATCTGTTAGTTCTCTTATTTCTCTGTTAAGTTTCTGTCTGGATGACCTGTCCATTGGTGAAGAGAGGAGTGTTGAAATCTCCTACTATTAGTATGTGGGTTTTGATGTGTGATTTGAGTTTTAGTAATGTTTCTATTACATATGTGGGTACTTTTATATTAGGGGCATAGATATCCAGGATTGAGACTTCATCTTGATGAATTGTTCCTGTTATGACTAGGAAGTGTCCTTCTCCATCTCTTCTGATTGATTTTAGTTTGAAATCAATTTTGTTAGATATTAGAATAGCATCACCTGCTTGTTTTTTTAGGCCCGTTTTATTGGAAAACCTTTTCCCAACCCTTTACTCTGAGGTAGTGTCTGTCTTTGAGGTTGAGGTATTTCTTGTAAACAGCAGAATGTTGGATCCTGTTTTCATATCCATTCTCTTAACCTGTGCCTTTTTATAAATGAATTGAGTCCATTGATATTAAGTGATATTAATGACCAGTGGTTAACTTTTTTTTTGGTAGTGTTTGTGTGTTTGAGTTTTGTTGGTGGAGGGTTATCAAATGTCCATACTATTGTGAGTGTTGTTGGCTTCCTTGGGTTGAGGTTTTCCTTCTAGTACCTCTGTAAAGCTGGGTTTGTAGATACATATTGTTTAAATCTGTTTTTGCCATGGAATATCTTGTTTTCTCTACCAATGGTGCAAGAAAGCTTTGATGTGTATGGTAGTCTGGGCTTTCATTCATGGGTCTCTTAGTGTCTGCAGCACAGCTATCCAAGACATTCTGGCTTTCATGGTTTCTATTGAGAAGTCAGGTATAATTTTGATAGGTTTACCTTTATATGTTACTTGACCTTTTTTCTTTGCAGCTCTAATATTCTTTCATTATTCTGTATGTTTTGTGTTTTGATTATTATATGGTGAGGGGATTTTCTTTTTGATCCAGTCTATTTGGTGTTCTGTAAGCTTTTTGTACATTCACAGGAATATCCTTCTTTAGGTTGAGAAAGTTTTCATCTATACTTTTTGTTGAATATATTTTTGGGGCCTTTGATCTGGTGTTCTTTTCCTTCTTCTACCACTGTTATTCTTAGGTTTGGTCTTTTCATGGTGTCCCAGATTTCCTGGATGTTTTGTGCTAAGAATTTGTTGGATTTGCTGTTTTCTTTGATCCATGAGTCTATTTCCTCTATAGAATCTTCAGTGCCTGAGATTCTTTCTTCTATCTCTTGTATTCTGTTGGTTATACTTGTCTCCCAAATTTTCTGTATTCAGCCATCCCTCGGTTTGTGTTTTCTTTATTACCTCCATTTCAGTCTTCAATTCTTGAACTGTTTCCTTTACCTGTTTGATTGCTTTTTCTTGGTTTTCTTGGGTATCTTTGAGGGATATATTAATTTCTTCTTTTTGTTTGCCTTCTCTTCCATTTCTTTAAGGGAGTTTTTCACTTCAGGTTTAAGGGTCTCCTTCATTTTCATAAGGTTATGTTTAAAGTCGTTTTCTTCTACTTCTGGGTTAGAATGTTCAAGTCTTCCTGTTGCATGTTCGCTGGATTCTGGTGTTATCATGTTGTTTTTTCAGGATGTTGGAGGAATTCTTGCATTGGCGCTTACCCATCTCTTGCAGGGAGCCAGTACGTGCGGCTGCCATTACAAGATGGCGCCGGGCCCCTGCAGGCTTGGGATAAACAACTCCATATAAGGTCATAGCCAGTACCACCATCTCGGGCATGCTCAGTGTCCTCAGTGTGCCGGACCTGTCAGGGAGCTTGGAGTGGCTGCTGAGACACTTTGACCAATAGGAGGCCTGCACGTACCCCTAGTCCCTATATAAGCAGCTGCAGCTCAGAGCTCGGTGCTGTAATAGGAGCGGCGAGGCTGCGTCCCCGGCACCTGGCCGCCCACATGGCTAGCTTTATTTATTTCTAATAATCTGTGTAGCCCACAAGCTGGCTTACCAGGAAAGATCTTAACCTGCATCTGCCTGGAATGGGAGAATCATGGCGACTCCTTGACTCAGCTTTTCTCCCAGCATTCTGTTCTGTTTACTCCGCCTATCTAAATTCTACCCTATCAGAGGCCAAGCAGTTTTCTTTATTACTTAACCAATGAAACAACAGATAGAAAGATGACCCTCCTCCATCAGCTCAGGGCCCCTCGCTTCCTGCTCTCCCTTCAACCAAGAGGCTCCAATAAAGCGTGATTTGGGAAGAATCCTCGTCTGGTGGCTGTTCTTTCCTGCTGGTCAGGGAGTTCGCCGCAACTGGTGCCGAAACCCGGGACGCCGGGTCTCCTCCAGGTACCGGGCGAGGGGCCGAAGAGGATTCAGAACCCGACACATGGGGCGGCGACGTCAGTAAGTTCTCCGGGTATGCTGGCTGCGGGGGTCAAACCCTGGGTGTTCTGCTTAGCCTTTGTGGCTGTGGTAATCTCTGTTGTTTTTTGCTGTTTTTGGCTCCGTTGCCATAAGCCTGGGCAAGAGTGCTTATGCTGCTGTGATCGCCTGTAAACTGAAAGTAAGACCATTGTAGGTAAAGCAGCTTTTTGGGTGCCTGGGATAAATCTGCGGTAGATAAAGTGGTGCCTTGGTTGTTTTCACTGTGTGCACGTGGGAGTATATCATGGGCAACAATCACAGTGTGGTCCGGGGGGGTTTTGACATGGTTGGCCCGGTGCAAGCCCTACTTAAGCAGCATGGCTTGAAGATATCGCGGCAAATGATTATTACCATTTTAACAGACATAGACAAGGCTGCGTCATGGTTTGCAGTGTCAGGGGATCTCAACTTGCCCTCCTGGGAGAAGTTGGGACTCAATCTTGAGAGAGCAAAGCAGGAAGGCAAACTGGGGCGCGGTACTTTTTCTTTTTGGTGCCTAGTGCGTGGCTGTCTCCAAGAGGGAGCTAACACAGAGATTATTAAAGAAAGGCGAAAAGCATTGATAGCACACCAGGATAGCCTCTCAGAATCAGACTCAAAAGGGGAGAACTTAGATAGGCCTAAAAGAAAAATAGAAAAGAAAAAAGAAAAGCTTAAAAATGTAGAAAACAGGTCCAAAAAGGAGGACAAAAAGGATTCATGTCCAAAGGATGGGGAAGAGGTGGGCCAGCTTTATCTGGTCCTAAAAGAGTTTGTAGACTTAGATTTGTCAGATGATGAACTTAGTGAGGAAGAAAAAGAGGAGCTGGAGGAGGAAACAGCGCAGTATGGGGAGGAGGGATGGGACCGGCTAGAGCTGCGTCTTCTGCCTCACAATCCCTCTTATAATCCCGTTCCGTCTGCTCCCCCTGTCCTGCAAAAAAAGGCGCCCCCTGCGTCATCTGCTACTTATGCACAGCCGAGTATGCTGCGCGGGGGTTGCCACTTTATTAATCAGAATACTTGGAGCCGTCTTGCATCAGCATTTCCAGTGATGATTGACCCGGCGACCCAGCAGAGGAGGTACGAGCCAGTTCCTTATAAACAACTAAAGGACTTGGTCGCTGCAGTGAAAGATTTTGGGCCCACTGCAGATTACATGGTCGCTCTTCTGTGTAGGATTTGTGCCTCCCCATTAACGCCCACAGATTGGGAAGAGTTGGGCAGGGCATGTTTGACCAAGGGTCAGTATCTGGATTTTAAGTCCCTAGCTGCCGATAATGCCCATATGTTGTAATAGGGGCAGCTGGGCTGCGTCCCCGGCACCTGGCCGCCCACATGGCTAGCTTTACCCGAAATAATTACACAGAAACTGTATTCATTTAAATACTGCTTGGCCCATTAGCTCTAGCCTCTTATTGGCTAGCTCTTACATATTAATCTAACCCATTTCTAATAATCTGTGTAGCCCTCGAGTTGGCTTACCAGGGAAGATCTTAACCTGCATCTGTCTGGAGTAGGAGAATCATGGCGACTCACTGACTCAGCTTCTTTCTCCCAGAATCCTGTTCTGTTTACTCCGCCTACCTAATTTTCTGTCCTATGAGGGCCAAGGCATTTTCTTTATTAGTTAACCAATGAAAGCAACAGATAAGATACAAGACCCACCTCCATCACCCATAGGCAGGCTAGACAAAATATTCAAGATGGCCATCCAGAATGGACTGCTGATATGCTCCTGGGTCTCAGGATACACATGGGCAATCAATTACAATTCCCCGTAGAGGTCTATCAACAAATAAATGAATGCTATTATCAAGCATGGCGAGCACTCCGTAACAAAGGAGAAGTGGCAAGTAACCTAAGATCATACAGGGTCCTGCGGAGCCTTTTTCAGATTTTGTGGCCAGGCTGCTTGAAGCAGCTGAAAAGACGATAGGAGGAGGTGACCACACCATGCCTTTTGTCCAACAACTTATTTTTGAACAAAGCACAAGAGAATGTCAGAGGGCCATAGCCCCGGTCAGACATAAGAAATTGGATGCTTGGATCAAGGCCTGCCAGGAAGTAGGAGGTCCTCTGACTAATGCTGGCCTCGCTGCAGCTATGCTCTCAGTCACTAAGGCTGCCCGTGATCCTAAAGGAAAGGGCTGTTTCCGGTGTGGCCAGCTGGGACATTTAAAAAGGAATTGCCCTAATGGTGCTACTTCGCCTGGGCAGCCTACACCAGCAGGTCCACGCATGCCTGGTACCTGCCCGCGCTGTAAGAAAGGCAAGCATTGGGCTAGTGAATGTCGCTCTGTCAAGGACATTAATGGTCACCCTATTCCACAGACCTATGAGACCGGGTCAAAAAACGGGATGAAGGGCCCCCGTCACCAGAGCCCAAAAATATTTGGGGCTCTTCAGACCCCTATTGTATCACAGACTCCAATGGGGCCAGCCCAGTCATCCGGCGGGCAACCAGCGGTTCCGCAGGGCTGGACCTCTGTGCCACCTCCGGAATGGTATTAACACCGAAGATGGGAGTGCAGATCTTAACATCAGATATGTCGGGTCCATTGCCAGAAGGCCAGGTAGGGATTGTTTTGGGCCGCTCTTCATCAACAATGAAAGGACTTATGATCCTGCCGGAAGTAATTGACCCGGACTATACTGGGAAAATTAAGCTCCTTTGTCACTCCCTGTCAGGGGTTATTTCAATCGCTCCTGGAGATCGCATTGCTCAGCTTTTGCTCCTGCCCTGTCTCATGAGATGTTCCCCTTCAGGGAAAAGATTAGAGGAGAGGAAGGCTTAGGCTCCACAGGGGTCGATCTGGCTTGCTTATCCATAACCCTAGATGACAGACCAGTACTGTAATTAACCATTGAAGGAAAGTCCTTCTCTGGCTTAGTGGATACTGATACAGACCGGAGTATTATCAGGACTCAGGAGTGGCCTAAGCAGTGGTCCCTCCAGCGCTCGACCCAATCCCTACAAGGGCTGGGCTACGCGCGCACATCGTGCATGAGTTCTAAAGAGTTAGCCTGGAGGATGGAGGATCAACAGGGCAGGGTTCAACCTTTTGTGATAGACCTCCCAATTAATCTATGGGGCAAGGATGTTCAACAGCAGTTGCAGTTACGGTTGACAAATGAATTTTCAGAGGAAAGTAAGAACATGATGAAGAAACGGGTTTGTCCCCACTAAAGGGCTAGGAAAAAGCCTTCAGGGCATGCCTCAGCCCATCATTCCGGTTAAAAGGACAGATCGGACAAGACTGGGTTTTTCCTAGGGGCCACTGACTCACCGGCTTCTGATATCCAGCCTCTTCCCATACCTTGGACCACCCAAAAAGTGATATGGATACCCCAGTGGCCCCTTTCTCAGGAGAAACTAGAAGCCATTAAACAGCTTGTTCAAGAACAGCTACATTTAGGCCATATCGAGCCCTCTGTTTCACCGTGGAACACACCAGTCTTTGTCATTCGGAAAACATCTGGAAAATGGTGACTGCTCCATGATCTAAGAGCAGTTAACAACCAAATGCAGATCATGGGATCTACTCAAAGGGGCCTCCCGTTACTCTCTGCCTTACCTAGGAGTTGGCCTGTGATAATTTTGGACATTAAAGACTGTTTTTTCTTGATCCCCCTGTGTAAACAAGACAGAGAAAGGTTTGCCTTTACGGTGCCCTCCATTAATCATGAACAGCCAGATGCCCGCTTTCAATGGCAGGTCCTCCTACAGGGGATGGCCAATAGCCCTACAATGTGCCAGCTGTTTGTGGACGCTGCCTTGTTGGCTGTGCGACAGCAATATCCTGCTGCACGCGTTACTCATTATATGGATGACATCTTGTTGGCAGCGCACTCCCTACAAATTCTTGAGGATGCTTTTCAAAAGACAGTCTCAGCACTTGAGGCTCGGGGTCTGGTTATAGCCCCTGAGAAAGTACAATGTTCTACTACAGCTAAGTTCCTGGGGATGATAATTCAGCCAGATGCTATCCGCCCCCAGAAGGTTCTTATTCGAACCCAGCATTTAACAACTCTTAACGACTTCCAGCAATTGTTGGAAGTTATTAATTGGGTCAGGGGTTACCTTCACCTCCCCAGGTCTGAGTTATTACCTCTATTTTCCATATTAGAAGGCAATCCTGATGTGACCTCCCCGTGGGCCTTAACATTCGCAGCAAAGTGCTCTTTACATCTGGTGGAAGAGGCGCTGTCCCAGGCACAGCTCGAGAGATATGATCCATCCCTTCCTATTTCCCTGTGCGTTCTTAAGACAAGGCACTCTCCCACTGGTGTGTTGTGGCAGAAGGGGCCCCTATGGTGGCTACATGGCAATTCTATGGGGATGCGGACCCTCAATTATTATCCTGCCTTAGTGGCCCTTCAGGCCATGATTGGCATAAAATTTTGCCTAGCATCCTTTGCAAAGATGCCTGATAAGTTGCTTATTCCTTATACCAAAGATCAGGTGGAGGCTTTAGCCGCCACTGTGGATGATTGGGCAGTTTTGCTATGCTCCTTTCCTAATACTATAGATAATCATTTTCCAGGACATCCACTTTTGGGTTTTGTAGAGAACAATTTGGTCTACTTTCCAAAGGTTACCTCGACTACTCCTCTTGCCGGGGCTGTGACTATATTTACTGATGGGTCAAAAACAGGAAAGGGAGCGATGGTTGTAGGGCATCAGCCGCCTCAGGTCTTCTCTTTCCAACCTGATACACCCCAGGCTACTGAATGCTTGGTGGTACTTGAAGTCTTCAAGAGATTTCACGAACCTTTCAACTTATTTTCAGACTCTCAGTATGTGGTTAACGCAGTCTCTTCTCTTGAGGTGGCTGCTTCTGTCCGTCACGCAAGTCCTGTTTCAAATATTTTGTTACAGGTTCAACACCATAATTTGCAAAGAAGTCATCCCTTTTTTGTTGGCCATGTTAGAGCACATACCTTGCTTCCTGGCTTTATCTCCGAAGGCAACGCACGGGCCGATTTAGCAACCAGAGCCATGGCCCTGGTTGCTGCAGATCCTATCCAACTTGCTCGGGACTTTCATAACTTGTATCATGTCCCCACTGACACCCTACGGAGGAAATTTGCCCTGACCAGGAATGATGCTAGAAGTATTGTAAAAGCTTGTTCTTCTTGCATCACCTTTTTCCATCCCCCTCATGTCGGCATCAACCCCCGGGGCCTGCGACCAAACGCCTTATGGCAAATGGATGTTACTCATGTTCCAGAGTTTGGCTGCGTCGAGTATCTTCATGTTTCAGTGGACACCTACTCGGGTGTCATTTATGCCACCCCCTTGGCAGGGGAGAAATCTATTCATGTGAAGACCCATTGCTTAGAGGCCTGGGCGGCATGGGGAAAACCTGTCCGTTTAAAGACAGACAATGGCCCTGCTTACTCTTCCAAGGGTTTTTGTGCCTTTTGTGCACAACTCCAGGTCAAGCACACCTTTGGCCTGCCATACAACCCCCAAGGTCAGGGGATAGTGGAAAGAGCCAATCGCAGCCTCAAGGAGCTCTTACAAAAAAAAGGGGGAATAGCTGAGACTGCCTTCCCCAGGAATAGGATTGCTATGGCCCTTTTTACTCTTAATTTCTTGATAGTGGACGACAGAGGTCGTACGGCAGCCGACCGACACGCTCATGCCTCCCCGGAAGGGGCAGGGGAAGTGATGTGGATGTGTTGGATAATAAGTGGTATGGCCCGGACCCCGTTATCCGGAGGTCCAGAGGAGCTATTTATGTTTTTCCCCAGGATCAAGAAGTGCCTCATTGGGTCCCGAGCCGCCTGACTAGAACTGTTGAAGTCCATCATGAAAATGACTCCGCCGCTCTTCAGGATGCTGATACTGCTGATCCTGTGGAAGATGATCCCAAGCCGAGCGGAGCAGAGATGGGGGATCCTGTCAGCCTACCCTAAGCCCATTCCTGAAATTGGTCTGAGGACTTTGATGCCACCCTAGAGGACCTCAGACGCGCAGTGGTTCTAATAAACTCAACACGTGTAGATCTCAGCCTGGCGGAGGGACTGCAGTCCTGGATCTCCTCTGCCTTCTCTGTTTAAGGATTGGGTGGGGGTGGGGATGTTTTTTGCATGCTGCATAGGAGGGTGCGTGCTGTGCCTATGGTTAATTTGTCGCCTTCAGGCTAAAGCATCTTGTGATAAGGTGGTAATGCTGCAGGCGCTGGCTGCCCTTGAGAAGGGTGATTCCCCCCAAGTTTGGTTATTTGTCCTCAAGAGTCAATAGTGACTGATGCATAGCCTTTGCACCCTCGCGGAAGTTCTGTCCATTGCACCGAGGAAGGTACGCTAGTTCTTTGCGTTCTGGTATTGCCTTTGCACCTCCATGGATCTTGTTCCATTGCACTGGAGAAGGAACACTATAGACGCAGGCCTCCCTTGATCGGCCCTCACATCATGAGGTGAAGACCTGATCGGGAATAAGACCTTTGACTTGGCTTTGAGACAAACAAGAAGGGGGAACTGCAGGGAGCCAGTACGTGCGGCCGCCATTACAAGATGGCGCCGGGCCCCTGCAGGCTTGGGATAAACAACTCCATATAAGGTCATAGCCAGTACCACCATCTCGGGCATGCTCAGTGTCCTCAGTGTGCCAGACCTATCAGGGAGCTTGGAGTGGCTGCTGAGACACTTTGACCAATAGGAGGCCTGCACGTACCCCTAGTCCCTATATAAGCAGCTGCAGCTCAGAGCTCGGGGCCCCTCGCTTCCTGCTCTCCCTTCAACCAAGAGGCTCCAATAAAGCGTGATTTGGGAAGAATCCTCGTCTGGTGGCTGTTCTTTCCTGCTGGTCAGGGAGTTCGCCGCAACCTCTTCCTTCAAATGAGGCCAGCAGTCTTGGCGTCTTTGCTGTGGCTGACTGTGTACTTGGGAGTTTTTCTTGGTCCCCTCAGCACTGGAGCAGGCTCTCAGATCCCCTCAGCCCTGAAGCAGCAGGCTGTGTAGGGGGTTCCAAAGACCTTGCAGATGAAAAGGCGGGCTTTGGGGCAGGGTAGAATGGGGTAAAGAAGCCAGGAGCAGGAAAACACCCCACTGGATGGCCAGAAAAGTTTAGGGAATTGGAGAGGGCCTGGATTCAGTCCCCCCCCCCCGAGACTGTCCCTGAGAGTGGCACTTCAGGCTATCCGGCCATGTGGCCACTTACTCACCTCTTCGGTTCCCCTCAGCATGGGAGGAGGGTCTCTTTCAGGGTTCCAAGGACCTCTCAGACAAAAAGGCGGGCTTGGGGACAGGGTGGAATGATAGAAAGAAGGTTATTTATTTATTAAAAATAAGTATCTGACCAAAACTTACAATAATCTACAAGCCTGCCATTTCTAAGCACCTGCCAAAGCCCCATGCTACTTTTCTACTGAGTAAAGTCTTACTTCTGTGCCCCTGATCCATTTGCCTCAAGGACTCTCTAACTGCTTATTTATATCAGAGTCACCCACTGTGATCAGTTCTCCTCCATACCACACAAAGTATTCCTTGGAAGGAATGTTCCTTCCGTTCTAAGTCTCTAGTGTCTATAACAAATACAACAGACTTTGCATTTCAAGAAGAGCTTGACAACTATAATTGGATTACTATCAAGATAGAAGACAGTAATAGAAATGTTTGGAATAGAAAAGGTTGTAAAAACTTTAAATAGTTGTTTAGTGGAAAATATAAGCACAGGGCATAAAAACAATAGCTGGTGGATGATAAAAAGGAGACTGTGCCAGTCAGCTCCAAGTTCCAGTGCATAAGTCCCAGGCATGAAGAGGTCAAAGGAGCTGAATAGGAGCCTATTCTGCTGTCCTAAGTAAGGCCCACTGTGTAGAACTGAAGCGTGCCAATGTCTTCTAAGCAAAATAAACAACAACAACCACAGGAACAAAAAGCTATGAAAGACCTCAAGAAATGTAGAGGACAAAAATAGAAAGTTGTCAATACAAATAATATAGATTATGAAGAAGGGACCGGGGCAATGAGGCCCTGGACTCATTCTTTTTTTTTTTTTTTTTTTCTGTATGGATTTTTATTTTATTTTATTTTTTTTATTTTTTTTATACATTTTTTTTATTAATTTTTTATTGAGAAAAAAAAACGTTTCCCCCGCCTCCCCGCCTCCCATTTCCCTCCCCCTCCTTCCACCCTTCTCCCCCTCCCCCCACTCCTCTCCCCCTCCCTCTCCAGTCCAAGGAGCAGTCAGGGTTCCCTGCCCTGTGGAAAGTCCAAGGTGCTCCCCCCTTCGTCCATGTCTAGGAAGGTGAACATCCAAACTGGCTAGGCTCCCACAAAGCCAGAACTTGAAGTAGGATCAAAACCCAGGGCCATTGTCCTTGGCTTCTCATCAGCCCCCATTGTTCGCCATGATCAGAGAGTCCGGTTTTATCCCATGCTTCTTCCATCTCATTCCATCTGGCCTTGGTGAGCTCCCAATAGATCAGTCACACTGTCTCAGTGGTTGGGTGCACCCCTCGTGGTCCTGACTTCCTCGCTCATGTTCTCCCTCCTTCCACTCCTCGATGGGAACTTGGGAGCTCAGTCCGGTGCTCCAGTGTGGGTCTCTGTGACTATCTCCATCCATCCCCAGATGAAGGTTCTATGGTGATATGCAAGATATTCGTCAGCATTGCTATAGGATAGGGTCATTTAGGGTTCCCTATCCTCAGCTGCCCAAGGAACTAACTGGGGACCTCGCCTTGGGTTCCTGGGACCCACTCTAGGTTCAAGACTCTTGCCAACCCTAAGGTGGCTCCCTTAACTAAGAATTGTGCTTCCGTACTCCCCTATCCAACCTTCCTTTATCCCAATCAACCTGTTTCCCCTAGTTTCCCTCATCCTCCCCTTCTCCCTTTTCTCTCCCCATCCCCCGCAAATCCCATCCCACCCCACCCCCAAGATCCCAAATCTTCTACCCGGCAATTTTGTCTACTTCCCATAGCCAAGAGGATAATTATATGTTTTTCCTTGAGTTCGCCTTCTTATTTAGCTTCTTTAGGTTCACCAAATATATACTCCGTGACCATTATTTATGGCTAGAAACCAATTATGAGTGAGTACATCCCATGTTCATCTTTTTGGGCCTGGGTTACCTCACTCAGGATAGTGTTTTCTATTTCCATCCATTTGCATGCAAAATTCGAGAAGTCATTGTTTTTTACCGCAGCGTAGTACTCTAATGTGTATATATTCCACACTTTCTTCACCTGGACTCATTCTTGAACACCCCGTAACATGAGAGTGATGGTGTGTGGCCTGTAATCCTAGTACTCGAGATAAAAAAAAAAAAACAAAGATCAGAAGTTCAAAATTATCTTCAGCTCCATATTCAGTTTGATTCCCATCTATATAGACCCCAGCTGAAATAATAATAATAAAAATATCTAAAATTAAAATAACACAAAATAAAGAGAAGGTTTAGGCAAAGCCTTTTTAGTACAGAAAATATTTTCTTGAGAGTGGCAGGGTAAACCAGATAGGCTTCAGAGTTGTTTTTAGCAGAGATCTCTGTTACTATCAATAGTTCTTCTCAGGTTCTGTCAAGCAGTTTTTGGTCTATAGTATGCTTTAACTCCCTTTAAAATGTCAAGGAATATCCACAAATTTCTGCTGATATTTACCTTCTTTTGCATTATTACATCATTATAAACTTTGCATTGTAATGACCAACATCAAAGTTTTCCTTGGTAATCTTAGAGCATTATGACTATGTCTTAAATGAAGAAAGTGTGGAATATATACATATTAGAGTACTACTCAGCGGTAAAAAACAATGACTTTGTGAATTTTGCATGCAAATGGATGGAAATAGAAAACACTATCCTGAGTGAAGTATCCCAGACCTAAAAAGATGAACATGGGATGTACTCACTCATAATTGGTTTCTAGTCATAAATAAAGGACATTGAGCATATAATTTGTGATCCTAGAGAAGCCAAATAAGAAGGTGAACCCAAAGAAAAACATATAGTCATCTGCCTGGATATGGGAAGTAGACAAGATTGTCGGGCAAAACCTGGGATCTTGGGGGTGAGGTAGCATGGGGCTAAGGGGAAATGGGGTGAGAAACGTGAGAAGGGGAGAATGGGGGGAGCTTGGAGGAATGGGATGGTTGGGATAAAGGAAGGGTGGACACCGGAGCAAAGAAATATATATCCTAATTAAGGGAGCCATCTTAGGGTTGGCAAGAGACTTGACTCTAGAGGGGCTCGCAGGTGTCCAGGGAGATGTCCCCAGCTAGTACCTTGAGCAACTGAGGAGAGGGAACCTGAAATGACCCTATCCTATAGCCATACTGATGAATATCTTGCATATCACCTTAGAACCTTCATCTGGCGATGGATTGAGATAGAGACAGAGACCCAAATTAGAGCACTGGACTGAGCTCTTAAGATCCAAATTAGGAGAAGGAAGGAGAACATGAGCAAGGAAGTCAGGACCACAAGGGGTGCACCCACCCACTGTGACAGTGGAACTGATCTATTGGGAGCTCACCAAGGCCAGTGGGACTGGGACTGAATAAGCATGGGATGAAATCAGACTTTCTGAATGTGGCGGACAATGAAGGCTGATGAGAAGCCAAGGACAATGGCACTAGGTTTCGATCCTAATACATGAACTGGCTTTGTGGGAGCCTAGCCTGTTTGGATGCTCACCTTCCTGGTCCTGGATAGAAGTGGGAGGACCTTGGACTTCTGGCAGGGCAGGGAATCTGGACTGCTCTTCATTCTCGAGAGGGAGGGGGAATGGAGTGAGGGAGAGAGGGAGAGGGGGAGAGGGGTAGGGGAGTGGGAGGAGGGGGCGATGTGTGCAAGGAGGGGGAGGGAAATGGGAAACGGGGAGGAGGCGGAATTTTTTTTTCAGCAACTAAAAAAATGAACATTTTTAATAGGCAAAAAAAATCAAAATACCTCACAAAACCACATTAATGATGGTAGAAAGAAATAACAGAGCAGCACAAAAAGAGATCTATACAGTTCATTGCAGTCGTAGGACACAGAAGAACATATATGCCAGCTGACCACGGCAGTGTGGCCTTAAGAATAGAGTCACTATAAGTGACATTTACCGCAGGCTTTATGTATATATTAAAGGGTTTTTCAGAGATCCAATGGGCAGACTCATTCAGCAACATCAGCAGTCTGATTCCTGAGTCCACACCCTAGCCACCTCTTAGTTATTTTCTGTTGCACGGTAAAACACCATGATCATAGCGACCTATAGAAAAAAAAGAATTTATTTGGGGCTTATGGTTTCTAGGGTAAGTTCACAACCATCATGGTGGCAGGAAGCTTGGCAGTAGGCAGGCAGGAAGGCATGGCACTTCAGGCATAGTTAATAACTAGTGTGCTGACACTTGGGCGGGAATGGCCGTCCTTGTTTCACTTAGAGTTGTCTCAGTTATTATTCCTATTGCTGTGACAAAACGTTCTGCCAAAAGGACCTAAGGGGATAAAGCTTTTTTTTCTCTCTTACAGTTTAAGATACTGCCCATCGAGTGGAACTCTCCAATACAGCCTGCTACTACACAGAGAGGACAAAGAAGTGAGTGACCAGCCACCCTGTGGGACTCCCCTCTCTCTAGGCCCTCCATAGGGGGGGCAAAACCCCAGGCTTCTCCCCCACCTACCTTATCTTTTTTAGCCAGCCAGCAGACAAGTCTTCTGCAGGTAGGGAGCTCCAACAACCCCATCCCATCCATTAGACCCTGAAAACTAAAAGTCCCACTCTGCCCTCAAACCTTCCTATCTGCCTCTGCCCCACAACCTCAGTGGAACTCTGAAACACAGATTGCTACTACATAGAGAGGACCAAGAGGTGAGTGATCAGCCACCTGGCAGCACACTCAACTCTCTAGGCCCTTCATACAAAGGCAAAACCCCCATCCATCCCCCACCTACCTTGGCTTCTATAGCTAGCCATCAGGTGAGTTTCTTGCAGGTAGGCTGCTCCAACACCCCCATCCCATCCATTAAGTCCCACTCTACCCCCAAACCCTCCAACTACCGCCCCAAAATGCATCCTAAGAGGAACACTGAAACACAAACTGCAACTACACAGAGAGGACTAAGAGAGAGGACCAAGAGAGGAACTCTGAAGCACAAGCTTTGACTGCACAGAGTAGATTAAGAGAGGAGACCAAGAGGTCAGGCCAAGAGAGACCTCAGTGGCTCCCTGAGATAGACAGTGACAGTACAGAACAGATCAAGAACACTTCCCAAAGACACACACAGCAACTGCAAGGATTGGACCAAGAGACAAAGACACTACCAGCACCAATTGAAGGAAGGGATGCAAGAATTCATCCAACAACCTAAAAAGCAACATGGTAACACCAGAACCCAGTGGTCATACAAGAGGAAGACTTGATCACCTAACCCAGGAGAAGCAGAAGAAAACGATTTTAAATGTAACTTTATGATGATGATAGAGACATTTAAAGAGGAAATAAAAACTCTTTAAAGAAATGGAAGAAAAGACCAAAAAAATTGGAAGAAATGAACACATCTCTCAAAGAAACCCAAAAAAAAAAAAACAAGAAAAAATAAACAGGTAAAGCAAACAGTTCAAGACTTGAAGACTGAAACAGAGGCAATAAAAAAAAAAAACACAAACTGAGAGAAATTCCAGATATGGAAAATCTGGGTAAATGAACGGGAACTACAAAGGCAAGCATAACCAATAGAATACAAGGGATGAAAGAAAAAAATCTCAGGTGTTGAAGAAACTACAGTGGAAACAGAGTCATTCATTGGTCAAAGAAAACACTAAATCCAATAAATTCTTAACACGAAACATCCAGGAAATCTGGGTCACCAAAAAAGACCAAACCTAAAAATAATAGGGATAGAAGAACTCCAGCTCAAAGGCACAGAAAATATAATCAACAATATCATAGAAGAAAACTTTCCCAACCTAAAGAAGGATTACCCTATAAAGGTACAAGAACTTTACAGAACACCAAATAGAATGAATAAAAAAATAAGTCCCCTTGCCATGTAATACATAAAACACAAAATATACAGAATAACAAAGGAATATTAAGAGCTGCAACAGGAAAACGCAAAGAAGGGAAACACACACATACTACCACTGAAAAATAACAGGAATTAACAATCAGTGATCATCAGTAACTCTTAATGTCAAAATGGACTCAATTCACCTGTAAAAAGACATAGGCTAAGGGAATGGATATGAAGGCAGGATCCAGCCTTCTCCTGTATACAAGAAACCCACCTCAACCTCAAAGACAAACATTTCCTCAGAGTAAAGGGTTGGGAAAAGATTTTCCAAGTCAAATGGACCTAAGAAACAAGCAGGTGTAACTATCCTAATATCTAACAAAATAAACTTCAAACTATAATCAATCAGAAGAAATGGAAAAGGGCACTTCATGCCTATCACAGGAAAAATCCATCAAGATGAAGTCTCAATCCTGAACATTTATGCCCCAAACACAAGAACCTACATATGTACAAGAAACATTACTAAAGCTTAAATCACACATCGAACCCCACACACTAATAGAAGGAGATGTCAACACCCACTCACCACAATGGACAGGTCAACTAGACAGAAACTTAACAGAGAAATAAGAGAAATGACAGATGTCATGAATCGAATGGACTTAGAACATTCTATAGAACATTCTACCCAAATACAAAAGAATATACCTTTTCTCAGCACCTCATGGAACCTTCTCTAAAACTGACCAGATACTCAGTAACAAAGCAAACCTCAACAGATACAAAAAACTTGGAGTAACCCCCTGTATCTTATCAGATCACTATAGTTTCAAGTTAGAATTTAACAACAACAGAAAGCCTGCAAATTCATGGAAATTAAACAGTGCTCTACTGAACCACCACTCAGTCAAGGAAAAAATAAAGAAAGAAATTATAGGCCGGGTGGTGGTGGCACATGGCTTTAATCCCAGCACTTGGGAGGCAGAGGCAGGCAGATCTCTGTGAGTTCGAGGCCAGCCTGGTCTACAAGAGCTAGTTCCGGGACAGCTCCAACGCTACAGAGAAACCCTGTCTCAAAAAAGAAAAAAGAAAAAAGAAAAAAATTATAGACTTCATAGAATTCAACAAAAATCAAAGCAGAATGTACCCAAACCTATGGGACACAATGAAAGCAGTGCTGAAAGGAAAGTTCATAGCACTAAGTAATAAAGAAAGTGGAGAAATCTCACACTAGAACAAAAGCAAGCAGCCTCTCCCTGGAGGAGTAGAAGACATGAAATAATCAAATTGAAGGCTGAAATCAATAAAATAGAAACAAAGAAAACAAGACAAAGAATCAGTGAAACAAAGAGCCAGTTCTTTGAGAAAATCAGTAAGATAAACTGTTACCCAAACTAATCAAAAAGCAGAGAGAGAATATCCAAATTAACAAAATCAAAAATGAAAAGGGGAAGATAACAACAGTCACTGAGGAAATCTAGAGGATCATTAGGTCATACTACAAAAACCTATATTCCACAAAATTGCAAAATGTAAAAGAAATGAACAATTTTCTGGATATAACCTGCAAGAAAATAGAAGCAGTCATCAAATCTTCCCAACCAGAAAAGGTCCAGGGCCAGATCGTTACAGTGCACAATTCTAACAGAACTTATAAGAAGAGCTAATACTTCAAAGTATTCCACATAAAAGAAACAGAAGAAACATTGCCAAACTCTTTTTATGAGGCTACTGTTACCCTGATACCGAAACCACACAAAGACTCAAGCAAAAAAGAGAATTACAGGCCAATCTCACTTATGAACATTGATGCAAAAATACTCAATAAAATACTGGCAAACAGAATCCAAGAACACATCATTAAAATCAAACACCATGATCAAGTCGGCGTCATCCCAGAGATGAAGGGATAGTTCAACATATGAAAATCTATTAGTGTAATCCACCATGGAAATAAACTGAAAGAAAAAAAAACATGTGATCATCTCATGAGATGCTGAAAGACCATTCAACAAAATCCAACACCCCTTCAAGATAAAGATCTTGGAGAGAAGTGATTCCAGGAAAATCATAAACAATACAATGCTGATTACTCTCTCCATATCTATTCAATATAGTTCTTGAGGTTCTAGCTAGAGCAATAAGGCAATTGGAGATCCAGGGGATTCAAATTGGAAAGGAAGAAGTCAAACTTTAACTATTTGCAGATGATAAGATAGTATACATAAGTGGCACCAAAACCTCTAGGGAACTCCAACAGTTGATAAATACCTTCAGTAATGTGGCAGGATACAAGATCAATTCAAAAAAATCAGTAGCCCTCCTATACACAAATGATAAATAAGCTAAGAAAGAAATCAGAGAAACATCATCCTTCACAACAGCAAAAAATAACATAAAATATCTTGGGGTAACACTAACCAAAGAAGTGAAAGACCTGTTTACAGGGCTACAGTAATAAAATCAGCTTGTTATTGGCATAAAAACACACAGGCTGACCAATGGAATTGAATCGAAGACAGTGGATATTATTCCACACCCCTATGAACACTATTTTTGACAAGAATTTTGCTAAAATTACACAACGGGAAAAAAGAAAGCATCTTTAACAAATGGTGCTGGCATAACTGGATGGCAACATGTAGAAGAATGAAAATAGATCTATATCTATCCCCATGCACAGAATTCAAGTTCAAATGGATTAAAGACCTCAACATAAATCTGACCACACTGAACCTGATAGAAGAGATAGGAGCCTTCAATGAATGGGCACAGGAGACCACTTCTTAAATATAACACCAGTAGCACAGACCCTGAGAGCAACAATAAATAAATGGGACCTCTGGAAACTGAGAAACTTCTGTAAAACAAAGAAATAAGAAAAAAAAGGCAGCCTACTTAATGGGAAAAGATCTTCACCAACCACACATCAGACAGAGGGCTGATCTCCAAAATATATAAAGAACTCAAGAAATAAGACATCAAAATTCCAAATAACACAATTAAAAAAATGGGCACAGAAATAAACAGAGAATTATCAACAAAAGAATCTGAAATGGCCGAAAGACACTTAAGGAAATGCTCAACATTCTTAGCCATGAGGGAAACGCAAATCAAAACAACTCTGAGATACCATCTTACACCTGTCAGAATGGCTAAGCTCAATAACACTATTGATAGCTTATACTGCAGAGGATGTGGAGTAAGGGGAGCACTCATCCATTGCTGGTGGGAATGCAAACTTGTATAACCACTTTGGAAATCAGCATGGCAATTTCTCAGAAAACTGGGAATCAATCTACCACAAGATCCAGCAAAACCACTCTTGGGCTTATACTCAAAAGACGCTCAATTATACTATAAGAACATTAGTTCAACTATGTTCATAGCAGCATTATTTGCAATATCCAGACACTGGATACAATGTAGATGCCCCTAAACCAAAGAATGGAATAAAAAAAAGTGGCACATTTTCACACTAGAGTACTACTCAGTGGTTAAAAACAATGACATCTTGAAATCTGCAGGCAAATGGATGGAACTAGAAGAAAAAATATCCTGAGTGAAGTAACCCAGATAAGCATGGTATGTACTCACTCACAAGTGGATACTAGCTGTAAAGCAAAGGCAATTGAGCCTATAAATCATGATCCTAGAGAAGTTAAGTAACAAGGAGAACCCTAAGAAAGACATACATAGGTCCCCCTGGAAACGGGAAATAGACAAAATTGGGAGCATGGTGATGGGCAAAGAATGAGAGCACACGTGGAAGAAGGGCGGAGAACACTGCTTCCTGGCTCATCTCCAGGCACTCAGTCAGCTCTCTGTCTTTCCCCTCACTGTGTGTGCGTGTGGGTATCCCAACCCAGAGAATGGTGCCTCCAAAACTGGTGCAGCTTTCCACCTCAGTTAACCTAATAAAGCTAATTGCTCATAGGAAAGGTTGGATACTGTTCTGGTTTGATTTTCTTTGTTGTGTTAAAAACCACTTTGGGAAGATAATTAATTTATCTTACGTGTTACAGTCTATCACTGAGGGGAGTCAGTGATAAAAATCTGGAGGAACTCAAACAAAGACTACAGAGGAACACTGCTTCCTGGCTCATTTCCAGGCACTCAGTCAGCTCTCTGTCTCTCCTCTCTAAGTGCTGGATTTATAGATGTGCACCACCATGCCCAGCCTTTAGCTACAGTTTTAATAGCCCAGGTTCATCTACCTCCCTAAAGATGTCACTGCCCACACTGGGCTAGTCACCTCTCCCCCTCCATCAGGTGGCATCAGGCGGCAATAAAGAAAATATCCTTAAGGACAAACCCACAGGCAATTCTAATCTAGGCAATTCCCCCTATCAAGACTCCCTCAGATAACCTTAGACTGTGTCAAGTTGACAGTGGACTCTAGGTAGGAGAGACTAACCTCATCAATATAATCCATCACAGATACAGGACAGGTACACAGACACCCTACCCTTACTACTATAAACATGTTTTCAAGATAAGACTAAGCTCTTTCTCACAGCAAGCTGTCACAACCATCTCTGTGCGAAGTGTACTTACAGTGTTAATGCTTCGGTCAATCTCCCCAACTTCAGTTTCAACAGCACACGTGTTAATCAAAATGTTGCTTTAGTATTATTTCTAAAACCTGTCACCTTTGTTAATAAAGTACTGAAATTTGGGAGTTTATACAAACAATAAAAAGACAGTCCATCACAAGCAAGGCCATAGACTAGCCTAATCTAAACACCTCACAGGTATATATGTAGGCTTGTCTCCCAGGTGACCCTAGATCCTGTCAAGTTAACAATCAACTGGTGATAGGCTGGACCATGAAAATGGAAAACAGGTATATTACTGGAGCAACTCTGGAAAACCCAGACTTTCTTCTTGAAGCCCCTGAATATGCCCAAATGTTTAGGAAGACTAGAGGTTCACTCAGTTGGAGTATCTAAAAGAGGAAAATCAGAATAAATATCTGTCCTATAACTTCCACTGTTCCGGAGTCTACTTTGGTATGCCAACACTGGAATCATGAGCCAGGGAGTGCCCACCTGTGTCTGTGTCCATGAAGATTCCTCATTGCTATGGCAGTATCCTCATTCAGTTCACCAACATGAATGGATTGAGTTTTTTTTTCAAAGTTCCACCAATCCTTGGGTACATAAATCTGTTGCAAGGGTACATTCCAAAGGTGTCCTGAAGCACCAGCCAGGGTCACAGCTCAGAATTACCCAAGGCCACAGCCCAGAGATACACCCTGAGGCTTTTGACTCATTTTTCAGTTCTGAGCCTCATTTTTGCATCAAGATGGTGTCCAACAGATTTTCTTTACTTTTTTTTGGGGGGGGGGAGGGGGTTTCAAGACAGGGTTTCTCTGTAGTTTTTGGTGCCTGTCCTAGAACTATCTCTTGTAGACATGCCTCTGCCTCCCGAGTGCTGGGATTAAAGGCATGCACCACCACCACAGGCCCAATAGGTTTTCTTATCCGCAGATCTCCTGGTGTAAATAATTTGTCTTCCACAAGCTCAGTAGGCCTGAAGACAAGGCCATGAGGACAGTTTTTGTTTACACAAGGAAAAAAATGTTCTTCTAAGTCTAGTTCCAGGAAAAGTTGGTCCTATTGATCATATATTTAATACAATAATTTCAGTATTTGGTTCCCAGTAAAGAGAATTCCCCCAATTGCTAACTCCACGAATAGAGAGAGAAGGCAGCTACAAAGCCAAATACTGATTATTCCTCAAAACCAAACTTAAGACTATATATATATATTTCTTAATTTAAAAAATATGTCTGTGTAAGTGTATAAACTAATTCTATTAAAAGCAGGGACAATATGTGAGCCAAAGCAAACTGACTGGAGACTGAGAATCCTCTAGACACATGTTAGCTTGGAGACAATGTGGGAAGCACACCATTTTGAGGTGAGGTAAACTAACTCACAAATTAATTGGTGCAGGCAGCACCCATCCTACAGAGCCTTTTATAGACAGTGTGCCTCCTTCTGTAGAAAAGAGCAGGCAAAGAGAGCCAAGTAAATAATTCTTAATGCAATAATGGTAAGCTTACTGCTCAATAGTGGACAGGGCCCACTGGCACAAATCGCTTCTCTCCTGTCATACTGTATTATCTAAAATAAAAGGAATGTCGCTGTGAGCTATGTTCGCATCTTAGGTTGTCATTTTTTGGTTTGCTTTAATAATCTTACCTTCTCTTCAGTTTTCTCATTCTGTGCTTCCTAATCTGGCATTGGGCTCATCCCAGGGAAGCTGCAGTAAGCACACAGGAGCACATGAGACTGCTGGAGCTGATGTGATGCTAAGGACGAGCCTCTCATGTGGGAGCAGTAAGGAAACTTCCTGACTGAAGAGGAAGGGCAGGGGGAGATATTGAGTGACTTAGGAGAGAACTGCAGGAGGAAAGGGGGAAGCTAAGAGGAGCGGAGGGAGAGGGGAGGAGGAGGCATCAGAAGACGAAACATCTACAGGAGCATCTTCTCTGGAGAGGACAGAGCAGGTTTCATGGAGGCAACTGCACACTCTGAGGCTGTCCCTCCTGGACCATGCTCCTGTCCTCAGATGACCTTGTTCTTCTGCTCATTATCACACACCACAGCTCTGTATGAGGCTGGCAGAGTAGTTGGTGGAAGTTTTGCTGCCCTAGTCCCGCAGCACGCCTCTGGAGGAGACATTTTTAAAGGTTTGAAACAGAAATCCAAAGTGATTACAGCGGTGACTGTGACACTGCGGGGATCACGTGTGCCCCTCACAGATAAGCAGTCCTGGGAAACCAGGGTCCTGCCATTCACAGCACTACAGATGGCAGGGGAGAGAGGAGGGCACACAGTGCTCACTGACCGGACAGCTACACGGGACACTGATCACCCTTATCTTTGCTATTGTTTCTTGTACTATGAAACAGTACATCATCAAACTCAGATTTAAAGTCAATTTAAATCAAGTGAATATGTACTTCCCTTTCACTTCTAGTGTCTGAGACATGGCCTCACATACCCCAGACTGGAATCAAGGTGACTATGTACTCCAAGAGAACCCCAAACTTGTTCTAATCCTCCTTCCTTCATCTCCTGAGTGCTAGGATTACAGACCTGCAACACCATGCCTAGCTGTATATGGTACTGGAGATCAAATCTGGGGATTTGTGTGTGCTAGGGAAGAACTCCACCAACTGATCTCCATCCCTCCTCCTACTTCTGTTATTAATGTAGACACTGAAGATCTACTAGAAGATGTTTCAAGAGGAGATATTAATGAGAATAGAGAATATAGGGTTCCTGTGTATCACAAACTAATCCTGGGCTTAAAAAATGACTCGGTGGATGAATAAAACTGCTACATAAGCATGACAAGAGTTTATATCCACATATACTTGTTATTTCAGGGCTGTGAGAGGCAGATATGGGAAGTCACTGGGGTTTGCTGCCCATGGCCTAACTGCAGATTCATTGAGAGATTCTGACTCAAGGGAAAAGGAGCGGGGAGGACACCTGGCAGCTTTGGAGTTCACATACATGTATGCATTTGTAAATACATCTGTATATACCTACCACACATATACCTACAACAGTCTTTCTCCCTCTTTCTGTCTATCTCTCTCTCTCCCTCTCTCTCCCTCCCACACACAAACCAAAACCCTGTATCAGACTAAAAGGCAAATGATAAACTAGAGGACAAGTTACAATAACATAGTAAACCTAACATTAATATATTTAGAATAAAAATCTGGATGGAAACAATGATAGTTATTTTTCACCCATCATACTAGCAAAGTCTGCAACCTGCTCAATACTGGCAAAATTAAAAACATAATTCTTTCTGGACGGCATTTTAGGAATAGATTCCCAGGGCTCTAAATAGATTCATAACCTCTGATCTATGAATCTGACTTCTGGAATAGATTATACAGAAGATATTAAATGAGGTTCAAGATGTAAATAGAGTTTTTCACTAAAGCACCATTTATGAGAGCAAGCCAAGTATCTAATATTTGTAGAATGGTTAGGGAAATTAGAGTAAGTCCACGCAGTGGAAAACAATGTCACTATTAAGATAATAGACACCAGAAGTTGTTAATGGGGGCTTGAGAGATGACTCAGCAGCTAAGAGTGCACACTACTCTTGCAGAGGACCCACGGGTGGGGGTTGTTGGTAAGGAGAGGATCACAACCAACTGTAGCTCCAGCTCCAGGGGATCTGATGCCTCTCACCTCCATAGTACCAATACTCATGTACACATATACATAATTAAAAATAAAGTTTTTTTAACAATACAGAAAAGCTTTTTAAAGTTATTTGTATTTGTGTATAATGTGTGTGCCTGATGTGGTATGTGTGTGTGTGTGTGAGAGAGAGAGAGAGAGAGAGAGAGAGAGAGAGAGACAGACAGACAGACAGACAGACAGACAGACAGACAGACATGGGTGGGGGTATCTTAGTCAGGGTTGCCATTGCTGCGATCAAAAAGTAAGTTGGGAGGAAAGGGTTTATTCAGCTTACATTTCCACACTGCAGTTCAGTATCAGAGGAATCCAGGACAGGAACTCTCAAGCAGGGCAGAAACCTGGAGGCAGCAATAGATGTAGGGGTCATGGAGGAGTCCCTGTGTTTTGGTTTTGGGGTTTGTTTTTGTTTTTTTTTTTTGTTGTTGTTGTTGTTGTTGGTGGTGGTTTTTTTGTTTTTTTTTTTTTAACTATTTACTGGCTTGCTCCCCAGCTCCCCATAGCTTGCTCAGTCTGCTTTCTTATGGATCCCAGAACCACTAGCCCAGGGATAGCACTACCCACAATGGGCTGGGCATTCCCCCATCAATTACTTATTAAGAAAATGCCCTAAAGGTATAATCTAACCTTACAGAGACATCTTCTCAATTGAGGTTCTTTCCCTCCTTTCAGATAACTATGTGTCAGGTTAATGTAAGAGCAGCCAGCAATAGTGTGTCTATATGTGTGTGTATGTGTGTGTGTGAGAGAGAGTGAGAGAGAGAGAGACAGACAGACAGACAGAGACAGAGAGACAGACAGAGAGAGGTTGCTGTGCCATGATATTGCACACATGCGCAAGTCAGAGTAACTGTGGAGCTGGGTCTCTGCCCATTTTTACATGAATTCTGGGATTAAACTCAGGCAGGCCATCCATCATGCTTGTGCATTTAGTGTTTTCTTCTCCTGAGCTATCTCACCAACACAATATGGAAAGTTTTGACAAATATTTCTTTTAAAATAAAACTGGAAAATATTAGTTCCTGACTATTGTATGATTTCAAATACATGAAATTTCTTTGTGAATCCCAGGCAAAATGTGTTCAAAACTCACAGTGGTTACTTTAATAGAATGAGATTGTTTGTCTGCCTACTTACTGTCACCTTCTTCATTCATTCACCTTGTTGGTGGTGGTGGGGGCGTGGTGGGGGAATTCACCATGTAGGCTAGGATGGCCTTGAACTATCATTAATACACCTCTTGCTTCAATTTCCCAAGTGCTGGGACTGAAATCCTAAAATACTTGTCCAGCTGAGATTGCACTTTTATAAAATCAGAACAAAGAGAAAAATATCTCATACAAAAATATTGAAGGCACCAAGAACCTTTGGAGAAATGGATGAATTAAAGTCTGGAGTGTGAAATCTACAAACTGAGTTGGACAAATTTTGTTATCTGAAGAGACAGAAGGTTTCAAAGATGAGGGAATGGGTCGTGGTTGAAGGCTATAAGAAGCCAATGGAAGGTGCTGTCACAAGCTAAACAACACAAATCTGAACACATGAGAGAAAACAGTAATAGGGGAACTGAAACAGGTCAGACATATTGTTTCCTTCATTTTCAGACTTGAGTTTATGATCCTCAAATAAAACACCATTGATTATCTTTGGAGGTTTTAGGGAAAATAACTATTATTCATAAAATGGGCAAGTTAAGAGAAACAAGCATGAATGCAAGGGTTTTGTTTTGTTTTTCCCACACAGATTACACCATAAGGGAGCATTTCTCAAACTGATCTGTGGGCCAGCAATGCCACCTGATAACCTGCTTGATGTGAAGCCATGATTCCCACTGAATATCTACTGAATCAAAATTTGGGGGTGGGGGGCTGAAAAGAAAGAGTCACATGTGTTCTTTTTTTTTTAATTTTTTTTTGTTAAACTTTGTGATGGCTTTTTGTTCTGAGACTTTTTTATTTTTACCAACTAGTTGTCTCGTGTGTCTTTCTTTACTAAAGAAATATAAAAAAAGCATTCTGTGTATGGTTTTCAGAGAAGAGGCATGGGTGCATTTTAGCTTTCTTTCTACAACAATATTCAGATATGAGCCTGGGGAGATGACTTAGAGGCTAAGAGTACTGGTTGCTCTTACAGGACACTGGTTCAGTTCACAGCACCCACGTGATGGCTCACAAGCATCTATAATGCCAGTTGCAGCGAATCCAATACTCTCTTTTGAACTCAATTTACTGGCCTGCTCCCCATGGCTTGCTCAGTCTGCTTTCTTAATGATCCCAGGACTACTAGCCCAGGGATAGTACTACCCATCAATCACTTATTAAGAAAATGTCCTACAGGCCTGCCTATAGACTAACCTTACAGAGGATTTTCTCAATTGAGGTTCCCTCCTTTCAGATAACTAACTCTAATTGATGTCATACACATAAAAGTAAGTAAACCTTAACATACATGGTGGGAGAAAGGGAGGGATCCAAGAATAATGATTCACGCCTCTAATTCCAGCATTCAGAAGGTGAAGGCAGGAGGATCAGGAGTCGAGGCTAGTCTGGGCTACACCAACCCTGCCTCCAAGAAAGAAGGGGAGAGGGAGAAAGAGACAGGAAGGGAGGGAAGGGAGGGAAGGAGGGAGGGAGGGAGGGAAATATACAAATCAACTTGGTGGAGGTGAGAGTTACCCTAATCACTTCTACCATCCAAATAGCACTGGAATTTGGGGCTCAAATCCTGGGTAGGACATCGATGATTTTCTGCTGGTCATTGCCTCAGCTCATAAAACTTCCTCCTACTAATACTGAGACTAGCTTAGTTCTTCCTAGCTAGAAAACATATTATTCCAACTCCTTTAAACTAGCATATACTGTAAAGGAATTATGAAGAAACATTGACAATTTTGGAAAAAGACAACACTAAATCAGACAGAACCAACAAATACAGATTACAAATCATGACTCAGTAGTCTATCACTGAGAAAAACCTAAACTTAAAATTATTTGTAGAGTTTGCAATTTCTCAATATTAGTTCCTTAGTTGTGACAAATGCTACAAAGTAATATTGGAGTTTACCTCAGGGAAAATGGTGTAAGGGGCACAAGGAGATTTCTGTACTAGCTTTATAACTTTTACTTTTTATAACTTCTTTATATAACCTTATATAACTTTATATTATAAATTTAATTTTTAATAAAGCAAAAAGTTGGCCAAAGCCTTGGGTTCAGTTCCCAGCACTACAAAAAGATATTAAAATCTTAAATGTACTTAATTTTCCTAGGCCAGGCTCCAGATTTCACTCAGACACACATACAAATGGGACACACTAAGGGACACTAAAGCTGCCACTGTTCTCACCAGGTTACACTCAGTTTCCTCTTTGACCACAGTAGAAACCAATGCAGAGACACAACTGCCTAATATTTCCTTCTTAGGATGCTTGTACTTAAAAAACACCTTTAACTACAATTGTACATATTTGTAGGGCACAAAATGTCATAATTTATTAATACAATGTGGATTAACATATTAATTATCTAATGTCCTGCTAGTTGGTGTAAGGTGATTCACCCTCACTCCATCAGGTGCAGGCTGCATTTATTCTGAATCTGCTCTTTTAATCCTCTGTGAACCATCCACATGTGTAAGGCTCTATTATCAGAGTGTAATCTTTTCGCTTTTCAAAATAGCTTCTCTCTGGAGTTAGAAAGCCTAAATAGGGCACCGGAGTGCTAATCAGCTCCTGTTGGGGTGTGGATGAGCAGGCATCCATGTAACAGCCACAATACAGCAGCAAAGTGAGATTCCCTTGGTCCGACCCAAGGATACAGTGATGCTACCTTCAGCTCCTTTCTATACACACTGGCCTGTATTAGAAACAGTGTAATGAGCAGATGGCATATACTTCACCAGTGGATTTTGTGCTCTTTACGTTCTCAGTGGGAGTTACTAAACTTCCCAGTGACACGCTAGAAAAGAATTCTGAAACACCTATTTTTATTTGTTTGTTGGTTTATTGCTATGGAAACACGTTCATTTTCCTGGAACTTTCTCCATCAGGGTTTCTGCGCCCATATTCATTCAGTGATCATACAAGTCCCTAAGCATCAATTCCATACTTAGGGGAAAAAGTTCCTTAGATTGATATACATTTCAAAACATAATGGAAGTCATTTAAACTAAAACTTATTTTAAGACAGAAAATACCTTTCTAATACTGTAGAAGAACTGGAAAAAGCCTAATAGAGGCAGTAAGGAAGGTGAATGCCATAGTTCGGTTCCTGTGTTCTTAGCAGAGTCAGAAGGGTTTAGAAGTATTTAGAAGTAAAAACAGAAGGCAAGATAAACCGTGTGCCATGGTTCTCTGCTGGTCCCTGGCAGGAACATTCAGTCTCCACCCCATGCTCCACATCCAGTCTACAGCAAATCCTTCCAGCCGTACAGTATTCAGAATGCCATGCCTTGCCTTGCTCCTAACTCACTCGTTCAGCCTAGTCTACGCCACAGACAACTCTTTCGCAGTCTACTCTGATGTATTCCCAGCTTCTTATCCTTCTTTTAACTTTACCTTCCCCATGCCAAGATTAGTCTTTATGTGACAGTCCACAGTAAGCTTTCAAGTCATACCAAATCCTATCAGCTGGTGTCACTTCCCTGGTCAAACCCTCCAAGATTTCAGTCTCAGACTGAAACCAAGGCTTGGAAGCGGTGCATCTCTTGCTCCTCTAGCTCTTGTGATCTCTCTTCATGCTTCTTTACTCACTGTGTTTAGCCTAGGCATTGCTATCACCCTATACTGGACTGTCCTGCAAGTCCAACACAGCATGATTCTCATTCACAATTCCTTCCATTTCTGTTCAAGTGCAATTGGAGAGAGGACTTCCCTGACAACATACAACAAATAACAGCCTCCCAATAACCAATCTTTCCTATTCTGATTTTATTTATCTTCACCACACCACTGAATACCACATATATTTGTTACAATTTACATTTCAATTCACAACAGTCATAAAATTACAGTTATCACAAAACAATGAAAATAATTTTAAGGTTGGGGTCAGCACAGCATGAGTAACTATACTAAATTGTCACAGCTTTAGGAAGTTTGAGAACCTCTGCTCTAGAGCAATGTTCTAGTTTCCTTTCTGTTGTTGTGATAAAACATCCAGAGCAAAAGCAACTTGGAGAGGAAAGGCTATATTTTAGCCGACACCCCAGGCAACTGTCACAAGGAAAGTCAAAGCAGGAACTCTAGCAGGACTGAAGTAGGTCCCGCAGAGGTAGGACACTTACTGAAGTGCTCTCTCTGGCTCAGCCTCAGCTAGCTTTCTCACACAGCCTAGGCCTTTCTGCCTAGGAGTGGTGCCACCCACAATAGGATGGGTCCTCCCATAGCAATCATCAATCATGATAATTGCTCATAGACATGAGCATAGGCTAATATGATTGTGCTAATTCCTTAACTGATGTTCCCTCTTCCCAAAAATCTCTATAGTTCATGTCAATAAAGTTGACAATACAAACTGGCCTATAAAAGCAGAATAAATAAAGAGAAGAATCCATGATCCCAAAGTCTGAATCTCATGTTTACTGTCCATCAGATAATTGATACGAACTGTGACTCCCAATTTGGAAACTTCTTGTCTAAATCTGAACCTATCCTCAATTCCTAGCCCAGTCACTGGGATTCTTCATGTATCCAAAGAGATTATCTTGTATTTGGTACCTATGCATGCCAATTGTCTAAATGCTATTAAAAACAGGCCACGTAGTTAAACAAGTGCTCAGTGACTGAACTTTAAATATAAGCATGTTTGTAACTTCTAGGAGTTATAAGCTCTAAAAATGGTGGAATGTAAGTCTCTTGCTGGGACTCTATGAAGTCTACCCCCACAACTATACTTCTGTCCTCTTCCCAGGGTCTTTGTAACATGACACAGTCCAGTATTTAGCTGGGAGGAGAAGATCATTCTGGATCAGGAGATAGAGGTCTACTCTGTGTTCTAGAAAGCACTAGCATAGCGATATATTACTTGTGTTTTAATAAATAAAACATGCCTGAAGATCAGAGAGTGAAGCAGCCATACAGGACAGGGAATGGTGATACACGCCTGTAATCCCAGGACTCGAGAGACAGAAGCAGGTGGATCTCTGTGAATTGAAGACCATAATGGGCTACACAAGACTCAATCTGTCTAAAAGAGAAACAGAGCTCACACAACGGTGATCCCAGCACTTAGGATCACACACCTTTAATCTGAGTAACTACCAGGTAGGTGGAGACAGGAGAGATATGACTAGGTAAAGAGAGGGAATATAAAGGGGAAGAAACAGGAACTCTGTGGAGTGTGGGTGTGGAATCTTCAGGATTCGTGGAGACAGGATCTTACCATTTTCAGTCTGAGGTAAAGGTAAGAGCCAGTGTCTGGCTGCTTTGCTTCTCTGATCTTCAGACTGAACACCAATATCTGTCTCTGGGTTTTTATTACTCGTGCTACACACTAGAGCAGGGTGCTCAAGCATGCCCTGCTCTGGACCTGTTAGACCTATCATTAAAAAGAAAGCTCCCACCCCTTTCCACCACACAATATTTTGTTACTGTATTTTAGCAAATACTTGAATGTAACATTTATGGGAAAAATTCTTACACGTTTGTCTTTTATTTCCATTCCAGTCACATAAGTCCCTCTTCAAGGGCAGTCTAGTTTCAAGTTCTTTCATCTTTAAATTGTCTTTAATATCTGAGATGATCAGACAGCTCCCTCTTCAATCTCCCTGGTATCCATCTGCGTATCTTTTTTCTTCCTTTGTTTCTGTAGCAGTATATTTTTTTAAACAACAATTTCCCAATACATTTAAGCTCAACTTTCCATTTGAAATCTCATGTGGCAGAACGTTAACATTCTGTTTTCTTGTCTTTCCATTACGTACTATATTATTAGAACTTCTTATCTCTTTGTTAAACTTTTTCTTAATTTTGAGTATAGGCTCAAAGTATCACTAACAAATTTCTCTTGTTGGTAAAAACTGTATTAGTCAGATTTCTGGAGAGAAATAACAAAACATATAGACACATTTATATATACATATACGACATGGAAATGTATATACATCTATGAACAGATTCATACACAAACATTAAAGCACAGACAAACACAAATAGGAACAAGGAGACTTATTGGATCACCTCATTATGAGGCTAGCCAGTTATAATGTCTGCAGTAGAAGCTGGAGACCCAAGAGAGTCAATGGTATAAACTCGAGCTTGAAAGCTAGCAGTTGGTGAGATTCAAAAACTATGCTCTAACTGGAATCAGAAGGCAGAACAAGCTGGATCCTAGCTCAAGTCTAGAAGCAGAAGTTCCTGCTTAACCTCAGCTATTTTGTTCTATTCAGGTATTCAAATCAAGGGGCAGAGTCCCAACAACAAAAGGAGACAGTATTTAACTCTGCCTACCAATTCAAATGTTAATTTCACCCACAAACACCCTTACTTACAAACCCAGAAAAATGTCTGACCTAGTTGTTACCTGGACACCAGAAAAGCAACATGGAAGCAGCTGCTGAGCTGAGTGCGGTGTTAGAGAATCTACAGTGGACAGATTTTTCAAGAATTACAATCAATCATGGACCCACCCCCTTAGCTTGAAACTCAGACTTACCAGGAAGTTAGAGAGACTTGAAATGTATTCTATTGTTTTCTGAGACAGGATCTCAGGACTCTTAGCTGGTCTCCAACTCTCTAAGTAGTCCAAGCTGACCTTGACCTTCCAATTTCCCTTTCTCTACTTCAGAAGTGCTGGGATTCTGTGTCTCACCACAAATCCTGGCCTAGGGAGGTGCTGGCGATCAAACTCAGGAATCTATTAATTGAGCTATATACCCAGCTCAAAATATAAAGTTTTAATGGCAAAGAGGAACAGAATAATTTGGTTGGAAATCTTGGCTGTTTATTTCCTATGTCTCTATTCAAGACATAGAAATTTTATGTCTCTAATGAAACTTTAGGTAACTGAAGTCCAATTTTTTCCATTTGAAACTGCTTGATACATTCTTTAGAGTTCTTATTTATTTGCATAAAATATATCAAGCAGCAGCAAAAGCACAAGGCCTAAGGTAGAGTGAAAATAGCAAGATACACCAGAGGTAGGCCCGCTCTCATATGTACTCACTATGCTGAAAACCACTAGGCCTTATTGAATCCCAAAGCAGTACAGTGGTTAAAATGACAGGCTCTGGAGTCAAAGCACCTTGAGCTAAATCAGCTCTACAGTTTTGGAACCACTGACTTCCAGGGTTGGATGTGTCTGTTTTCCTGTCAGCTAGGTTTTAGTAGAAACAATAGTACATACCTTAAATTAAAGTAGTACATAGATTTTTACAATGCTCCATATAGAGGTTGGAGGAGTTCCATTCCCATAGCCATCATTTCAGCCAGAATTTATTATTCTTACTGGGTGACAATAAAACCAATTTTTATTAAGATTTGATAACTTATAATTAATAAATAAAACCAAACATGGAGTTCAACATTTATTAATTTTCACATTGAAAATAGTGTCACAGAATTTTCTGGGATTGTCAGTCTTCAGATGTTTTCTGTCATTCAATACTGCCCCAATTTTGAGTCTGTAAAATGTAATCTCTATGTTCCTTACTGCCTCTTATGAGTAACTGGGATTTTTAAGACTCACTCTCCAGAAAGTGATTAGAAGAGGAAAATTTTAAGAAAAAACAAGAAAAAACTCAATGCCTCCCTCTTCTGGGGACAGTGCTGAGATTTTCAAAGATCATGTGACTGCCCTCTCTTCAGTCCACAGATCTGTCTTAAACACTGATGTCACTTGGTATGACTTAAGGAGAATCTCCCTGCACCAAACTGCTTCTGCAAGAAGCAGTCAGTGCACCAACACGCGTGGAAACTAACTGGGTTTCAGAAATCACTCCCCCCGGGAGACTTCACTTAAAGAAGACTTCTGAATGCAAAGCTGAGCTCTGTGGAGCTGAGTGCTAGAGGAGAGCGAGGTTAGGAAATGGGCGGCATCACTGAATCCCAGGATCAAAATTACAGATGTGTGGAAGAAGAAATGAGTAAAGAACACAGTGAGGGAGGAAGGGACTCCAGTAGAGAAATACAGAGGCAGAGGGGAAGGGGAAAGCACACAAGCAGCTGGGTTGCATACATGTGAATATATTAGTGCGGGTTTGCACGTGGCCATATGACTTGCCACTCACTGATGCAGGGTTAAGCCACAGGGCATTATCTGGAACTGGTTAGAAGTGCAGCATCTTCGACTCAACCCGAGTTACATGTTAGTCTTCATTCAGCCTCAGTGGTATGAGACAAAAGAAGGTTCCTTGTAAAAATGTAGTCGTGATAGATTACTACCAAATTCTAATATTATTTTATATTCATTGTAACTTTAAGCTTTTGGTACTAAATGTGTATTTTTCTTCCCTTGCTGTTGTTTAATTTAGCTAGGAAAAATAGGGGGAGGTATCCAGAAGTACTTTAGGGTAAGAAATCAGTCCAAATAAGTTGGCTTGTGAATAGCCTTAGTTTTCTTCCACATTCCTCAGTAGTTTTCCTCACAGACTCCCTTTACAAGCTCCACGGTTTCAGAGAATCCCTTGGATGCTCTTGTTTCCGGGCTGTCCTTGAGCAAACTATAATACTTAAAAGTAAAATTGATTATGTAAGAACATGGAAAATTTTTAAAACCTTTGCTTGATAAGGACCTGGGTTCAAGAACTCCGCAACATCAAGAGCAAGTTGAAAACAGGAACCTCTGCAAAAAATGTTCCTAGCAGCTAGCCACCTGTTGACACCCAGCTTTGTGGTGTAGGCAGAAGCAGGAGTAACTACTCGGGGGTTGGGGGCATGCACAGAAGCAGAAATAGCCGCTTAAATAGGGAAGGGGGTATGCAGAAGTAGCCCACATCCTTCATTTAGCAAAACCATCCCCCCCCCCATCTTAAATGAATCTGGCTTGTGGTTTTTGCCTATATATGTCAACCCCAAATGAGGATCAGGAGCTCTCCCCACTGCACTGTGTAGCATGTAATGGGGGAGCCCCCAGCTAGCTGGAAAAAAATAAACCCTGCTTTTGCATTCTGAACTTGACTGGATTCCGGTGATTACTCTGGGGTCTCAACTTGGGCACAACAATTCAATACAGAGAAAAGAACTTAATTGTTTTTAAATCAAGAAAGTGATTCCATCCAGGAAGGGAGAGGTGTTTCCTTTGGGACAGGTAATGTTTACCTTTTAGGTCATGTTGATCTAGTGATTATACTTTTGTTTGTTTTTTTGTTTTTGTTTTTTGAAACAGGATTTCTCAGTAGCTTTGGAGCCTGTCCTGGAACTAGCTCTTGTAGACCAGGCTGGCCTCGAACTCACAGAAATCCGCCTGCCTCTGCCTCCCAAATGCTGGGATTAAAGGCATGTACCACCACCACCTGGCTGTGATTACACTTTTAATTATTAGTTGTGACACTGTTTCTGAATGTATAATTGTTTTTCAATTAACGATAAGAGAAAACTAAATGCAGCTAATATCTGAGGGAGAAAGAGAGTACTTAGCCTCCCAACTTGACCAGTCACAATAAATATAGAAACCTATCTTTGATCACCAACACAGCACTTCCTCCTGTGGCTGCTCTTAATAGTAACTGAGTTCTCTCCCCAGATGGAGTCATTGGAAGTGATTAGGAAAGGACTACACCTGTTTTTCACAGAACACCAAATGAGTGCCTGCCGCCAAAGCCCTGGGCTAGGGGAAAAAAAAAAGGAGAGAGAGAGAAATAGAAGACCTCCTAAAATTCAATGAAAATGACCACACAACACACCCAAATTTATGGGACACGATGAAAGCAGTGTTGAGAGGAAAGTTCATAGCACTAAATGCCTACACAAAGAGGCTGGGAAAATCACACACTAGAGACTTAACATTAAGAACACCTGAAAACTCTAGAACAAAAACAAGCAAACACACCTAGGAGGGCTAGACAACAGAAAATAATCAAACTGAAAGCTGAAATCAACAAAACAAAAAACAATGAAAACAATACAAAGTATCAATGAGACAGAGGCGGTGCTTCAAGAAAATCAGTAAAATAGACAAACCTTTATCCAAACTAACCAAAAGGCAGAGAGAGAATATCCAAATTAACAAAATCAGAAATGAAAAGGGGGACATAACAATAAACATGGAAGAAATCTACAGAATCATTAGGTCATATTTCAAAAACCTGTATTCTACAAAATTGGAAAACTTAAAGGAAATGGGCAATTTTCTGGCTAAATATCACAAAAATTAAATCAAGACTAGATAAGCAAATTAAATACACCTTGAACTGCTAAAGAAATAGAAACAGTCATCAAAAGTCTCCCAACGGGGAAAAAAAACCAAGGCCAGATGGTTTCAGCACAGAATTCTAAGAGACTTTCAAAGAAGAACTACCACTAATACTCCTTAAACTGTTCCACACAATGGAAATAGAAGGAACATTATTAAACTCTTCTTATGAGACTACATTAACCTGATACTCAAACCACACAAAACCATAACTAAGAAAGAGAATTACAGACTAATCTCACCCATGAACATTGATGCAAAAATACTCAATAAAATACTGGTGAACAGAATCCAAGAATGCAATGGAAAAATCATCCACCATGATCAAGTCAGCTTCATCCTGGAAACGCAGGGATGTTTCAACATATGAAAATCTATCAATGTAATCCACAATATATAAACAAACTGAAAATGACCCACATGATCATCTCATTAGATGTTGAAAAATCATTCTACAAAATTCACACCCCTTCATGATAAAGGTCTTGGAGAGAGCAGGGATACAGGGAACATACTTAAACATAATAAAGGCAATGTACAGCAAGTCAACAGCCAACATCAAACTAAATGGAGAGAAACTCACAGCGATCCCACTGAAATCAGGAATAAGACAAGGTTGTCTACTTTCTCCATATCTATTCAATTAGTTCTTGAGGTTCTAGCAAGAGCAGTAAGACAACGAAAGGAGATCAAGGGGATTCAAACTGGAAAGGAAGAAGTCAAACTTTCACTATTTGCAGATGATACAATAACTTACAAAAGCAACCCCAAAAATTCTATCAAGGAACTTCTACAACTCATAAACACTTTCAGTAATGTAGAAGGATGCAAGATAAACTAAAAAAAAAAAAAAAAAACACCAGTAACCCTCCTTTACACAGATGATAAATGGGCCAAGAAAGAAATCGGAGAAACATCACCCTTCGCAATAGCCACAAATAGCATAAAATATCTCAGAGTAATTCTAACCAAACAAGTGGAAGACCTGTATGACAAGAAGTTTAAATCTTTGAGGAAAGAAATTGAAGAGGACACCAGAAAATGAAAAGATCTCCCATGCTCTTGGGTAGGTAGAATTAATATAGGAAAAATGGCAATCTTACCAAAAGCCATCTACATATTCAATCAAAATCCCAACAAAATTCTTAACAGACCTTGAAAGGACAGTACAAAACCAAGGATAGCCAAAACAATAAAGGCATAAAAACAGACAGGAGGACCAATGGAACCAAATCAAAGACCCAGATATTAATCCACATACCTACGAACACCTGATTTTTGACAAAGAAGCAAAAAATATTAAATGGAAAAAAGAAAGCATATTCAAGAAATGGTGCTGGCATAACTGGATATCAACTTGTAGAAGAATGAAAATGATCCACATCCCCATGCACAAAACTCAAGTCCAAATAGATCAAAGACCTCAACATAAAGCCAGCCACACTGGACCTTATAGAAGAGAAAGTGGGAAGTACACTTGAACGCATTGGCACAGGAGACCACTTCCTAAATATAACCTCAGTAGCACAGACACTGAGAGAAACACTTAATAAATGGGACCTCCTGAAATGGAGAAGCTTCTATAAAGCAAAGGACACGGTGAACAAGATAAAACAGCAGCCTGTAGAATGGGAAAAGATGCTCACCAACCCCACATTCGAGAGAGAGCTGATCTCCAAATATGCAAAGAACTCAAGAAATTAAACATCAAAAGAACAAATAATCCAATAATAAAAACAAGGTACAGACTAAACAGAGAACTCTCAACAGAGGAATCTAAAATGGTCGAAAGACACTTAAGAAAATGCTCAACATCCTTAGCCATCAGAGAAATGTGAATCAAAATAACTTTGTGATTCTACCTTACACCTGTAAAAATGGCCCAGATCTGGGGCTGGAGAGATGGCTCAGTGGTTAAGAGCACTGCCTGCTCTTCCAAAGGTCCTGAGTTCAATTCCCAGCAACCACATGATGGCTCACAACCATCTGTAAAGAGGTCTGGCGCCCTCTTCTGGCCTTCAGGCATACAGACAGAATATTGCATACATAATAAATAAATAAATAAATAAATAAATAAAAATGGCCCAGATCAAAAACACCCATGACAACTTATGCTGGAGAGGTTGTGGGTTAAAGGGAAAACTTCTGCATTGCTGGTGGGAGTGCAAACTGGTACAGCCCCTTTGGATATCAGTGTGGCTATTTCTCAGAAAATTAGGAAACAACCTTCCTCAAGACCCAGTAATACCACTTTTGGGTATATACTCAAAGGATGCTCAACTGTACCTCAAGGGCATGTGCTCAACGTTGTTCACAGCAGTACTATTTGCTATAGCTAGAGCCTGGAAACAACTTAAATGCCCCCTGACCAAAGAATGGATAAGGAAAATGTGGTACATTTACACAATGGAGTACTAGTAACAGCATTAAAAAAAATGATGAATCTTGAAATTTGCAGGCAAATGAATGGATGATATTGAGTGAGGTAATCCAAACCCAGAAAGACAATTATCACATATACTCACTCATAAGTGGTTTTTAAACATAAAGAAAACCAGCCCACAAATCACAATCCCAGAGAACCTAGACAACAATGAGGACCCTAAGAGAGACATACTTGGATCTAATATACAAGGGAAGTAGAAAAAGACAAGATCTCCTGAGTAAATTGGGAGCATGGGGATCATGGTAGAGGGTAGAAGAGGAGGGGAGAGGAAGGTACGGAAGCTGAGAAAATATATAGCTCAATAAAAACAATAAAATATTTTAAAAAATATTCCTGGACTAAGGCTACAAGATCCATTGGGTAAAAGCTAATTTTCTTAATCTGCAATTTCAGTATTTCAAAATATTCTTAAAATATTTATTAATTTTGTTTGTTTTTCTAAACAGGGTTTCTTTATGCAGCCCTGGCTGTCCTGCAACTTCCTTTCTTGACCAGGTTGGGCTCAAACTCAGAGATCTACCATAGGTTAAGAGATAGTCATCTATAATAGGCCAAGTGGTATTACAATTATATAGTTTCTGTGTAATTATTTCAGGCCTGGATGGCCAGAAACAAACAAGCAGCCTCTGCCTACAGACTGATGTCCAACGTTCAGCAATGTACATCCACATAAAGCCTAAAAAAAGCTTTAAAAAAAGACAGAGGGCTTTTAGACCCACGAAAAAAATGGGAGCCAAGCACAGCTTCTTAGTAACTGCATCTCTCCCCCTCTCCCCCCCACCATGGGCTCTGTTTGCTGGCAGCAAGCAGGAGTGCTGAAGCCTCTTTAAGAGAGGTCTTCCTGATTTAGCATTAGCAGCAAAAATCCTCCAGGTTTTAAAATGGCAGCTTCCTGGTTTGTTCTAGTTGCATGAACAGCAGTGGCTCTTTCCAGAGGCCAAGCATTTAAATGGGGGCTGTGAGGAGCTTGTTACAAATTGCTTAATGAAGACATAGACCTGCTGCAACCCTGGAGCTGGGGCAATATCTACAGCTCTCAGAGGCAGTAAACATGCCTCTGCCATGTTGGACTGGGTGGAGGCAACCGAAGAGTTGGTCCACTTAGCATTTAAAAGATACAAAAGTGCTCCTGGTCAAAAATTAACTACAGATACACACACAATAAAGAAAATTCTAGATGGATGGAAAAGACCTCTAAATGGGTCACAGTGTTAGATAAATGTATGTATGCTTGAGAGAGAGAAAAAAAAGTATAGACAGTTTTAATATAAAAGAGTACAGACAGTCATAGATTAAAGGAGTAAAGAAAATAAAATGAATATTAAATTTGTAAAAAAGTAATAGAGTAAGAAAAATAAGCCACATAAGATAAAATATATGCAGAGAGTCTGGATTATGTATATTATTATGTTTTTTTTTTTAATTTTTTGACTGTGAATGAGCTATGTACAGAGAGACATTTCATTGTATGGGCTCTAAGATAAACCAATACACATACATACATACATACATACATACATACATACATACACACACACACACATACATACACACACACAAGGTATCTTGACTTCAAAATTTGGGTCTAAAGATATGCTGCTTTGGAAAAAAAAGGTTCTGTTTTTATTTCCACAGAGGATGAGAATGTGTGAATTCCTTCTAGACTAATGTGGTTCAATGAAACAAGACCCCCTGAAAGGTCTCCATAAACCCCAAAATAACTTCACCTAACAAAAAGCAGGAAGCAATTTGGAGAGAACTATACCCAAATTCCCAAACATTGTTTATAAATGTTTGTTTACATTTAAAGGGATATATGTTATAGAGATGAATACTTTGTATTGGTATGGATCTTGGTCTACTGAGATGCAAAATTAAGGCCAATTTTGTTACATACATATTTCTGCTCTTGATTAAGGTACTGTGTTTGTGTAGCTCATTTAAAAATATAATATATAATTAAGAAATATATGTTAACAGTTTTCTACAATAGTCAAGGTTGTAGTCATGTTAGTTAGGTTTTCTAGATGTACAGAGATATATTTCAGATAGAGTTATTCTTCAAACCTTTCAAAGACTACAGAATATGGCATTTAAATTATTTTAGGAACTTAGGACTTTTCATGACAATGAGACCCATCTGCTCCTGGCAGCACCAATCTACAAGAGGATGAAGGGCACCGAAGAGGCTCTTTATGGAGTTTGCTAGTCATTTGGGCGAGAAACTGCTCTTGCCTGGACTGCTTGATGTGTAAACTGGACATACAGGACCCACAGAAAAATGACTGCTGAACTTGCCAAAAGGAGAGAGAGTCCTTTAGGGTTCCAGTTTCATGGAAGAGTCTGCCAGACATTCTGCAGGGCACAGAAGAAAGCGACTGACAAACTGCCAATATTGGCAGACCTGTCTTTGAAATTTCATGCATCATGGAAAAGTCTGCTGGATACTATGGGCCTGTAGGCTGAAGATGGGTGCCTCAATGTTATAGAAGAACTTTGGGTGACTGTCCAGGCAGGAAAATGTCTCTGTCATTTCTAGAGTTTTAGAAGTTGCTTACAATGTACTTCCTGTTTACTTGGGTAATATTATAATCTTCTGCAGTCTTTGATGGAGTTGAAGAATAGATAGTAATATAATTTTCCTTGGTTATGATAAAAGAGACATAAATATTGTAACTATAATTCTTGCTTGATAACTGTTTTGTTGTATGTAATCTTGCTATGTTCAAGTTAAAACCTTCCTTTTTTAGACAGAAAAGGAGAGGTGATTTAAGATTCCCCCCTTTATGCTGCAAAACTATTGATTAATAAAGAAGATGCTTTAGGCCTATTTCAAGTGCAGAATAGGGCAGGGGGTGATTCCAAACAGATAGAGGAGGAGAGAGTAGGCAGAGTCAAAGAGAAGCCATGTAGCTGCCACAGGAGACAGACACTAGACACCAGATGGAACCTTACTGGTAGGCCACAACTACATGGCAATACACAGATTAATAGAAATGGGTTAATTTAAGATATAAGAACTAGCTAGAAATACACTTAAGCTATTGTCCAAACAGTATAGCAATTAAATAGTTTCTATGTAATTATTTTGGGTCTAGGAGGCTGGGAAACAAAGAAACAGTCTCCACCTATAATCTACCTGCCTCTTTTTATACTCTCTGTTATGGTGTATTTTTAGAGTTCTATATCAAAAATAATGCATTGCACCATAAAAGACTAAACACACAAATTTATCAAAATCCTACTTCACTTCTTTATTCTCTTTAGGTTCATTTCTAGTTTTCAATTTTTCTAGTACGAAGCAAATTTCTGTTTGCTTGTTCCTGCTGTCAGTGCAAAGTGTTTCATTTTCAGTCTTACACATAATTTGAATTACAATTTTGTTGTGTTGTTTTTCACTGGGATGAGAAATACTGAAATGGAGAAAAAATTAGTGCCTCCGTTGCACTTCTGCATTTTGAATAATGCTCAAGCTGTATAAGGTGCTAATGTTCACTACATGAGTGAAGAGTGGCTTAGGATAACACTAAGCACACATATGGCTTCCTGTTAAAAGGCCCCTGCCCTCTGTTCTTCTTTGGTAGGATGGACACTTTCTTAGAAACTAATGAGCATCTGAGCAGTAGAAATGTACTCCAGGATTACCTAAACACCTATATTGATTACTATCATAAGAATATTTCCCATGGATTGATAACCACAACTATACACTTTCTCTCTCAGGCTTTGTGTGCATGTGTGTGTGTGTGTGTGGGCACACACACGTGTATGAGTATGAGTACTCTTATGTGGTGAGCACATGTGCATGAGGTGTTAAGAGATCAAATCTAGGGGTCTATGCATACTAGGCAAGCAACTTACTAAATGAGCAACTTTCCCAAGCCTCAAACCACATACTAACTGTGGCGTCAATGAGATAAAACACAAAAATAAGAGTGTTGTAACGAATGAATTTTCTGGCACAGACTCGATAGGAGGCAAAATTGTTTTATATGTAAATGTTACTGAAAAAATATGATAGTGGACAATGAGAGTAGATGGTGTCTTGATGCAATGGGGAAATTAGGATATATCTTATATAAATGGAGTCAATAGGTTAATGACTGTGAAGTAGTTTGAAAATTCAAATATCAGCATGATAGACTTAAGGAGAAGTTTCAATTTATATCCAGGCAAATGACACCAAAAAGTATCATAAAGGCTTTGTTCCCCACATCATAACAAATATGAACTTGACTTTGGATTTGATAATACAAACTTACTATATTCTTTGTTTATTCATTTGAGACAGGTCTCAGGTATCCCAGAGGCTAGCCTCAAGCTTATTATGCAGCGGAGTAATAGGTTTACAGGTATCTGTCACCAAACTTGTACAGAGCAAGTTATGGAACCCCAGACTTTGTGCAATGGCAGTCAAGCAGTCTACAAACTGATTCACTGTAGCTTTAAACATCTCAGCTTCAATTCAAGATTTATTGTGAGATTTCGTAGTCTAAACTACTACCATGCTGACAAAAGCCATGAAAAAGTTGTTCATGGTAAACATAATCAAGTAGAGGCCAGGGTCAGTAAAGTAGCTCAACAGGTAAAAGTACTTGCCATGCCTGCTTGACCTTAGATCTGTGGAATCCATATAAAAAGACAGACAGAGTGGCTGATCTAAAATCCAGCATACCTACAGTTGGTAGGGAGTAAAGACAGAATGACACAGAAACTCACAGGTCAGCTAGCGTAGAGTACACATGCAGCTTCACACAGCATGACACTCTCCCTCAAAACAGCTCTAGCACAGGCGCCTTCTGATGGAATAGCCACGTATATCTCCAGGCTCTAGAGACCAATTATTCTGACTGACATCAATAGTTTACTAAATTAACACTATTTCAGTCCTGGGGAAATTACTTCTCTGGGCCTAAATCTTATCTGTAAAGTAGGTATAAAAATGACGCCTATTTTAGAGTCATTGTAAACACTAAACTAGGTATTTTCTCATTGCTCAAAGAAATTGCTCACAAATATTAGTTATTTCTAATAGGGGGGCCAGGAAGGAAATCTAGAAATCAGACAAATCAAAATGAATTTAGTCCCCGAGTCTCTCATTTCTCAAACTGAAAATTATTGGTTTAAAGGGACAAACTTGTTGCCTAATTTCCATTAGTACTTTTTCTTTATACTAAGCATTAAAAGGCCCGCCTTTCTGGAACAAAGTCTCCTTTATCCCAGGCTGGCCTTGAGTCCATTATGTGGTAAGCACAATCTTAACTCCTAATCCTCTCAACAGCTCTCAAGTGCTGGAACTAGACAGAACGCTACCACCCCAGGTTAACGCGTTATAGGGGATTGAACCCCAGGGTCATACATATGCTAGGCAAGAGCTCTACCAGTTGAGCTATATCCAAGCCTCTGAGTAGCTTCATTGTAGTGATACTGTAGTGTGAATTTTCACATCATTGATGTGGGATTCCCCTCTGTATGCTGTGAATATATTTTACTATCATTGATTAATAAAGAAACTACTTTGGCCTGTAGCAGGGCAGAATAGAGCTAGGTGGGAAAATGTTGTAATAAGAGCGGCGGGACTGCGTCCCCAGCACCCCGGCCGCCTGGCTAGCTTATGCCCCGAAATAACAACACACAAATTATATTCTTTTAAACATTGCTTGGCCCATTATATCTAGCCTCTTCCTGGCTAACTCTCGCACCTGGACTAGCCCATTTCTAATAAGGTGTGTAGCATCCCAAGGTGCGTTTACCGGGAAGATTCTAGCCTATGTCCATCCTGGGTCGGAGCTTCATTGTGTGTGCCTCAGAGAGCAGAGCTATCGTGTCTGCCCGGGAGAGGGGAGCATGGCTTCTGTCTGAGGCGTCTGCCCCAGAGAGGAGAGCTATCCAGTCTGAGCTCACTTCCTCTTCCTCCCAGCATTCTGTTCTGTTTACTCCACCCACCTATGTTCTTACCTATCAGGGCCAAGGCAGTTTATTTAACCAATGACCTTCCTCCATCAGGAAAACTAAACTGAATGCAGGGAGAAAGAAGGTAGAGTCAGGAAGACACCATGTAGCTGTTAAAGGAGAAAGACACCAGAACCTTACAGGTAAACCACAAACCTCATGATAAAATATAAAATAATAGAAACTGGGCTAGTTAAGATGTAAGAGCTAGCTAGAAATATGCCTGAGCCATCAACAAAGCAGTGTTGTAATTAATGGTTTCTGTGTGATTATTTGAGTCTAGGTGGCCAGGAAACCAACATGCAGATAAATTCTGGGCATGTACCTTAGTTGGCAGAATGCTTGTCTTCTATGTACAAAGCAGACTTTGATTCCCAGTGCTGCATAAAACCAGGTGTGGTGGGGTCACGTCTGTAATTCCAGCCCTCTAGAGGTGGAAGCAAGGCCATCAGAAGTTCAAGGATATACTCAGCTACACAGGGAGTTCATGGATAGCTTGGGATAAATGAGACCCTGTTTCAAAACAAAATGATCACTTATATATAATGTAGAAAATCCTCATAAAATTCTGATCCTCAACCAAAGTTTTAGTATCAAATCACCACTCAAATTTTGTGTTTTTTCCATAGGATAAACATGACTTGGATGGGAACATTCATGGTGAACTTGTATAAAATAGGAAATAACTATGTTAGTATTGTAAAGACTGGTATAATATGGTCAGAGAAGACTGCATTAACAGACGAGAAAAAAGAGTCCATCTTGCTGGCTCTAAAGAAATAAGCTACTAGGCTCTGAAAAGGCCTGTTACAGGGATATATTATAGCAAGTGTAGGAGATCCGTCCACATAAGGATGAGAACAGTCCCTAGTTGAGCCAGCAAAGGTACACAATTTTGTAAAAAACAAACAAACAAAAAATACCAAAAAGAACAGTCTTATAGCCAGATAGAAGTGAATACATTAGGACACTGGAGAGATTGCTCAGTGGTTTAGTGCACTGGATGCTTTTCCAGAGGACCTGGGTCCAATTCCCAGCACCCATGTGGTAGCTCACAATCATCTGTGATTCTAGTCGCAGGTATCCGAAGCCCTCTTCTGCATGCACATGGTGCACTAACAAAGAAAGATACAGGCAAACCTTACACATAGAATTAAAACAAACAACAAAAATACCTTTAAAAAATATGATACTCCTTGCTCATCTTCTCCCTCCTTCTGCTCTTCATCTGCACCTTCGGGGCTAAGTCCAGTGTGCCGATGTGGGTCTCTCTGTCTCTATCTCCATCCATTACCAGATGAAGGTTCATGGTGATATTCAAGATATTCATTCATCAGTGTGGCTATGGAACAATCCAGTTCAGGCACCCTCTCCTCTGCTGTCCAAGGGTCATCCCTTGGACACATGGGAACCCCTCTAGAGCCAACCTAAAATGCCAACCCTAAAATGGCTCCCTTTATTATCTTCTTGCCTCCTCCCATATCCACCTTTCCTCCATCTCAACCATCCCACTCCCCCAAGCTCTCCCCAATCCTCCCCTTCTCCCTTCTCTCTTCCCCTCCCCCCTTCCCCCCATGCTCCCAAGTTTTGCCCAACGATCTTGTCTACTTCCAATTTCCAGGAGGATAAATATATGTTTTTCTTTGGGTTCACCTTATTATTTAGCTTCTCTAGGATCATGAACTATAGGTTCAATGTCCTTTGTTTATGGTTAGAATCCACTAATGAGTACATACCATATTCATCTTTTTGGGTCTGGGTTCCGTGAGGGGTTCGTCCACCGAGACAGTGTGACTGATCTAATGGGAGCTCACCAAGGCCAGCTGGACTGGGACTGAATGAGCATGTGATCAAACCGAACTCTCTGGATGTGGCCGACAATGGGGGCTCACTGAGAAGCCAATGATAATGGCACTGGGATTTCATTCTACTGCATGTACTGGCTTTTTGGGATTCTAGTCTGTTTGGATGCTCACCTTCCAAGACCTGGATGAAGGGAGGAGGGCCTTGAACTTCCCACAGGGCAGGGTACCCTGCCTTCTCTCAGGACTGCAGAGGGAGGGGGAGTGGAGGGAGACGGAGGGAAATGGGAGGAGATGGAAATTTTTAATAAAATAAAATTAAAAAATATGATATTCACCTAAAACACATATGACAACTTATACAGGAGAGAATGTGGAGCCAGAGAACACTCCTCCATTGCTGGCAGAAAATGGAAACATATCAGCCACTTTGAAAATAGATATGGCAGTTTCTTAGAAAATTGGGAATCAATCTAACTCAAGACCCAGCTATATTACTCTTGGGCATATACCCAAAGGATGGTCAATCATACCACAAGGACACTTCCTCAGCTATGTTCATAGTGACTTGATTTGTAATAGCAAGAAACTGGAAATGACCTAGATGTCCCTCAACTGAAGAATGCCTAAAAAATATGGTACACTTACACAGTGGAGTATGACTCAGCTGTTAAAAACAATGACATCCTGGTATTTGAAGGCAAATGGATGGAACTATAAAAAAATCATCCTGAGTGATACAACCTTGACCAAGAAAGAGGAATATGGTATGTACTCACTTATAAGCAGTTATTAGCTGTAAAGGATAACTACGCTATTACCCACAGACCTAGGGAGTTTAGGTTAACAAGGAGGGTTCAAGAGTGGATGCCTGGATCTTCCTGGGAAGGGGAAATAGAAAAGATATTGTGGGTGAACTTGGGGTGGGTAGGGATGGGAACATGACAGATTAGGTCGGGTGGATGGACTGGTCAGGGAGTCTGAGGGAGATGACGGGGAAAGAGGGTGCATTTTGAGGTCAGGTAGAAATCTGGTGCAAGGAAAACTCCCAGGGATCTGCAAGGATGAAACCAGCGTAGACTCCCAGCAATCGTGGATAGGTAGCTGAACTGGCCATCACCTGTGAGCAGATTGGCACAAACCCCAATTGTTTATCCAGTAACTGATGGAAACTGATGCAAAGACCCACAGCCAAACATAAGGTCGAGCTCAGGTAACACTGCTCAAGAGAGGGAGGACAGATTTTAGGAGTCAGAGGGGTCAAGGTCATCACAAGAAAACCCACAGATCAATTAACCTGAGCTCAAAGGAGCTCAGAGTCTGAACAGACAACCAGAAAGCCCTCATGAGGCAACCAAGCCCCAGCTCTATATATGCCATATATAAAAATATATATGATAGTTGTGTAGCTTGGTCTGCTTCTGGGATTCCTAACAGTGGGAGCAGGGGCTGTCCCCAAAGCTTTGGTTAGCTTTTGGATACTTATTCCTCATATTGGATTTCCTTGCCCAGCTTTAATACATGGGGAGGTGCTTAGCCTTACTACAACTTCATGTTCCATGTTTTGTTGATATCCATGGGAAGCCTGTCCCTTTATGAATAGAAACAGAGGAGGAGTGGACTGGGGGTGGGAACAGAGTGGGGGAGGGAGAGAATGGGAGAGAAGGAAATGGGATGAGAAGAGGGAAGGGAAACTGTGGTCAAAATGTAAAATAATACATAAATTTAATTAATAAAAATAGGATATTCACATAATGAGAAGTTTAGTGAACTTAAGTAAATGGAGAGTTTCAAATTTTATATAGAAATATGTTAGTATAAAACTTTCATTTCCCTCTCCTGTTGGATTACAAAATTTGATTACATAAAACTATACCTGTGTCTTCTCAACTTTTGTTTTTTTTTTACATTTAAGAAAATAATTTTTTCAAGATGAAATAGTTTTATAAATGAATAAATGGTGGTTAGCATTAAAATGTGAATGCTTTAATGTTACTAAACTTCGTCTTGAAAGATTTAAAAAACAAGAGGACACAACACCGGGCAAGGAAGAGGAAGGTCAGGGAAAACTTTAGGTACTGGGCTAAATGCAATCAAAACATGTTGTATCAAATTCTCAAAGAATGAATTTTAAAACATTTTGAAAAAGAAAAATGATTATGATAGTAAATGTTGTCATATAAGAAGAAAAATCCTGTAGGGTTAAGATGGCTCAGCATGTAAAGAAAGGTACTTGCTATCAAGCCCAATGACCTAAGTTTAATCCCCAGTACCAGTATGATGGAAGGAGTACTGATTCCTACAAGCTGTCTTCTGACGTCCATAGGCATGGCATGTACATGTGTTCACACTAAATAAATGTAATTTTAAAAACAGTTCCTTAAACCTGTAAGAGATTCCTAACTAAAGTAAAACTTAATAGACCTGGAACTTATTTTGGCAAACAATGATATAATTATATGCACTTTACATATGATTTTTTTCAAAGTAGTTACCCAATTTAATTAGCATAAATTCCCCACCTTTCCCTATCAACGTTAGTATTTATATGTACTTGGATCTATTTCTGATTTTCAAGTTATCCAGTACTCACCTCAGGAGAGCTGAAGATGCCCACTTGCCTTCATTTCATCTCATCCAATATAGAAGGAAGGCATCAGCACCATCTCAGGCATATGCTTCAGGCCCTGTCCCCAATGCTACGGTACAGGTGCATAGCAGGAACTGCTGAGCTTTTGGTGACATCTAGTGGACTATTCTTATAGGGTAACCTTGTTTGCTGTCAGAAAGCACACCTAACTACTCAGCTTTTTCACCCAATAGGGCAATTTCAAACTGAAAATCTAGTCCTTACTGCACATGAAAGTTCTCCACCTCCAATCTTCCTCTGGTCCATAGTTCAGGTGCCAGCGATTAAGACACTCAAGTGCAAACTGAGATTGCCACACCTGCCTTCTGCCACAGAGTGCTGAGGACACAGGTATGTGCTACCGTGCCTGCTTCCATTCCCTTTTTCTCATTGGCCCTCATTTGTTAATTTATATTTTGGCATTCCTCATTTCTGCTTTTCTGGTAATCAACCTCAAGCTATGCCTTTAATTAATTTTACTGATTCATATGCATTCCCTTTAGCTTCATCTCTAAGCAAAATTACTCTTATTCAGAGCGCAAGAAAAGCAGTAAGAAAATTTCCTATGTCCTACATTTAAAATTTATTCTCATAGCAACCTGGCACTCATCTTTAGATCATATTTCGGTTATTACCTCTTTAAGGTTGCATTTTCTGGTGTCCTGTGCCAATCTCTTACTGCTATTACCGCATAGTTAACTGTAGCGTAATTAAATTTGCATGCATTTGTATAATTTAATCAGCCTAGCATCCCTTCTGAATCTAATGATTAAGTTATGGCTGGGTATGTTAACTCAGTGGTAGCGTGCCAGCCCGGCATGCACAAAGCCCTGCCTTCAATCTCCAGCACTGTGGGTGGTGGCACATGCCTGTAATCCCACCACTTGGAGGGAAGAATCAAGAAGCTCCAGAGATCAAGATCATTCTTAGATACAATGCAGAGTTTGGGGCCTGCCTGGACTACATGAAACCATAGGTCAGAAGCTCAACTGGTATTTTGTTTAAAACTGCCTGGCTAAGGATTACTTTCTCCAGAATGACTTCCTGGCAGACTGGCCTCCTAGAAGACACCTGATTTTTGTAAAGTTTAGTAGGAAAATTGTTAGGCCCGCTTTTTAAGACAATTCACAACTAATTCTACTGTTTTAACCAGTTGCTCACAGCTACGTTAGTGTGGTCCCAATATTGAAAGTTGATGTAGGGGAAAACTCCAGACTGAGGATGGCACCTGTGATCAAATTATGTCTCCATGGGCATAAAGGGGAAGCTGTATTGCTGTTTCCCTGCACCACCCCCAAAACATTCCAACAGGTCTCTTCAGCTCATGGGGTCGTTGCTGCACTGCAGCTCCTCTACAGTTAAGTTTTATGCTCGATAATGATGTTCCACATTATCTATACATATTTATTGCTGGGTCTTTTAAAAATATGCCAGGCAGTGGTGGAGCATGCCTTTAATTCCAGCACTCAGAAGGCAGAGGCAGGTTGATCTCTGTGAGTTCAAGGTCAGCCTGGTCTACAAAGTGAGTTCTGGGACAGCCAGGGCTGTTACACAGAGAAACCCTGTCTCAGAAAAAAAAAGTCTTAGAAGGGCTATCCTGGGATAGAAATTGTCTTTAGAATCAGTATCACTGCATATGCATCAGGCAGATTCTAAAAACATTTTTTTACCTCCACAGGGAATGTATGTATGCAATGTAGGCTGACTCTGCTTGATGACTGTTACATCTGCCCTAAGGAGGAAAACACTAAGAGCAGAGTCATTGTCCCTGAAAAAGGAATATATTAAGAAAATGAAAATCACATTGCTTTTAAAATAGAAGCTAAAAGGAAGGTGGGTTTGGGAACCATATAAAGAAATGTTACAAGGGCCCCAGCTAGTTTAAAATGTTTTCAACATTAAGATTACTATTCAGTATGTGATGTTAATTGCATAAGTTTTTCATTGCTTCCAGAACAAGTCTGGACCTAGACTGGGACATCAGCCTACAGTCTAAGCACCTAGGAGACATAAGCACCTAGGAGATAGTGACAAAGAATTCAAGGTCCTCCTTAGCTACTAGAGAGCCTGAGCAACTGTAGGATGTAAGATACCATCTCAAAAGATAAAACTAAGCCCTGGGGAGGGGACCTGCAACTTCCTAAGATTTGGAATTCAGATATGGAAATTATAGCTGAGATTATCATAAACTAGCTATAAGTCAGTTTGGAAAGTTTCTAGACACTTAGTCAAGTGTAATCACCTTTAACATGAGAACAAAGGCACATCGCTGTAAAAATGAGTGACATTTTATTGTTCGGTTATACACCATGTACTGTGCAAACCTCTAATTTTTATATTAAAATTTTTACTGTGAAACTGTGTTAAATACAAATCATAGAAATAATTTTTTTTTCTTGGCTTTTAGAGGCAAGGTTTCTCTGTATAGCCCTGTCCCGTCCTGCAACTCTCTGTAGACCAGGCTGGCCTCAAACTCACTGAAAGCTGCTTGCCTCAGCCTGTCTACCAAGTGCTAGGATTAAAGGCATGCGCCACCACTGCCCAGGTTTTTACTTTTAAATTGGAAATATATAGTTTCTCATACACTATATTCTGATCATGATCCCCACCCTGCAACTTCTTCCATATTCTCTCCACCTCCCCATATATTTTAATTCTTAAAAATTTAGTTTTGAGAAAAGGTCTCACATATAAAACTAGGGTGTACTCAACTCATAATCCTCTGCCTCCACCTCAAGGGATACCATGCCCAGTAAAATCTATCATTCAGAAAAAAAAAAAGCATAGAGCATAAGATACACCTAAAACTTACTCCTCTTCCCATCTCCTCCTCCTCACACTAAATATCCCTATCCTATGTTATCACTCCTAAAATGCTTTTTGATTTTGTATATTTATACAATTTACATTTATACAATATCCCCCTTCTACCACATACTTTATACTTACCCACGTTGATCACTGAATCTGGTCAATTCACCTTAGCTTCTGGGTGGACCTTCATTCTCTGGGTGAACTGTTCCTGATAAGCTGTTCACACCCTTTAAACACACCAGAGGGCTCTAAAAGGCCAGCTTTGTGCGCAACTCTTTGTGTACTTGTGCATTTTCTAGGGTCTTTTCTTGACATTTCTGGATCATGAAGTACACACCTTTCAGCTTTACCAGGCACTGTCAATTTACTTCCAAAGAATCTGTATCAACTTCTACACCTACCAGGAAAAGTATGAGTCCTTTTGCTCATTTATTTCTTGTCATTTTTTAGAAAGTGACTTGCAAAGTATTCTTTTGAAAGTTACTTCAACATGCTTCCAATTTATTTGATATTTCACTGTTAATAGTACCTTTTATCATAAAATATCTTAATAGTGTGGAAATTGTATCAACATTTTCCTTGTAGGTTTGTACTTTTAAGGAGAATTCTCTACCCACCTATGGTGAATACATTTAATTTTCCTTCAGTTTTCCTCTTCAGAATTGTTTCCAAACCATCTAGAACATTATTTCTGTGTATGGTGTGAGTTAAAGAATCTGACTTTATCATTTGCAAATCAACAGTCATTTTTAAAATGTCCATCCTTTCACCACTGACTTTTAAAGCTACTTCTATTTGTAAGTGGAACTGTTTCTAGGCTCCTGGTTTTGGTCTACTGGTCTATTCTTGTCTGTTGTTAATATACGGTTTAGATTGTTAGAGCTTTGTAATAAATCTTGATATCTCCTAATACTTTTCCTCAATACTGGTTTGGTTCTTCGTGCTCTTTATTCCGCCATGTAAATTTTAAGATTAGTTATATCATCCATTATCTTAGAGTTCCTTCATAATTTGTTGATGAAATAAAGCTACTGTTTGGGTTTAGCTTGCCAATTATTAATATTACATCACAACTGATCAGCAGTCAATGGTGTTATTAAGGAGGGGAGGGGAGCTATGACAAAAATGCATTGTGACTTCAGCTGAAGTTGCATTGCTTTTTCAAGTTAATTTGGCACGATTGAGAAGCTATGGTAAGTCTTCTCAATCATGAGCAAACATGAAATTTCCATTTGCTTAGTTCTTTTGTTCTTTAATAAATAATTTTCCCCCATAAATATCTTAGTTTTGCTAGAATAATTCCTGCGTTTAAAAATCCTATTTGCTGTAATTCATCTTCTGGGCAACTATATGGCATATCCTTTAATTCATCTACTACATTGTCAAAAAAAAACATTCTCTAAGGTTGTGTGTGTTGCACTCAGAACTCTATTTTTTGTTGCAGCTGTTCTTGTGTCCATTTCCTTGAGCAATTACACTGAAAATAAGTTTTACACCTTTTTTCTCACTCAAGCAGGGGAATTCCACAAGTTATTTCTTGACCTGAGTTTAGGGTGAAAAGGAGATTTATGTCTCTCCTGAAGTATCTTGAAAGAAGCCTCTCTGGTCTTTCTCTGCCCAAACCCCCCTTTTCAGTGGGGAACACTCACCAAACCCTTTGCCTTTTTCAGACAGTTGACCCTGTCCCTTCAAAGCATTTGAGATTCTCAGATGTTGAAATGCAATCTTTCAGGGATTCTCTGACCTCTGTTGCTGAGAAGCTTCACCCCAGGGGAAGAAGCCCAATTTTCTCCACCTGAACCAGTATCTCAGAGTTAGGAATGGAAATCATTACGATTCCCAAATCCACCATTGGCACACTTCATTCTTAATAATGTGTAATTAATGGTAAAAATAAACACTATCAACTGATAATTTTGAGCTGTTTTGTTTTTCAGCTTTGAGGTTGGTTTGTCAAATTTTAAATTAGTATTCCATCGCTGTTCCAGTCATGCAAATGCTATTTTGGGGAGTGAGGTGACAGGAGAGTCTGCAGACCCCCAAAGAAAAGGCAAAAATAGTCAAAAAAAAAAAATTAAAATAATGGTCAGCATCCATTTGCTTTAAACTCATTGAGCATTGAACGAATGGCACCTTCTTTACCCAGCATCTGGTATAAGTGGGCTTGGCTGCCGCCCTTTGGTTTGCTTTTAGTGCTGGGAACAGAGATGGGATTTGAAAGACACTTTGAAATCAAATCCAGTGGCGAACACCACTTTCCCCCCAACCCCAGTTTGGTCTGAACGGGCAGCATGATCCTTTTTCCACTTTAGCTGGCCAAGATTTCTGTGAAAACACCTTAGAACCACTTGCCTCCTTTATCAGGCAAATTTGGAAGGAAGAAGCCTTTACGGGAACTACTTTGAACGACAAGGAAGACTACTACTCAGGTTCAAGTCAGACTTTTAACATGAGCTTGTTGAAACGTTTAACAATTCCAAAATGAAATTAAACGAGTTTTAACTTTTTTTTTGCCTCTCAAAAGCATAAAAATGCAGAGGTAGTTAACATGGGGAGAAAAAAATCTTAAAACGGTAAAAATAAGGAAAACGATTCTTCTTAGTCCTAGTCCCTGGGTGAATTATCAGGAAACCAATTCTTCTTTTCTTGACTTGGACGTGAGTCCCGAGTCCGAGACCAGGGGGCTCAGTACCTGCTCCGACCTCCACCTCGCTCCAGGCGGCTTCCCACTCGGCCTCCGCCCCTGGGGGGCGCCCGGCGGCCCGAGCGGCTGTACGAGTCGCGCGGGGTAGGGCAGCTTCGTTCCACAGACGGCGGCAGCCCACGCTCCGGCCTGCCCACGCGCTCGCGGCCACTCGAGTAGCGCTCGCTGCGGTAGCTGTCGCGGCCGCCGTAGCCGTCGGGCGAGCAGCCGCGGTACTCTTCGTAGCGGCCTCCGCCGTAAGATGGCGGCGGACCTCGGGCAGGGCCGGCCCCCCGCGGGTCCCCGTAGCCGTCGAAGGGGTCTCGGTAGGAACCTCCGCTGGGGTGCTCGGCGTAGTCGCGCTCGCGGCCCCCATAGCCGTCGCGCTCGCAGTAGCCCCTGGAAGGGCATTCGTCGCGCGCGCTCGAGTGGCCATAGTCGCGGTAGCTGTAGTCGCGCGGCGAGGGCGCGAAGTCGCGCGGGTCGCGGGCGCTTGTGTAGTCGCGGCTCGAGTAGCTCTCCCGGGGCGAGTAGCCGTCGTCGCGCGGGCCCAGGTACGGGTCGCGGCGCGGCGGCGGCAGCTCCCGGCGCGGGGGGCCTCCGTAGCCGTCTCGGCCCCGCGAGCCCGGGGCCCGACCGCGGACGCCCGCGCCGCTGCGCGCCGGGCCCGACGGCGCGGCTCTCT
>JABTXL010006999.1:23562456-23581086 GCA_025134845.1 Neodon shergylaensis
CCCGGCCCGGCGCGGCGGCGGCCCGCGCTTCAGCGGCATCGGGGCCCGCGCGGGGCGCAGGTCGAAATCCCCCGCGTAGCCGCCTTCGTCGGCCGACCCGCCCCGGGACGGAGGGCGCCGCAGGCCGCCGCCGCCGCGGCTCCCGCGCAGGCCCCTCGGGCGGCCGCGGCTGCGGGGGGGCGGGGGCCCGCGCCGGCCGCTCTCGAACACCGGCTTGGTGGCCTGGGCCACCTTGATGGCCTTACCATCCAGGGACTTGCCGTTCATGTCGCGGGCGGCGGCCTTGGCGTCCGCGGGGTTCTCGAAGGTGACGAAGGCGAAGCCTCTGGACTTGGAGGTTTCCCGGTCCTTCATCAGGAGCACCTCGATGATGCGGCCGTACTTGCCGAAGGCCGCCTCGAGGGCTTTCTCGTCGGTTTCCAGGTTGAGCCCTCCAATGAAGAGCTTCCCCGGACGGTCGGCTTCGACCATGGCGGCGGTGGCGAGGCTGTGGAGCTGGAGGGCGGGACGCGGGAGACGCGGAGAGGCACGGGCTCGGCTCGCCCGCGGGTCGACGCCGCTTCCTACCGGTCGGGCGGCGCAGTGCGCAGGCGGGAGGGCGGAGGGTGGGAGGGCGGGCCCTCAGCTGGGGGGGGCGGGGAAAGGGCGCTCCTGGATGTGATTGGTCGGCCGCTCTGCTCCTCAAGCTGCTGTCGCGGGGAGGCGGAAACCGGGTTGGGAGCCTCTAGCTGGCCCTGGCTTCGTGGAAGGGGCTCCGTTCCTGAACCGCGACGGACCGAGAAGCCGTTAGAGGAGGGAAATGAAGTTCCACTGCCCTTAATAAGAAGAATTCGAAGGCATTCCAAACCTAGTTACCAAAATGGTTTTCAAAAGCAAGCAAACAAAAAACCCTGGAAGATGAAATTAGTAGTCGTTTAGAAGATTTAGAACGAAATTTGTATAAAAAGTTTAGTAATAATATGAGAGGGCTCGCTTCATTTTTTTTTCTCTTTATTTTTGCGTTTGCCGGGAGGAGAAGGAAGTGTTGATAGGTGAAGTACCAGTGAGAGGGACTCATAGTTTGGATTTACCCCGTTTCTTGTTTTGACACATTCTGCTGGGTTTGTTTGTTTGTTCACCTTAGTCTGTTTGGTCTCATGTATACAGTAAAGTGGGTTTTACATTTCTTCTTGCCAGTTGTAATGTGCTTTGTACTAACCATGATTATCTTTTTTTTCCCTCCATTTCTCTTACTTTTCTTATAGGATTATTTGTCTTTATTTTTCCTCAGCAGCGGAAAAAGTTATGCTTTCTATTTTTATTCTATTTTCTCTTAATCTTGTCTAAGTTTATAAATTTGCTTACCGAGTATTACGCTTATTGCTTAATCTTTCATGTGTGTATTCATGTAACCATGATCCACACATCAAGATGCCTAAAATTTCTCTCACTGAAACTCACCTGGTGCCTTCCTTCCTCACAACTGGAGTCACTATTTTTTCATCTACCGCCAATGAGTTTTGCCCATAACTGGTGTGGTGGTTTTAATGAGAATGGCCCCATAGAATATTATATGCTTACTCATCAGGAACTATTTGAGAATGGTTAAAAGGTGTGACATTGTTTGAAACAGTCCCGTCACTGGGCATAGGCTTTTAAGTTTCAAAAGCCCGTGCCATGCCCAGTCTCTCCCTTTCGCTGTCTGCAGCCTGAGGGTCACAGTGTAACTGTCATCTCTCCAGCACCATGCCTGCTGCCTGCCACCACACTTCTCACTCCGATGTAAGCAAGCACCCAGTTAAATGCTCTCATCTATATGTTGCCTTGGATGGTATCTCTTCACAACAATGCAATGGTAATAAGAGAGCTGGGTTTATGCTAACCATGTAAATGCTGGTGGGGACCTGGATGGGTTCAGTGTGGAAGCTGACCACTTAGACAAACCAGCAATAAGAACACGAGAACTTTTGTGCTCCTGAGGAGTAGGAAGGGATCAGAATTGAGTTACTTCTAGACTTTACTCATGTCAGGAAAAGAGGAGAGCCCCTTGTGCCTGGAACTTTTGCTCACTTTTGTTCTAAGGCTCCTCTTAGATTAGTTTGGATGTCTCAGTAGCCTGAAAGGGGTCATTGCAATTCAGTAGTCTTTACTAGAAGTTTAGTGAAAAAGAAAGCAAACTGATTCTTTTAGGGCCAAAGTGGCCACGGTTATAGCCTAGAAGATTGTGAAAGAAAGAGGTAGCTCTCCTTCCCTAATGGCATGTTACAATATAATTTTCTAATGGTACAGGGCAGATTTATTCCTACCTCAAGAGTGTACTGAAAATTTAAAAGTCAAAAACTGCTCACTCCTCTTCAAGAACACTGGCTCAGGAGTTGGACTCAGAGGCCAAACAGCCTAGAGACTGAAGACTTGCCTAACAGATTTGAGTGCTAGCATTATTGGAGCTTCAAGAATCGTCAAGGTCTTATGCTTGTTAGGGAAGCACAGATTTAAGTTTAAACTACATAAATTGAGCTCAATTCCATGGAAGACAGAAGTGGTAAGTTTTTAAAAGTAGAACAGAATTGATAGGAACATTAGTGAAAACCATTTTTGTGTGATTTAGAATAATGCAAAGCCTGTAAGATTGGTGCTTACAGCCAAGCGGCTCAGACAGACTCGAAGATGGAGATAAGCACCCTGCCCCCAGTCCTGTCCCTGGCGAGCTCTGTCCTGTTAATGGACCTGCCACTAGGCAACTCAGATACTATCTAAATCCCAAAACAAGTCTTGATATGCTAATGAATTAACCCCTAGGTGGTGCTGATTTGTTAGTACGGCCACAGCCAATTGAAATACTAGAAAAACTGGACCAAATTGCCATATTTCCCAAATGTGGTTTCCCAGTCTTCTGTGCTGATACACACTGGCAAGGAGGCAAGAAGGCTTTGAGACTGGCCTCTGTGTGGCCCTGACTTTTAGCGCCATTGCTGAACTCACATGTGCCGACTTGTCAGCATTAGCCATTGGCTGACATTCTCAGCGACCTCCTGGACAGCTACTAGCGCCATCCTCCCAGCCCGCCACAGTCGAAAGACTTCACAGTGGACATGGGTTGAGCCTGCCAAGCTTCTGAAACATCCTTACCTGAGAAGATCCCTGCAGTATTGTTTTCTGCAGTATTGTTTTCTGCAGTATTGTTCCCTGCTTGGTGAGATGTCTGTTTAACTATATTTAACTATTTTACTAGCATGGTATTAGAAGGAGTAATCGTGTGAATAAACCAAGCATATTCAAAAGACAAATCTTGTGTGGGCATTCTAACTGCTGGGCACCATATGTGTGTGTGTAGGTTTGCACAAGCAGGCAGTTAACCATAGATATAAATATAGATATAGATATCGTGCTTGGCAATTATAAATATATATTCATCCTTACTGGGTTGCAGTGGGAATATGGAACTGAAGGAAAATATACTTACTTAGTAGACTTATCAAGAAGGCTCTTTTCCCTTAGAACTGATTTTGGAATAGTATAAAATAATGATAGATTGTATTGTATGAACAGTGCCTTGTACACAGAACTCAATTGACCAGTAAAGAGTTGGATAGTTATATTTAGGAGTTCTAAGACTATTGGACAGCATCCTGCTTGGAGAGCCATCACTGTGTTTAAAGAAAGGTGCTCTGTGGTTTGAATGAAAATGCACCCCATGGGTTTATTGGGAGGTGTGGTCTTGTTGGAGCAAGTGTTTTCTGGGCGTGGGCTTTGAGGTTTCAAAGCTTAAGTCACACTCTCTTCCTCCTGCCTGCTGATCCAGATGTAGAACTCTGGGTTCTCTCTCCAGTACCATGTCTGCTTGCATGCCACCATGCTTCGCTTCAATGCTGACAGTGAACTAAACTTCTGAACTGCAAGACGACCCCAATTAAATGCTTTCCATATATATATATATACATATATATATGTATATATATGCATATATTTTATGCTGTGATGTCATATCACAGGGATAAAACCCTAACTAAGACAAGGTGTCTAAATAAAATGCTGTTTTCCTAGCAGTCATGAAGAATTTAAACAATGGTAAAAGCTTTTATGCGTGGGTTTTTACTGTTTCCATGGTGCTAGTCAGTAGCCTGGCTATATGGTTAAGTAGAGGAACAATAGATACCTGGCTTTAAAGGGATACCTTAAAGGAAAACATCACCATGGGAATTGTGAAGGTACTTTAAAATATAATGTGTTGATGTCCATAAGAGGAACTTACATGGGAACTAGGTACAGTGGTACAGACCTGTAGTCTTTATTTGGAAGGTGGAGGCTGGAGAATTGTTTGAGCCTGGGAATCTGAAACCAGCCTGGGCAACCTTACCTCAAACAGGGAAGAAAAGGCAAAACTACTTGTAGCTTCAAAAGGTGGGTAGACTTTACCAATGGATAATAACTATACACTTGTTTGAAGTGACATTCTGATCTGTGAACTGACCCAAATGAGTGGGGGATTATGTCACAGGGAGCCTACTAGAGAGGACCACACAGACATAGTTTATAGCCAAGTGAAAGTCTTTATTCCAATTGATTGGAACTACACTCAGGTATTTGGGACCCAAGTGTAGTCCCAAGCATTTAGAGCAAGGGGTCTTTAAAGGCAAAAACCACATCCTTGTGTCTCATTCTGCTGCTGCCACCCAGAGAGGTTTTCTATAAGCAAGTGGTTTAACAGATACAAACATAAGCCATTAGCAGGAGAAGGAGGTTAGCACACGCAGGCAGCTTAACAGAACCTGAGGTAAGTTAACATCTGAACTAGGGTCCTAGAATAGAGGTGGGTAATCTTCCATGGGAATCTCCATCAAGGAGATCAAATTCTACTTAAATCTGAAATGGGCTCAGCAAGAATACATGATGGTAGAAACCCTGCACTATATTGCCCTGTCATAACTACAATAAATGCAGAAATTGGAGAAAGTTAGATCTCTTCATCTTGTATTGCTGAGGTAGAAATCAGTGTTAAAGACTCTTTTGCCAGTAGAGGAGACAGAGTTTGTCCATATGCCCCATTCCTTGAGAGGAGTCAAAGAACATAACGGTAGGTAGGATTGATTTGGGCCAGAAGTGGAATTTTTTCTTTGTTTTTTTGTTTGTTTGTTTGTTTGCTTTTTGAAACAGGGTTTCTTTGTGTAACAGTCTTAGCTATCCTGGAACTAGTTCTTGTAGACCAGGCTGGCCTCAAACTCACAAAGATCTGCCTGTCTCTACCTCCCAAGTGCTGGGATTAAAGGCTTGTGCCACCACCCCGTGGCTTGGAATTTTTTCTTTCTTCTTATTTTTATTTATTTTCCTTGTGTTTGAGATTCAATCCAGAGCCTCGCACATGTTCAGCAAGACCTCTGCCACTGAACTATGTTCTTGACGTCCACCAAGTTCTCTCGATAGAAAGATATACAAATGCTGAGTGCTATGGAAAACTGAAATGTAAGACATTAAAGCAATGGTGAGCTTCAAATTAGAGGCATGCTTACATCACATCATGTCAGCAGTGAACAGAGAGATGCTGTTTTAGGAGTACAAATTTGATAGAGATTAGAGACGGGTACTTCAGACATTGTGTAAAGCAGAAGGACATGAAGAGCTGACTCACATCCATATGCTTCTATCCTCCCTACACAAGGAAGGCCGATGGAGAAGCCACACAGAGATCCCTCTGTTTTATGGGCAGGTGTTTCTGAGAAGAATGGGAATGCATACCATGCTATTCGCCCACCCATCACTTCAATTTGTTTTCACTATCTGACGCTCACAGGGATGCAAAGCCAAGTTTTGGAGGATGGATGATTACTACAAAGTCATTTTAAATGTTTTTTTTTTTTAATTTTATGTCAGAATTCCTGATGGCCCAGTGAGGCAGGTTGTACTGTTATGCCCAAGTTACTGATCCTCAAATGAATTCATGGAGCCTGGTTTCCGATGCAAATTACATAAGGGTATTTAATATCCAAACTCAAGTTTGGACCACCTCTTTCCAACACCCCAGTGAGATGGGTGAGGAAAAGTGTAGTGCTGAGCCCAGGGAGGGGAGAGCTTTTAAAGGGAAAACACCATAATAAGGAGAGTTCAAAACCTCAGGGCAGTTAAAACTCCATCCTTCTATTATGACCTGGGATTTTCTGCTTCCAGTTTCTTCTGGGACAGAACTCCCGGTCCAATCACCTAGACATGTAAGCAGTATGGCCCTTTCTGGGCCTCAAGTTCACTGACAATGAAGAGAACGACCCTTCCTATGTTTAAGACTTAGTGTTTAAAGCTGTAAAATGCCCACCACACAATTTACCTTCTTGCCCATTTTACACACGAAGTCCAGTAAAGCTAAGTGCATCCACATTGTACTTTTGAGAACTTTGCTTTGCAAAATAAATCAGTCAAGCAGCTTTAAACAGTCAACTCCGAGCCTGTCAACTCCATTTTACTTTAATACATTTGGCTACTGAGCACTAATGGAAACTCTTAATGTTTCCCCTAGTTCACATACTTTTGTCAGTGAACAACATGTCTCTGCTTTTGGGGAATCAAGTCTGCTGCCAGCCTCTAGGGAAGTGTCTTCAGACTGATTTAAGTGGCAAGTTTCCCTTTAAAATTCTTGAGGTGGAAAACTGTGAGCGCTGTCCAGGGTCCTACTCTCTGGAAATGGAAACCTGGCTGGGGCCATCTGCTCCACAGGGGCATTCCTAACCTTCACAAGCCTTCCAGTGAGTATAGAGACTGAAGGGGGCAGCAAACCTACTGGCTCTCCTCTGGCCTGGAGCAGGCCATGCCCCTCCCTCTCTATGCTTCCCTCAGGCAAGGTCTGCATTTTGCTCAAGGCTTCTGAGCTGCCACCTCCACAGCCCCTCCCTTAGCCACGGGCATACACAGCCCCACTCAGGCAGGTGGTGCAGGTAGGTTCTCCTCTACAGGCCTTCCCTACCAATTACTCCTACTCCCCTCCAGACTCAGCTTTGACAGCACACCCAGGGAGTTTAGACGGCTTCACTTTGTAAACAGACATTTTGCAGGACTCTCAGATTCAGTTTCCAGTCATCCTTGCCAAGTGGCCTCCAGAGCTTTCTCAACACCAGAGACCTTTCCTGAATTATCATCTGCCATGTCATGTAAGTTAGACAGGGTCTCATGTAACTGTTTCTTCTGAGGCAGTTTCTCTAACAGCCCTGGCTGTCCTGAACTTACTCTAAGACCAGGCTTGCCTGGAACTCATAGCGATCCACCTGTCTCTGCCTCCTGAGAGCTGGGATTAAAGTTACTTAAAATGCTCGTTCCTATAGAGCCTCAGCTCAATATTCTTTTTCATTTGAGTCTAGCATGGAATTTGGAGATCTACCTTTAAAGATAGACACAAGTGACTTTGACAGTGGCAGTACTCAGTACACATGTGGATGCCATCCTAGTAGGACAAGCTAGGGCACAGTTATGAACTGAGCCAGGTCTGTGGGAGTGTGAAGGGAATGAAGGTCGTTGAGTCTTCTCTGGTGCTGTGCTCTATAGTTTTATGTCAAGTCCTCCCCTATCCCCACCACCTCTGAGGGGAGGAAACCTCAGTTGAAAAAAATGCCTCCATAAGATCTGGCTGTAAGCAAAGCTGTTGGGCCTTTTCTTAATTAGTGATTGATGGGTGGGGGGGGGGGGAGCCCAGTGCTTTGTGGGTGGTGCCATCCCTGGGCTGGTGGTCCAGGGTTCTGTAAGAAAGCAGGGTAAGCGAGCCATGTTGAGTCACATCAGAAAGCAGCACCCACCCCTCCATGGCCTCCATGCCTCCAGGTTCCTGCCCTGTGTGGGTTTCTGCCTTCATGGCTTTTGGTGAGTCATTATAAACCCTTTCCTCCACAAATAGCTTTTGTTTGTGGTGTTTCATCACAGCAAAGGTAATCCTAAAACAAGTCCGGTCATCAAGTTTATTTCTGTACTTCTTCCAAAGATTTTAAGCTCCACAGCAAATAAAAAACATTTGACACTTATAGCATTTTGTGGCTTTTGCTTTATTTTCTTGACCCCTGTGTGAAAGACAGCAAACACTTTACAGAGCAGTGTGTAACTTATCCCTATTAGAAATGCAATTCAGATCTCTGCATAGACCATATTTCTTACATGTTAAAGACCATACCATTTGGAGTTATGTGTTTGTTTTTTTTTTTAATTTTTAAAGGCACATCAATTTCTTCAGAAATACTGCCACCAGCAACCACTTTCTGTAGCAGAACAGTGTGGCCTAATCACCAATTCTGGATTGTTAATTTTTACATCGTTCAAAAACTTCTTGATTTTCTTCCTGTCAATTTCCCTTTTGTCCAACCTGAGAAAATAAATGAACATCTTTTTTACCTTCTAGAACTTCAGAAGAGAAAAGAAAACATACAACAACAAAAACCTTCTTTGCTCAGGTTGGGAATTTAACATTGATGGGGAGTGGGAATGAGAAATGTGGAAGGAGATGAGCACAGTGCAGTGTCCTCTAGGAGAGGAAAATGACAATTAACAAGGGCCCCTGGGAGCCTTCTCCTAGGGAGAATAGGGAACATATTCCTGTTTGTTAGACTGAGCATTGTGTCAGCCCAAAGCATAACAGAGCCTCCTAATAACCCTGTGGCAAATTTTCTTAATTGACGCATTTTATTTTATTTATTTTTTTAAATATTTATTTATTATGTATGCAATATTCTGTCTGTGTATATGCCTGTAGGCCAGAAGAGGGCGCTAGACTCCATTACAGATGGTTGTGAGCCACCATGTGGTTGCTGGGAATTGAACTCAGGACCTCTGGAAGAGCAGGCAATGCTCTTAACCTCTGAGCCATCTCTCCAGCCCCGCATTTTACAGATGAGACTTCTTTACGGATACATTAGGGAATACCCCAAGTTGAACAGAGGCAGGGCCAGAATTCAAACTCAACTAGTCCAGTTCCAGATCAATCTACCAAAATGTAACAGGTTGATTCTGAGGGCATAGATGAAAGAATGGGAGCTGTGGGACAGTGTCTTACCTTGTCACTTGTATTTTAAATAAATGCTGATTGGCCAGTAGCCCAGCAGGAAGGAGAGACAGGGAAACAAGAACTCTGGGAAGAGGGAAGTTTCAGTCTGCAGTCATCACCCACCCAGACAGAGAGGAAGCCAGACACAGAGCAAGCAAGATGTGACTGCCTCACCGAAAAAGGTACCAAGCCATGTGGCTAACACAAACAAGAATTATGGGTTAATATAAGTTCTAAGAGTTAATAGGAAGCCTGAGCTAATAGGCCAATCAGTTTATAATTAATGCAGACCTCTGTGTAAGTTCTTTGGGACTTAATGACTGTGGGAACCGGGCAGGACAGAAACCTCAGTCAACAAATGGGTACCCGAATCCCTCAACATATGACATTTTCCACCTGACAAGTAAGTAAAGACTTACGCTAGAAACTTCATTTTGCATGTTGGACACCTCAAGACTTTACATAAATTTTTAATTGTGTCATAACCGAGGGCGTTCTTCATTAAGTTCATTTGTACCAAACTTTGGTTGGTACAAAAAAGACTTAAGAGATCATGACAGCAAGCAGAGGTTAAGCCGCAGTTTTCCAATCTATAGGGAAGAGAGACAAGAGGAAAAATGGATTTATTCCATGACATAGGACACTTAAAAGAGACTTGTGAACTTCGAAAGATAATTTTAGAAATTAAAAAGACACATGAATATAGCTAGAATAAATTCAAGGACTACAGGAACTTACATAATTAAAGATTCATAGGTTAAACATACCCATTCTAACATGAATTACAATGCATAATTACAAGTCCTTGAAATTATGGAAACATAATATAAAATAACTGAATTTAATTGTGTGTGTGTGTGTGTGTAGGCACATGTGCCATAGTACATTGTGAGGTCAGAGAACATCTTTATGGAATCCATTCTCTACCTCCGAAGCCTTCTGAGGGGTTGCAGGGATCATCAAATTCCAGCTGCACAATTGGTTAAGTCCCTTTACTCACTGAGCTATCTCAACAACCCCAGGAGGTTGAAATCTTGATCTAAGGATAAACTAAAATATATCAACAGAAGCAGATTTTAGAAACTTAGTACCGAGTGCTTAAAAAGAAAAGAAATAATAAAACTTCAAGCACAGTGTTGCTTATGTGAATACACATCCAAGGCTAGCAAAGTAGTTCAGTGGGTGTCTTAATCAGGGTTCCTATTGCTGTCATAAAACAACATGGGGAAGAAATTAATTTGAAGAGGAAAGAGATTCTTCCTTTTAAACTTACACACTGTACTGAAGGAAGTCAGGGCAGGGCCTCAAGGCCAGAATTAGAACAGCAACTGAGTGAAGCAGAAGCTGTGGGGGAATGCTGCTTACCTGCTTGCTCTCCTCTACAAACCAGGGTCACTAGCCCAGGGATGGTACTACCCACAGTAGGTTAGGCCCTCCCGCATCGATCATTAAGAAAATAAGATTCAGTGCTTAAGAGCACTCGCTAATCTTCCAGAGGATTCGGGGGTTCAATTCCCAGCACCCATATGGCAGCTCACAACTGTCTAACTCCAGTTCCAGGGGATCCAGCATCCTCACATGCAGGCAAACATGCAGGCAACATCAATGCACAGAAATAAAAATAGATTATATAAATAAATTATATATAAATTAAATTATATATATATACATATTTATATATGAAAATGCCCAACACACTTGGCTACAAAGGCCTATCTGGTGGAGACCATTTTCTCAACTGAGGTTCCTTTTTCAGCTTGTGCCAAGTTGACACAATATATAAATGAAAACACCAACCAGGATGGTGGGTAATAATTGTTATACAAGCATGGGGATCGCATTTTTAATCCTCAGAACTCACATAAAAAAGCAAGGCATGTAACTCCAGGTAAAGAGCAGAGACAGGAGGCTATCTGGGGCTAGTTGCTAGTTGCTAGCCTAGCTCCAGCTTCAGTGAAAGACTTTCTCTAACAGACTGTCTCTGGGAAATAAGGTAGAGGGTGATACAGAGAACACTTGAAGTCCTCCTTTGGACTCCAAGCACATGCAACACATGCACACAGAGACAGAGAGACAGACGACAGACAGACCATAGACAGACAGACAAACAACAGACCGACAACAGACCCAGAGACCGACAGAGACCGAGACCGACAGAGACCGAGACCGACAGAGACCGAGACCGACAGAGACCGAGACCGACAGAGACCGAGACCGACCGTACAGATGACAGGCACAGGCAGGCAGACAGGCAGGCACAGGCAGGCAGACAGGCAGGCAGAGGCAGGCAGGCAGGCAGGTAGGCAGAGGCAGGCAGGCAGGCAGAGGCAGGCAGGCAGGCAGGCAGAGGCAGGCAGGCAGGCAGAGGCAGGCACAGACGGCAGGCAGGCACAGACGGCAGGCAGGCACAGACAGACAGACACAGACAGACACTGACAAACAGAGACAGAGACATACAGAGAGACAGAGAGAGAAATTACACCTTTTGTAAAAATAGTCATAATTATTTATCATACATTTCAAACTCACTGCCTTGCTTCCAGATCAGAAAAGATACATAATTAAATCCAACCATCTGATCAAGAGTCCATGCTCAAGCCAATAATAATGCAGGAACTGACAAAATAACTTGAACATAACCTTCTGCACACAATGTTCTCCCAATGAATTAATTTTAATTTCACTTTCATCTCCATTTACCCCGTCATAAAATTTCAAGCTCATATAGGTGTTGAGCATACAAACTGTTTTGAAGTTGCTGTTCACATGGATAAAAACCTAGTATGATTAAACTAAAAGCAAAGTGGAATATGGAAAAGAGAAAGTCACATTAATTATAACACAAGGTACGGGCATCACAGCAAGTACACCTTAAGACAGAGAGCACTGAAACAGAGCTCTCTATGATTCATTGAATAGCTGTCACTTTAAAATTATCAGGCTTGGTGGCGCACTCCTATAATCACAACACTAGGGAAGCACACACAAGCTAATGGAGGAAGATAGAAAACACAGCCACAGATCCATCCACCAGCGAAAGCATGAATGATGGACAAGGTATCCCTGACAAGCAGAGAGGAGAGAAAAAAGTCATTAAATTCTGCTTTTAAAAGAGGGTCTGTATAGAAAAACAGTAGGCTGGATTCTACTGCTAATCATATTTTATACATGTATTTATTGTGTATGTGTGCATGGGCCGAGGTGTGTGTATACCACAGTGCTAAGACCATGTGTGGCGGTCAGAGGAAAACATTCAGGAATGGTTTCTCTCCTACAACTTGGGTTCTGTGAGTTCTGAGAACTGAACTCTAGTCCTTGGCAGCAAGTGCCTTTAAATAATGAGCAAACTCACTAGCCCTCCAACTCTAGATTTTAATGATTCATAATTTGTGTTTTAGTTATTTGACATTTTGGTTTCCTGACCATAAAGTATAATCTCAGAGATCAAAGAGGTGAAGCTGAACTAGCAAATCTCAAAAGTAAAATATTGAACAACCTAGGACTAAAAGAACACAAGCATATAGAAAGGACGAGAGATTACCAGCTCCTTGAGAAGTTGAAATCCTATAGAAACAAAATCTTCAATTTAATATAGAAAAATAATCAAGAACAATTGGAATATCTGAACAATGTCAGAACATGGAGATATTATTTACTATTTACCTATCTGAGGTACTAAGAAGAAAAGGGTGAAATGAAGATTCTCTAGCAAAGGGCATACACAATACAGGCCCGTTAATCTTAATTCAGGTCCTTATTTCTGAGACTATCTTGTCTTCGAGTATCATTTAATCTCCCTTCCCCACACAGAAAATTACCTTTATCTTCACCAACCACCAACCAGACTGTGTTTTTATAATGGAAAACCGAACTTACCCTAGCCTCTGAATTTGGCAGTTTGGATTTTTTAAAGCATCACACAGAATATGCAGGCCAGCATCCATTAAGTTGTTGTTCCCGAGGTCTAGGCTCCACAGGTTTGGGCTGTTTACAAGAACAGAAGCCAGATCCAGACAACTCTCACTCGTGAGAACACAGCCTGTCAACCTACAGAAAATACATTAGAGGATGAAAGAGCTCATCAATGGCAAGACTGAACTAAGTTCTTCCAGAGTTGCCCAGACAGTTAACCTCTTTTATGTAGAATGCAACCAGGACACACCTGAGATGGGATGGCTTAATCACCAGGAGAAAACAGAAGGAATTTTGTTGTTGTTTTCCTATTTTTGTTTTTTATTTCACTATTTAGTTCTGTCTGTCCTGGAACTTGCTTTGTAGACCAGGCTAGCCTCAAATTCATAGAGATCTTCCCTGCCTCTGCCTCAGGCGCTGGGACTAAAGGCGTGAGTAACTACCATCTGCCCCAGAACGAATTTCTTGATGAGCAAAAAAAACTAGTGTGTGAAGAGTTATCGTCCCTAAACAATGTTTTCTAAGTCTAGAGTACATTAGTGGTTTCTTTTTTTTTTTTATTTTGAAAAAGTTCCCCTGTGGTCTGGTAGTTCTGCCTGTATGCATGTGCACTATATGCACTCCCAGCATTCAGGGAATCCAGAAAACTGACGGATCCTCCAGGTACTGGAGTACAGACAGTTGTGAACCACCAATGAAGTGCTGGGCTCAAACTGGTCCTCTGTCTAAGTGATCAATGTTAATATCTGAGATCTATTCAGGCATTAATAATTCTTTAAAACATGAATATAAACTTTCCAAGAAACTTTTCAGTCTGTAGAACTTTATTATTATTATTTTTTTTTTTGGGAAATAGGCTTGGAGGTCTTGGGATTTATAGGTCAACTGTAAAAGCCCTAGGTTCAACCTGCTGCTGCTGTCACACACACTAAAATTATTAAAATTTTGTCTTTTGGCTATGATATGACTGTTGTACTCAGCTCACAGCGGCTGTGTGTGATACCTGCCCAAGACCAAAATGGATGGAAGAGGGACTCTCCAGGCCCCACCTGTGTTTAGTTCTAGGAAGAGGAGTCTTTTCTTTGGGAGTGTAGGTGCTGGTAGTTACCTATGTTCCAAAAAATGACCCCAAATCTTTGCATAGGAGCAGTAGCAATTAGATTCAGTGTGTTCTAAAATAATATTTATTAAGAAAGGCAACTTGATATTGGGAGGAAAATTGTTGGGGTATTTGGGAATGGTACTGGATATAATGAAAATCTATAAATGTTTAAAACTTTCAAAGAATAAAAATGTTACATTAAATAAACATTAAATGGGGCTGGAGAGATGACTCAATGCTTAAGAGCACTGGCTGTTTTTCCAGAGGACCCAGGTTCAATTCCAGCAGCCACATGGTAGCTCACACTGCCTGTAACTCCAGTTCCAGGGGATCCAACATCTGCACATGGATACACATACATGCAGGCAAAATACCAAGGCACATGAAAAGATAACATTAAAGAAGAAACAAAAAAGCTACAGAAAGATATTTCTTCCATGTCCTCTGCACATTCACAAGCCTTCCCTCACAGGCCACACACAGGTCTCTGGTTTCCAGTACTTAGAATGATCATGAGATCAAGGCTCACCAGGACTACAGGGGGAGTGCAAGCGGGCAGCCTTAAGTTAGTGAGAGCCTATATCAAAAAGGTATACATGTAGCTGGACAATGGTGGTGCGCATCTTTAATCCCAGCACCTGGGAGGCAGAGGGAACTTTTGAGTTTTGAAGCCAGCCTGGTCTACAGAGTAAGTTCCAGGAAAGCCAGAGGTGTGACACAGAAACCCTGTCTCCAAAACAAAATGAAAAAACCAAAAACTGGTATGCATGTACCCATGTACCCACCCCTACTATTTCAGATCTGTTGTAGTTTCTTCACTTGCTTTTCCTTTTCTTCAGCCTATGATATCCTCATGTGGTTTCTAGTGCTGTCAAGAAACATGACCAGGGCTACTCTTATCAAGGAAAACATTTAATTGAGGTGGTGGTGCACGAAGAGTTATGCTATTGTACAAAGAATATTACCATAAGAAACAGGAAAGGCACGGAAAGTTCAGGGGGAAAGGACTGCCCTCCCAGTAACCTGCTTCTTCTAACCAGGCTCCACCTAGGTAATGTTTCTTTCTATCACTTCCTCAGAGCACCTCTGGCTAATGACCAAGATTTTGGCATCTAAATATTTAGGGTAGTAGCCGGGCAGTGGTGGCACACGTCTTTAATCCCAGCACTCGGGAGGCAGAGGCAGGCGGATCTCTGTGAGTTCGAGACCAGCCTGGTCTACAAGAGCTAGTTCCAGGACAGGCTCCAAAAGCCACAGAGAAACCCTGTCTCGAAAAACCAAAAAAAAAAAAAAAAAAAAAATTTAGGGTAGGGCACTGGGGAGGTCAATTGGGGCATGAAAACAGAATATAATGACACATCCATCTGGAGAAGAACCACATTACTTTGTATGGAAACATAAATAACTTTTTTATAAAAAGTCTATTGTAGGATTAAGAAAAAACAAATTATATTATAATCTAAAAAAACTTAAAAAAAACCATCCTCCAGTTTCTTTGAATACTGACCTAATAGAAAAATTAGTTTAAATATAAACCTGAGGGCTGGGAGAGATGGCTCAGTGGTTAAGAGCACAGGCTGCTCTTCCAGAGGACCTGAGTTCAATTACCAGTACCTGCAATGGCATTTCACAACTGTCTTTGTCTCCTGTTCCAGGGATCTAGAACCTTTTTACTGGCTTTTGTGGGCACCAGGCATGCACATGGTACACCTTCATTCATGCAGGCAAAACATTCATATACATATAATACAATAAAACGATAATTTAAAAAAGCAAATACCTCTTGAAAAACAAACTTGAAAGAAAAATTTCAGCTTTGTGGACATAGCCGATAAAAGACAGACCTACTAGGGCATAATCCAAACTAAAACAGCTCCTGTTTAGTCTGATGCCTCTGGACCTTTACATCATGGGGACCATAGTAACTGTGGGTTTCAGTTTTGCGTTCAAACAAACAGGTGTCTTTAGCTCATCTCCAACAGAATGGGAGAAAAATCAGATCTATCCTTTCCTCTGACACTCATCTCTCACTCAGTTCTTCCTTTCGTCTCTCCCCTGCCCTCCAAGACCATTCTTAGTTCAAAGTACACAACAAGAGAGTCCCAGAAAACCTACTCCAGCTCTTCAAGAGTACAAGTTGGCTGCTGAAGGACATGACACAAAAGCTTTATCCCACTGTCCTCAAGCCTGTTTCCTCCCAGGTCCAGATGTACCAAACTCCTGTTGATCAGCAGAGCAGTGGAGAGGAACTCACTACCAACCGGAGTGAAAAAACAACACCGCAACCTACAGGGAAGCACAGAATGAGTTAAGATGGAGTCATCTCTTCCGCCCAGCGCTGGTCTCATCTGCTCCCCAATCCTCAGATCTGACCTCTTACTGCCAGCCTGTCCCATGTGAGTCACTTAGCTCTACATCAAACCCTTACAACTGGACTCTGTGTTCTTCAGAGCCGATCCCGATGTCTGTTTCCACTTTTCTGAAACAAGATCTCAACTCTGCAGCACAGACTGGCCTACTTCTCACTGTAGGGCCTGCCGGGTTTGAAACTCAGTAATTCTCCTGCTCAGTCTCCCAGGTTCTAGGATTGCACCTGGCTCAGCTTTCCACACTATAAATCAAATGGTGATCTCTTTGTTTTCCTAAAAGTGCATACAGTACTCTTGCAGAAGAAAAGGCATGGACGAGAGAGTCATGCCATAGAAATAAGCTAAGTGTTCTTTCTTACATTTCTTTCTTACATTTACTAGGGATATTTTTATCAGTAAAAAAGACATTGTACCATAAATAATTTGGGTATAACATGCCTTATAAATGAAGGGAAATAATGATAACTCTTAAGATTAGTTTCAAAAACGTTAATATGTAAATGTTAAATTCAGAAAAATTCGGAATAATTTCACATATAAATGTTAATAAAATTATTAGACAACAAAATTACCTTTCCAAAATATGACTAAAAAAATTTAGAATTCGTGAGGCAGAATGACATTCAAAAAATTTACACATCTGGGCTGGGTTAATGTACTACATGCCTATAATCCCAGCATTTGGGAGGCTGAAGCAGTATTGCCAAATTCAAGACTAGCCTAGGCTACATGGCTAGTTCAACACTAGCCCAAGTGACACAAGACCATACCTTAAAAACAATTTTTATAATATAATAATCTGTAAATTACCATAAAGTTAGAAATAGAGCAACAAACTAGGAAAATTATTTCTAGTATATAAAATAAGTATTCATGATAATAATCAGATATGACCATTTTTGTTTTTGTTTTTCGAGACCGAGTTTCTCAATACCTATGGAGCCAGTCCTGGAACTTGCTCTGTAGACAAGGCTGCCCTTGAGCTGAGTCTCCTGCTTCTCCCTCCCAAATGCTGGGATTAAAGGTATGTGCCACCACCACCTGGCAGCAAACATAACATTTATAATAGAAAACATCCGGAGGAAGCTAGAGTCTTTGAAGAAGCAATTCCTAGGATACTAAAAGCCCTAAATATCTACAAACCATGCTCACGTGATTTAAAAGTTGTGTTTTTAAAGATTTTATTATGATAGTGTATATGTATATGCATATGCAAACATATATGTATACACATCCATTCTAAACTATGCTGTATTGGGAAGGGGCTAGACACTCACACAAGGCTCTGGAGAGTACACTGTGGATGTTTCAAGGCATCGCTGAGAAGTTCTATCCCTTCATCTCCCAAGAGGTTGTCTGCCAAGCACAAATGTGTCAGCCTCCTGCTTTCGGTGAGAGCAAAGGAAAGAATGCCACAAACATCTTTTGTGAAGCCACAGCTTGCTAAGCTGAAGGAGAAAACAGATGAGAGAGGAACCATTCAGTTTCCAACCATCTTGCCATGTTTAATGAGAAAATTACCTGATACTTATACCAGTCACTTTTCCTATAGAATCAACCTTGACAGATATTTAAATTGTGAATTCTGCTGTATCTAGATATAGAAAGAATGACACAAAACTGGAGAAGGCTAAAATAACATAATAGTTTTAAAATATTAAAAAAAAAACAAGTTAAATATAACAAGTTGGGCTGAGGAAATAGCTCAGTTGGTAAGTCCTTGCCACACAAGCATGAGAATCACCATTTTGATCACCAGAACCATCTAAAAAGCCGAGTATGGCAGAATGTGGTTATAAACCCAATTCTAGGAGGGTAAAGACGGGTAGATCTCTGGGACCTGTGCTGGTCGGCCAGCTTTGCCTATTTGGTGAGATCCAGGCCAATTAAAGATTTTCTCAAAAAATAAGGTGGATTACTCCTGAGGAACGATATCCAGAGTTGACCTCTTGGGTACTATCAGGGTTGGCCTCCGCACACACACACACACACACACATGAATTTATACATAGTACCTGTGCAAGGACAAGTACTGAAAATGCCTTCCAATATAACACATAGACACAAAGACAGAGAGGAAGGTGGAGAGAGAGGAAGGGGAAGAGAAGGGGGATGAATGGAGAGGGAGAAACAAATACAGCAACACACAGAAACAAAAGCAGAGACAGACGCAGGGCACGCACGGCTGGCACGCCCGCACGCAGGGCACGCCCGCACGCAGGGCACACAGACACGCAGGGCACACAGACACGCAGGGCACA
>JABTXL010006999.1:23581096-23606224 GCA_025134845.1 Neodon shergylaensis
CAGACACGCAGGGCACACAGACACGCAGGGCACACAGACACGCAGGGTATGCACGCACGGCACGCACGCACACAGGGCGGGCACGCCCGCACGCAGGGCACGCACGCAGGGCACGCACGCAGGGCACGCACGCACGCAGGGCATGTACACGAGAGGGAAAAGGGGGGAGGGGAAGAGAGGGAGGAGCACAGGCAGAGACAGAAACATGGAAGAAGGGGACATCTGGTCATATAGCTTAGTGGTATTGCAAGCTTACCATGTTCAAGGTTCTGGGTTTACTCCCAGGACCAAAGAAGAAATCAGAGAAGAGTATGGGAAGAGCTCCGAAGATCATTCAGGATTGATAAACATACCAGCTAATGTTACCCCATAAATATTTCTATCTAGTTCATAAGTTATAAACAAAGTGACTCACGACAGTCTCTCTAGGCAACAGTTGGGATTTCCAAAGAACTTGCAGAGCGACTTCACTCCATAATTTGTCAGATTGTTAGTGGACAGGTTGAGAAATACCAGGCTGCTGTTCCTTTCCAGAGCCTCCGATAGTTGTTGACAGCGGTTCACATTCACATCACAGGCTTCCAACCTGGAAAGCAACACAGCCCCAGGGAAACTACTCATTTCAGAGAATTACAACCCCTGTTCACTCAAATAGAGGGGGACAGCCTCCCACTTTTGGAGAGCTTGACTAAAAATCTAGCTTCCCTACATAAAACACAATACTGAATAGCTAAAGCACATGGCCCTGATAGAATGAAAAGCGGGACTGGAGAGAACCGTCTTTCCCATCTTCCAGGGCCTTAAAAATATGAATGAAAGCAGTTTTAAATCTTCTAAATGGTATTTTTTCCATCAAGAGGAAAGGAGTTTTCTCCACCCACAACTTAGAAGGACTGCTGTGTTGGTGTTGTACACTGATTTGTGGAGCAAAGGTGAACTACAAATCAGGAGCCAGAGCTGTGTCTCCCATGGGTTTTTATTCATGCAGCAACCCACATTTTCTAAAGGACCTAATTTTGCTTTAATATTAAAAACTTTATTGTAAAAGAACTTGTAAATAAAAAGAAACATCACCAGTGAAATTAGTCAGAACCAAGGTCCATACATCTCAGTGAACCTCCGGAGTTAGAAAAGGATCTAATTTTTAAGAATGAAAACAGGGATATTGCTCAGGTGACAGAGTGCTTGCCTAGCATGCACAAAGTCATAGGATTTAACCCCACCACTGCATTATAAAATAGAGAATAAGAAGCAAATCAGAAATGAAATTGCTTCTGAAAAATAAAGTGCATGTGGAGTCCTTCTAAATACCTGCACAGAGGCCTATGCAGAGATGGCATGGCTGTGTGCCCAGGTGTATGTAAGACAGGTGTATGTAAAACAATCCAGGGATGCCTTTTATTTTGTTGTTTGTTTAAGCAGGGCCTACATTCCCAGCCTTTAAGAGTAGTATTTTTAACTGAGCCACTGGGTTCCCTCATCAAAAGTCAGGGTTTGGATCAGGAGACAGGGGAGCAGCTCTGTGTCATCCTACTTGCTGTCATGGTGACGAAACAACCAACAAACAACTAAGTGGAGGGAAGATTTATCTTGTTCGTGGTTTCAGAAGATTCAGTCCATCACGGCAGGGAACCCGTGGGCAGAGGCCTAATGTGGTGGCCAGGAAGTAGGGGGAGGGAAAAAGGAGGGGGACAAGGAGGGAAGGAAGGGAGAGAGAAGGAAGAGGAAGCAAGGGACTTAGGTAGCCTTTGTTGGCCTGGAACTCTCTATGTTGGCAAGGATGACCACGACACTCAGATCTACCTGCCACTGCTGGGATTTAAAGGTGTGCACCTCTATACTAGACTTTCTCTGAACATTTTAGGAGCAAACCTATTAGGAAATATACAAATAAAGCACCTACCAAGAGAAGGAGAATAGGCCTTTCTCCTCTTGAAATATATTTATAGTTAAGCATTTCCATGCAAACTACTGATAATTTTCAGTATGTCCAGATACAAGATCTGAAATATCTCTACAATTTAAACTATTCTAAAATATTTTATCTGTATATTTGCAAAATTCTTGCAATAAGGACGGTAGTTAGCAGAAAAGACTGGGAACTATTGTTTTTCAACAGTTTCATGACTCATATCAAGTCAGAAAATATCAAAATGCAATAATAAAAATATATAAAAAGCAAAAACTGGACTAAGGGACATTCATATATCCAAATCTAATGAGATATAAAGCAAATAGGAGATTGGGTACCAAGATACATGAACTATTTCGAGGAGGCCTACAATACTATTGATTATAATACCATGTGACCATCTGCATTTGGAGAACAACCACACTTCCATAATACAGTATTATATTGTCACAAACTTTGAGAACCTGTGACAAAACAGTCACTTCTGGACCTACTAAGTCATGTCACAAAGTTTCCCACTTGAAAGCTTGCTAGCGAGTTCTACATCAAGCATCATCGGTAAAAGACATTATCCAAATATCAACAGAAAAGGGATCTTATCAAGTCCTGCTATTTCCAGTGCCAAAGCTTTTGTTTTAGATCTACAGTCAATACTTTAAGAACATCTTACCTACCAAATAACACTGCAAGTTTTTTGCTATTGACATTTTCTTTTTAGACATAAGAACCAGTGGCATATTTATCTCACTTGACTCCCAGATAATACAGGTTTAATCCTAAATCTACTTGCCTGATGACTAAGTTTCTATCTCAACCTGACCCACTCACAACTGTATGTAACCCATGTTCAAGAATTGCCCATCAACTCCCAAGATGTACTATTATCAAGTGAATTTCATATTTTAAAAACTGGCTATGACTTTCAAAAACTCCCCAGTAGTCACAAAATTCACCTTCCTATTTTAAAAAAAAGGTCTTACTCCAAGCTTTGCCACTTCTCCAGTTCCTCGATTATAAGTCTTATTTGTGAGAAAGCAACTTACCATGTCCCTTTGTGCATTAAAGTTCAGGCTTGACTCACAAATTGTCTGGAGATTATAAAAACAATTGAGATAAACTTTTTCTGGTTTTATGTGAATGTGAAACCGATTTGACTGACTTTGACAAGAAAAATAAAGAGTTTTCTTAAAAGCTGCCATCCAACGTGCAGACCAGGGCTGATGGCTAAGGTACTTCTATTCCTAAAGAGCAACCGAAGGCCACCAATAAGAGGGACAGTACATGACAGTGCACACCTTGACGGTTGACAGTTGTCACACTGTTCTTTCTCAGTCTTCTAGGCTTGGCTCTGAGTCACAGTTGAAGATAGTAGGAATTCATTATCAATAATCAAATAGACAGAGCTTTCTCTAACAAACACGGTTTCCTACTACCATTAGTCAAAAGTACCATATATCCTAGAACTGTCTGTTCCCTCCCTTCATCTGGGAGATAAAGACACAGAATTATATACAATGAAAAGTGTTTCATGGGGAATGAGAGGAGTGAGCAGTCTTGTTGTGAAAAAAAAAATGAACTAGAAAAAGTAGGCTTCCATTAACTAAACATCTCTATGAACACCAAGCCCAGACTTCACCTTTTGTCTATTGGGCAGACAAAAGTTGTATTGAAAGCTCAAACTTACCTCAGCACCCGTAATTTACACTGTTGGCATTTCAAGGCTGTGCATAAGCTCCTTAACCCATTGTCTTCTAAGTCAGTATGTTTCAGGTCGAGATGTGTCAGGGTATGGCAGGCAGCCAAAAAACTAAAATCCTGACAGCTATTCAGGAAGCAGACCGATCCAAACCTTCAGCAGAAATACATACAAGAGTGTTTATACAGTCAGCTCCACGCACAGCATCATCATCCCCTTCCAATCATTATTCTCATCTTTTATCTGATGCTGGGTTTCTCATACTGCGGGTAAGGCGCCAAAAGAGTTCCAGAGAAGTACGGAGAAACTCAATTGAGTTTGAATTTGTAATCTGACTACTGACATTCTCAACTATTTGACATTACAGGAAGTGAAGATGGTAACACCAGGAAAGGTAGAGAGAAGCCTCTGAAGATTTAGGAAGACCACCACAATTATCAGGGTCTCTCCAAATACTTCAATGACAACATGAACTTGCAATGCTTAAATCCTTTCCATAATCAAAAGCAGATGAACAATTAGGATCAACTATCAGATGTGTATCATTAGCAACATACACTGTTGCAGACGTGCTGGTATGCTGTGGGCGTCAGTGAGTGTAGAGGAAATACAAAGGTCACCTCCCAATTTTTCCTTATTTCCTTCTAATCGCATTTGTGTTTGATGTACTTGATTCGCCTGCAATGCCCCTTCTGACTCTGAATTCATCTATCCATGCTGCACCATAACTACTAAGGCCCCTGGAAAGCACGCCCCTCAGCTCATTACCCAGCATTCTTTCTTCCTCCATTTCTTCTATCCCCTACTAAGCACCCACAAGAAAATACTTTTATCCAGTGCCGATATCACACCCGCCAACATGGTGAACATTCCTAAGACCCACCGGACATTCTGCAAGAAATGTGGCAAGCACCAACCCCACAAAGTGACGCAGTACAAGAAGGGCAAAGATTCTTTGTATGCCCAGGGAAAGCGGCGTTATGACAGGAAACAGAGTGGCTATGGTAGCCAGACTAAGCCTATTTTCCGCAAAAAGGCGAAAACTACAAAGAAGATTGTGCTGAGACTGGAATGTGTGGAGCCCAACTACAGATCTAAGAGGATGCTGGCTATTAAGAGATGCAAGCATTTTGAACTGGGAGGTGATAAGAAGAGAAAGGGCCAAGTGATCCAGTTCTAAGCTGATCTTGTTATGAAGACAATAAAATAATGAGCTTTCACTCAAAAAAAAAAGAAAAAGAAAATACTTTTATCCATTTACAAAGTTAACTGTCCCTCTAAGTTACTATGTAAATATAAATTGGAAGCAATTTTTTCAAAAGAAAGGGACTTACCACTAAGGAGCACAAGACTGAGAACAGTCACCACTGCATCATCCCTTGGGACTCTTGTTTAATAGAAGCCATTAGCCAAAAGGTAGCATTTGTAATAACAAATATTTCCACTGGTGACATATGGGGAAGACAATGTGAGGGAGATGCTTAGGGATGAGTGAAAAGATCTCACAGAACCAGTGGCCTCTCCTCATCTATCTACAGGTTTAGATAATGCTTGAAATTTGAGGTCAGAGCTCCCAACCATGAGATTCTAAGGAGAAATATTTGACAGGACTGGAGGCTAGTCTCCAAGATGACATCTATTTGACAATACTAGGAACAAGGATATCCTATTTGTTTGGTGTGGTATACATGACTAACCACAAAACAGACATTACGCATATTATAGGCGCTAAATACAGAGGAGTATACAGACAGTTCCATTCCCCAGGAGAGCCAACAGCAAGAGATGTGCAATCATGCATATTTTAAATGGAGGTAATCTGGAACCAAATTAAGATTTTAGAACTGACCAGAGTAAACATGGGCACAGGTGAGGAGCAGGTGGAATATTCATATATTGTGGGTATAACTGTGTTGCAAAACCAGCATGATCTTAACAGACACATCTATGGACTAGCTAACTCACATTTTAACCAAAGATGTAAAAAACTCAAACAGCTAAACAATATTCAAAACAGCCTCATTTCCAATAACTAAATATTGAGAAAAAATATTAACAAAGACAAAATGAGCTAAAAATTGCAATGTAGTCACACAATGCAATGACAATGCCTATCAGCGATGAAAACAAACTAGTCAAATACACAAAGATAAAGTTTGACAGCATTCTATTGAAAACAGACACAGCCACATCCTATGTTAGTTAAATGGTTTCTATAATGAAACACAGCTAGCTAGAGTAGAAGATGGTTGCCTCACACTAGTGACATGGGATGACTGAACAGGAAGGTGTTGATGGAACATTTTCATCTCAATGCTCTTCTAACCTTGAGTGTTGGCTCTAAAGATGTTTATGATTGTCATTAAACTTATTTGTCACTAAACTTATTTGTCACATTTAATAAAATTGATCTTATCAAATATAAACCAGTCAAAAGAAAATTAATATAAAATAAGTTCTGTGTAATATCTTTGTAAGTACTTTTGTGAGCTAAATTTAAGGTCTTAGTTCTCTGCTATTCTTCATCCAGAAAGTTTCTAATGCAGTCTCAGAACCACATGCCAACAGCTTCTGCAACCATTGCCATCTTTCCCAGAACAAATGAAGTCATGCTCCCATATCTTTAGGCATCTCCATTATTCATGTTCTTAGAATATTTTGCACAATGATTTTATGTACAGCCACACATCATTTAATGAAGGAAGATTTTATATCATTTTGTGGTTTGGGCCTTGTGAAAACATGAAAGGTTGTCTTTACACATACTAACATTGGTCTGGGTCACTAGGAAACAGAGTGACCACTATCATCCTTCATTGACCAAAAAGTATATGTGTCATATAACTATTTCTTTTTTTTTGTTGTTGTTTTTTTTGTTTTTGTGTTTTTTTTTGTTGTTTTTTTCTGTTTTTGTTTTTCGAGACAGGGTTTCTCTGTGGTTTTGGAGCCTGTCCTGGAGCTAGCTCTTGTAGACCAGGCTGGTCTCGAACTCACAGATCCACCTGCCTCTGCCTCCCGAGTGCTGGGATTAAAGGCGTGCGCCACCACCGCCCGCCAACTATTTCTATTTACTACTGATTTTCCCTAAGAAGGTAGAAGGTAGGGCAAAGAAAACCAATGGGAATACTCCCTTAAAATTTCCCCTGTGCCAGGAGACATTGACCCATGCCTTCGATTTCAGCACTCAGAGGAAGACAGATTTCTGAGTTCAAGGCCAGCCTTGTCTACAGAGCAAGGTCCAGGACTGCCAGGGCTACACAGAGGAAACCCTGTCTCAAAACAAAAAACCACACACACACACAATTCCTCATCTAAGACTTACTGTAGTTTTTGTAGTTTGCACTTTGGGTGACTTAATTCTTCATTTATAATCTTCATCAATGCTTCATCAAGGATGCTTTCATACAGATCCATTTCTCTCAGGGATTCATTTGTATGCAGCACAGAAAACAGATCTTGCCAGTAGTGAGTGATTCGAGCAACAGTACCCTTGAGGCTGTGTAATTGGAAAAAGGAAAGATCAGCCACTTTCACTGCTATTAGATAAGCATATGCTATGAAAGCGCTTTAGTTGCATCTTTGTTATGAATAGTCCATCAGGAACTCGACTCTTGACTATCCCAAGATTTTATTTACCCATGCCTCCTTCCCCTAAAATCTCATCCATTTCCTCCATATATATATATAATATATATATTATATATATATATAATATACTACGTAATCTACAGATACTTCACACTTTGGAGGGAGAACCTCAGAATAAAGAAATCTCATCCACATATCTGTGTGTATGTTCTGTTTTTATTTTGTTTTGGGTTTTTTATTGTTGCTTTACCTTTAATTTTGAAACAGGGCTTCCCTATATATCCCTGGCTAGTCTCAAACTTGCCACATAGTCTCCCCTGACCACAAATCAATAGATCTTCCTCTGTCTCTGCAGTGCTGAGATTAAAGGTGTGATCAGCCACATCCAACCTTGTGTGTCTGTTTTCTTCCAGGTATATGCACTCATGCGGAGGTCAGAGGGAAACCTCAGGTGTTGTTTCCCAGGGGGCAAGCTTTGTGTCTCAGACAAGCTTTCTCAGTGACCTGGAAATTGCCAAATAGAATATGCTGACTGGCTAGCGAGTTTCAGGGATCTGCTTGACTCTGCCTCCTCCAGCACTGTGATTACAAATGCATGTCCACTCTGTAAAGTTTTTTTTAAAACCTGAGTTTAGCTATTGAAATGAATTAATGCTAAACTATCTACCCACCCCTCTGTATTGAAATAATGTCGAAATGAACGAGGCTGGAATGTCACTTCATGGTATTATCTAGCATGCTTTAAGATGGTGAGATTTTAAGTCCCAACTTTGGTGAAGGACAATGTAATGAATGATGCTGCAGAGTGGCAGACTGTGACTTGAGCTTCTGATTTGCAAACATCTTAAATGATGAGCCATAATGAGAAAAAGGAATAAAATGTGTTCTCTTAACAGAGGGATGCTTTTCCAATTATGCCAATGGAACAGTTTTTCCCAACAGAAAAGTTGAAACTCAAAGACTTAAAATCTGGTGGTGACTTCAGTTATGCCTATGGCTTCATATAACTCAGCTTTTTCATAAGTCAAATTGAAAAAGATAGCATTTGCCCTGTAGGACCAGTGGAAGAACAAATACATGCTGTATTGAATGATCGGCACCTATGTGAGCAATAGTTATTGCTCAATGTATGTTTGAATCAGTAATTATGTATTTATTTTCTAGATAAACAATTATATATCTTGGTTTTGGAAATTTTTTAATTGTAACCTTATAAGTAGTATCTATGTAAGAGTTCACAATTCTCTTGGCATCAGGATTAAACTGGGTAATACATTAAGCATCCTGTTCACTATATAACTGTATGACACAAAATAAGCCCTTAATTTTAGTTAAATATAGAAATTCCGTAGTTCATATCTTCTCACAGGTTTAAATGGGGAGAATCAGAAGAGCCAACTTGATGAAAGGGATAGAGTAAAATCATATAGAGTAGCAGAGATTAGGGGGATACAGGACAGATAGGTGACCTACGTATATTAGCCTCATCAAGACTTCCAGATGAATTTTCTAAAAATAGTTACTTTACCTTAGTTGAGCAATGTTTCCTTCTGTAAGACCTACTTCACGACTAGTAAACTGAACACTTACCAAGTTTCATCTGTGGGGTCTAAGTCCAATATATCTCTTAACTCTGCCTTTATAGTTAGTTTAACAGTTTGTAGAGAGTAGCAGTGCTTAAAGCAGAATGAATAGATAAGCAACTGGCTTTCTTCTTCAACCTGCACAGCAATCTTTGGGAAAGAGCTCAGTGCCTGAGTTATGAAGTCATTATCTTGAGTCTCGTACAGACAGTGAAACAAATCTAGAAGTCTCATTTGGGATGGATAGGAGTCATCCTTTTCTATTGCTTCCAGACACATAAGTAAGTCCACTTTTACATCCATGGATATTGTAAAGTTGAACGTTTCCTCCAGTTGGCATACTTGCTCTTTATTCAGTAGACCGAACAAAAAGCATTTCATCTGTTCCAAATGAGGGTCCTCAGAATGGTTGCTTTCAAGTAATAGATACAGGCTTTCAAAAGGTTTGAGAGGATAATCTTTTTCTTCTGGATTCTCTCTTAACAAGTAGAACAAAGCTCCAAAAAACTCCTGAACATGGAGGTGAGCAAACGTATAGCAGTTTTCATACTCTGTGTCCTCATGAAGAACCTTTGCATCCAAGAAAACTGAGATGTCATTTCTGGTCAACTCCTGCTTTCTGAGATTTTTCTTGTAGAGTATATGCTTCATAGTCCAGATACCTTCAGCAGCTGCCTGGCACAGGCTCCTCAGTAGGGTTTCATTGGGCAGAGTAACAGAGCTCCCATCTGTCCGTGAAAATAAGCTGCAGACATAGCATGTGAACAGAGCTGTGGTAGTTTGGCAGGTCATTGCAATATCGCCACCTTTCTCCACTTGCTGCTTCAGACAAGTACAGACCACCCAGCACATTTGGCAGACATGGCACATGTTGAAAAGTCGTGGATTCTTCCTTATTGAATAGATCACACCCTTAGCCCATTTCTTATCGTTCAGAAAGAAATGCTGAATGTAGTCCATCCTTGCATTCTCAGACAGTCCTGGCAGCTCTACGCAATGAGGTTTATGTAACAAGGGCATAAGTTTCTTCCTTGCTGTGGATCTTGCTGTTACTAACAAGAATGATTCAGGAAGCATCACTTTCCTCAGCAAACTACTAATAAGAAAGGACACTGGGTGCTCCTGGGTCCAGTCATTACATAGTGCAAACTCTGGCTCTTCAAATGAGAAGTCCAGCTCATCAAAACTATCAATCAGAAAAAGGAGATTTCTGGACTCGGACAGGATCTGTTCAATGGGGACTTCAGACCTAGGCCAGTTCTTGGATATTAACTGAGCAAAGCTTTTCTCCTTCGCTTGACTAATTTCTCTCCCACTGAGATAAAAAACATAGGCAAACTTCTCGAAGAGATTCCCATCTGCCCATTCTAACATTGCCCTTCTCAACAATGTTGTCTTCCCAACTCCAGCATCTCCATAAAGGACGACTGTTTGTCGCATCTTGTAAGTGTTGATATCCGTATCAAATATATTCTTTAACAGCTTTTGGTCTTTCTGAATAATTCCCTGATATAAAGTTGCAGATTCTCCAGTCAAAGAGTTCTTATCCCATGCAACACAAAATTTTTCCTTTATTACAGTTCTGTAGTCTGTCCCATCACCTAAGTCAGTTAGAAAAGAACCATACACACATTGAATTATCTTTAATTTCAGTGTTAAGATTCTCACTCCCACCCTTGCTCTTCTCTCTGGCCATCCTTCCTCTTTTCTCTGTCCACCTTCCCTTTTTCTTTCAGCCATATAGGTATTAGGAACTGAACCCAGATCTTCTGAAAGAGCAGCAAGTGTTCTTAATTACTTAGCAATCTCTCCAGCTCCCTAGGCTAACTTTTGACTAGGCATTTCTGAATACTGTTTTCTTGATATCCCAAAGTCAACATGGTTTTGATTTTCACTTTGATAATAAATACAGTTTTATTGACTTTGAGTGACAGAACAATGGTGCATTGGAAGTAAACTGCCCAACTGAATAATGGTCCTTAATGACATCTTAATACTAAACTGACCGAAGTCTTTGTCCTCAGACAGCATTTTCTCTTGAGAAATTTGGTGTTCCATCACCTCAGCATCCTCCGACTCCATGGTCTTTGTGGTCCCTGCAACAGGTTCCAAGATGAGCTTTATGAATGGGAGCTAAATTTTTCTGTGTTGTGATTTTATTACAATCGGGATTTAGTAAAACTAGAGCTATGAGTTTCAAGCTGCCACAGCATAGCTGAGGAGAAAATTTGGTACAAACCCTGGGATGGACCTCTTGCCCTCTCTCTGCTCTATCATCAGGCTCAAAGCTCCCTTGCTTGTTCTGACTTCGGAGGGGGTGTAAGCAAAGTTCAAAGGAGATAATGTGTATGTACACACACACACACACACACACACACACACACACACACACACACAAGAGCCTTACATATGAAGACTGGGTGCTGCTCATGAATTTTAAACATCTAAGATTTCACAAAATAACAGTATTATTTGAGTTTGCCTTTTTAGCCCATTGCTCATGTCAGCAAATATGTTGATCATTATCTGAGAGTCCTCAAAGGTTTTGACTTGATTTGTAGTTTAGGCACAGGCACTTTCAATTGTAATGCAGATTACAATACAAAACTAAATTACAAAATATTCCTCAAATGATCCAACGTCCCCACGAAAACTACCTGTGCCTACTTCCAGATAGTTCCTTAGCAACACAGTTGGACTATGTTTTACTCTTTACACGTATAACCTCAGGTTCATCTTACCAAAATGTTTCGAGAGCCACGTTCCAGGTCTGCCCTCTTGGATAGAATTTGTTGATCAAGTAAACCAGTTTCTCCCACTTGGCCTCCAGTGTGGCCTCTGGTATTGAGCAGCCTCCAGGATCTACATTCTCCTTTAGGAGTAACTTGAATTTGTTTAGTCCCTCATTGTTCAGCTGATCCAAATAAAATACCCCAAATTCAGAAAAGGAAAAAAAAATAGCATCAATGTGTCTGGATTCAGCTTTGTGGGAAGAGTGATTTAAAGACAGAATTAATGAGACCTATGAAGAGTGTGAGAAGGAAACAACTCTATAAACACAAATTAACCCATCATATATTTACTCTAATCCACTGGACAGGCTCAGCATTGACCTCAAGTCTTTCATATGCTCTATCATATGACAGTCCTTGTCCTCCAGACAGAAGCAGGTAGGCCAACTGCAGATCTTTACTTCTCCTTCTTTAAATTCTGTTCCCAGCTTTGGGTCTGGCTACCTGCTGTGGCCTGTCCCTCCTCCACGCCTTTACCTCCATTGCATTAGGAAGATCTCCAACCTTCCTCCCCATTCATCCAGTTATCCTAGCCCCCAACTCCAGTAAACATTGTCTTAGAAGTTTCCAACTAACAAGAAGCCATGGTTCCATTTGTGTGTTATGTTGAGAACAGGCAAATCCATAGAGACAGAAGTAGGGCATGGTGGATGGCTGAGGATGTGGGAGATGCGGATAAGCGGGGAGTAGCTGCTAATTGGTACTGGGTTTCTTTTGGGGGTGATAAAAATATTCTTGAATTGTATGGCATAATGTGTATACAAATCGGATCATATGATAAACCTATTTTGAAGGAGTGAGTGTTAAACCATGTGAATCCTATGCCAATAAAGATACTGCTAAGCTGAAAAAAAAAAAAGAAGTTTCCAGCTAAAACAAGTAGGACAGTGAAGCAGGCAGTCAAACATCAGGTCTTACTCTCCCTCCTCTTTTATATATCCAACCCCACAATTTCATATCCATTTTAGCAGATTACCTGTTATGGCCTCTCCATACTCTCTTCCCTATTCCCAGAGGACTAAGGAGATCCTGGTGGAATGCCCTGTTTTCCCCTCCCATGGAATCCATTGTGCCCTTCCAAGATCATCCCAATTCCTAAGTTTAGTTCCCAAGTATCTAGAAACAAATTTTACCCCATCCCCAACTCCACCCAGTGGCTATACCTAGGATTTGAGAGCAATTCCTTATTCAGCAACAATCAGTCACCACATCCTCAAAGAAAAAGAAGAGCTCAACAGATACAAGGAATAAAACACCTAACAAAAACAAGACCAGATATCAACACCTAGAATCACAATCGTACCAAAGCCAGATTCCGAGACTGCAGCACAAAACCACAACCAGTAATAGTCAGGACAATTATGTCTGCACTAGATCCCAGCAACCCTACCTTAGCAGGCCTGAGAAGGACAGCACAGCTGACAAACAAGACAAAGACCTTAAAGCAGCCAATGGATGTTCAAAAATAGAGAATGAAGACATCCCTTAAAGAAATATATGAAAACCAAGAGAACAGTGGAAGAAGTGAATAGAACAGTTTAAGATCTGAGCATGGAATTAGAGCCAATAAAGAAAACTCAAACAGAGGGAAATTTGTGCATAAAATATTTAGAAATTCAAAACATTAGAGAAAAGCCTCAACAACAGAGTAAAAGGGACAGAGGAGAAAATCTCAGGCATTGAAGACACGGTAGAAGAAATGGATACCTTAGACAAAGAAAATGTTAAGTCTAAAAAAAATTCCAGCACACTATGAAAAAAATTTAAGGACAACAGGAATAGAGGAAGGAGAAGAAACCTAGGTCAAAGGTACAGAAAATACTTAACAAAATCACAAAAGAAAGTTTCCTTAACCTGAAGGAGATGCCTATCAAAGTACAAGAAGCTACAGAAGAACCAGAATGGATCAGAAAATAAAGGTCCCTTGGCACATAACCGAATATAAAGATGTACAGAAAAAAGAATATTAAAAGCTTCAAGGGAAAAAGACCATGTAACAAAGGAAGATGTATTAGAATTACACCTGGCTTCTCAGTAGAAACCCTAAAAGCCAGAAGGGCCTGGACACATGTTCAGCAGACTCCCAAGAGACCAAAGATGACAGCTGAGGCTACTATACATGGCAAAAATTTCAATCACAATTAAAGAAACTAAAACATTCCATGATAGAAATGAAATTTAATCAATATTTATTTACAAGTTCAGTCCTACAAAAGGCAACTTCAACCAAAAGAGGCTAACTGCACACAAGAATCTTAGGAGACACATGTCTTTAAGGCCAACCTGGTCTACAGAGCGAGTTCCAGGACAGGCTCCAAACCAACACAGAGAAACCCTGTCTTGAAAAACCAAAAGAATAACATAACATAACATAAATAATAAAATAACCAAACCGTAGGAAATGATTCTAGGCCAGCAAATAAAAGAGGAAATGTGGACACACACGTAGACAGAGGGAGATGCAGAAAGCGAGCGAGTCAGGCAGACAGAGTGAGCAGACAGAGAGGGTGAGAGGTTGCGACAGGCAGGCAGAGAGAAAGAGAAGGAAGGAGAGAGAGGAGAGAGAGAGAGACAGCGACGTGCAGAGACACAGGCGACACGGATGCAGAGACACACACAGACTCAGAGACATTCACAGAAACAGACACACAAAGAGGCAAAGAGACACATGCGCAGAGATGCGCCCCGTGTGAGCTGTGCCCACAGACAGGTATTTCCTATTAGGGTCTTAATTACAAGGCCCCATGCCTTCCCTTTGTAATAGCATTTCAAAGCTTGCTAAACCCCATTGCCCCAGGCCCCCTCTTAACAGCCTTACTCGATTTCTTATTCTGCATGAGCACTTCAGATAAATACTTAACCCATACTTCTTCAGCACCTTGATTTTAACTCCTCTTTGGTGATTTGCCCATCTTCCTCCAAAATTTCCTGTCAATCTTTCATAATTCTCCCTCTGTTCTTGGCAATGGTACTTGAAAAGACACAGTGGAAGTAAAAACATACAGAGCATTTACATAAAAGGTCAACTATCTCAAAGTTCCATAGTAAATTTGTACCTCTGTGATCATAACCATGGTCGATTTTAGGCTACTTTAATGACTTTTAATAAATAGAAACTTTTAATTACTTTTAATAAATAGAAATATTTCATCGTAAGGACAAAATCTGACAAAAACAAGTCGTGTTGTAGTTTAAATGAGAGGAACGGAATAATGAAGAACCTTTAAAGGGACACTAAGTACTCCCAGAGCTACAAGGAACATGGTCAGGAGAAAGGAGACAACACAACACTATCAGCTTCCTTCCTACTACATCCAGGGGGCTCCCTCAGCTTCCTGCCTTTACTGCCTCAGGGTCTTTCTCTACCATTTTTTTTTTTTGTAGCCCCAGAGCTCTCTGCCCTGTTCTATAGCTCAGGCCTCCACCTGTGAGCTGAACCAAGAGCAACTGTCTCCAATGTGTTTCAATCTGTTTCTCCCTGGTCTCTCTGTCCTTCTATTAGCATTTAAACACAGGAAAATCCAGCTTGTTTTTAAACAAACATTCTCTTTCCTCCACATGCCCTCTGCCTTCTTAGTCAGAACTCTTCAGAGTTGTCTTTCTCTACTTCACCTCCTCAATTTACTGCCAACAAAGGCTACTTTTGATCAACAATATTCCACATCATTTGGACTTTTTGCCGAAACTGGCAAGGAATTTTGAATATAAACATCTATCTGTAAGCAAGAACTAAAGGAGAAGCTACATAGCATTGTGATGATTAAGGAAAGCAAAGGTGTTTAGGTGGAAGCCCTCCCACCGTCCCTATATACCCAAGAAGGTTGGGATGTTGGGGATCTCCAGCTAGAGGCTCCATTCCACCCACCTTCTGGTCTCACTCCTCCCATTCCAAACCCGGCCCCTGACAAAGCCCACCAAAAGTCATCCCCTCCCTGGGCCTTCTCAAGACTACACCTACATGAATCCTCAGAAACAGAAGAGTGTATTCAGGAACACACAAGCAGCAGCACCACCATGTAATTTCTAAGTTCTGGATAAACACCTCATAAGCCCATCTATTGCAGTTGTAAAAAACACTCAAAAACAAAACAAAACCCCCAGTATTAGAAATTAAAACGAGGGTCTTCTAAATGCCAGGCAAGTGCCTGGCCTCTGGACTATTTCCACAGCCCTGGTAAAACCACACAGTGAAATCCTATGAAGTGGTGAAACTATAGGGCCTGCAGCGGGCCACCTGGATGAAGCTTACAGTGAGAGAGAGCAGTCAAACCCAACAAGATTATAAATGACACAAGCCCATTTGAAAAGATCAGCACAAGGAAAATGTACCAGGCTGTGTTGTTTTTAAACGTATTATATTTCAAATGGGCTCGTGGGAAGAGTGATAGCTTCTACTTCTACAAAAGTCAGTCCATGTGACCACCATGGTGAGTGGGGGAGGGGTGAATGGCGCTGCCTCCCTGCTATTCTCAGGTGCTGGCATTTTAGCCCTTCAATTGCCATGGTTTGCGGGAGTCATCACTTGCTAATCACTTACAAAAGTTCACACTTATGTTCAGCACTTTTACGATTTCCACTACAGTAAAATATCATTTTAAAAAGCTTTATGGCATCAGAAAGGCCTGAAACAAACAAATCAGGGTTATGGGGAAAGGAAACTTATTTTGAGCAAGTGAGGATCATACACAAACTGCTGACTGACAAACTTAAGCATCCCAGAAAATGTTCAAACTCTAAAATCCCAGCAGATGAGAAACTAGTGCAGACCAGCATTCTCAGTGACCAGCGTGCCTGAAAACCAATAGCCTGTGATAAGACACGGCAACACACATACTCTGCTATAAATGCTAATAAATGCCATAGTCTTGGAAGGTCGAGTGCCTGGAACTACTGAGGACTTCAAAAATGTGACTTTTCAGTCAATACTTCCTTTAGGAATTTATCCAATGCAAAGAACCCCACAGAAAGGTTTTAGTTTTAAAATAAAATAAATACATAAAATGCATATGGACTTCCTCGATTTCTGTTTTTTGTTTTTCAGGACAGAATTTCTTTGTAACCTTGAATGTCCTGGAATTATCTCTGTAGACCACCTGGCCTTGAATTTACAGAGATCCACCTGCCTCTGTCTCCAGAGTGCTGGATTAAAGGCATGCTCACTACTGCCCAGTTACTCTTGATTTTTTTTTTTTGGATCATTAAAACGGCACAGTCAAGCAATCAATATGGTAAAAAGGCAAAGCCCGTTTGTCAAGTCTTAAAAACAAAAAAGTGTGCCATAATTAACTTGCCAGAAGCACAATCATTGGTAACCATGAGGCGAAAGCAAATCTAGGCACTGTTGGATTGGTGGGAGTGTGAGTGACAAAGCCTCGAACCACAGCTTTCTAAAATTTTGCTAGAAAGAGAGACATCCTGGTAGCGTGTAGCCTAGGGACCACCATGTTTTGCAGAGGCTTATTTTGCTAACAGTAAGGAAAATTGGCTGAGAAAACTCAGGGCTGAGAAATGCCAGGAAACCGCAGACGAAAGGACAGACACCTTCACGTGGCCCAGGAACAGAGCAGAGGGTGGCTTGGGTCCCCCAGGACTGCCACACAGGGATGTATACCATTTTAACTCAGGGCTTCAGACTGGGAGTTCCTAGCCATGCCAGTTAGCCCTCAATGCTAAGGCCACTAAGTAGGAGCGAACCCCAGTTCTAGTTTCCCATTCCACCTGGACCCCAACTGCCAGCAAACCCTCACTCACATAGGCCCTACATATTCCTGCAGGACACCCGTGCTAACGCTGTAGGTGTCAGGCACTCCAGGGGTCCTGGCCACCCTTATTCTCTGTCCCCAGGAGCAGGCCACATCCTTTTCCTGTTTGCATGTACAATATGGGCATTGGAAGGACTCTCACTGAGCCCTTTCTAGTCTTAAGAGCTTGCAAAATATACATGCAAAAGGTCATACCTTTGGTCTGAGTCGGAACTGGGGACGGAAGTTAAGTGTGCCTTGAGAAACACGAGTTGAACCAAGGGACTGGTGCTTGAGAAGCCTCAGCAGGTGACAAAGAGAAGTTCACCCCTTTAAGACCTCTCTGCTGTGCTGTTGCCGCCTTTGGGCGGGGCAGGCACTCCAGCAGGGCTTGGTGGGCTGGCTCAGTTGATTTCTCACCACCTGCCCAGCAGGTTTTCCTTCAGATTGGCTGGCTGGGTTAAGACCTCTGCTCCTGAGTGTCTATGCCTCTAACTCTTCCTGATGCAGTTCCTTCCTACCCAGGATATAATTTCTGTGCTTGGCACATGTGTAGGACCGCAAATGTGTGCTAAGCTACAAAGTTTGAGTTATATTATCATGCAATAGTTTTCATTTTTGCCTTATCAACTAATAAATAATTTTATTTGCTGACTATTGATGGTCTCTTCCTGCCTTCTGCAGTTGTACCATTATGTCTTTCCTCAGTATGTAAGATCCATCACTTTCTGTGACTCTTAAGTTAGCCTTCAGATGAAATTTCTGATCTGTTTGCCTATGATCATTTTGTTACAGCACCTTCACAAGTGTTTCTTATACATTACAAAAAGATGGATTTCCCTGCTTCACCCACTGTTTCTGTCCTTATATGGGAAAAGCTTCTAATTTCATAGTTAATGCAACTTGTTAGGTTCTTTACATGTTCCATTAGTCTTTATTTTCTGCCTTTCCGTTTCCTTCCTTTCCCATTTGTGTGTATGTGTGTGTGTGTGTGGGGGGGTGGAGCATATGTTTGGGATTTGTTGTTTGATTACAGTTCTTTCTTGATTTTGTTCTCTCCAGTTAGGAGACCAGACTGATGTGAAGTCACTTCTTACATATCTTCAGATAGTCCTATCTCCATGACATTTTGGCTGATGGTCTGTAATGAGTTTATCATGATAGCCTGTTTGGTTGAACAGAGTTTTATAACTTTTCCCATTGCAAACAGGAAATCAAATATCTTCCCTCTCTTTTAGTTAATCTACTCTTTTTGCATGGAAGCTCATGTTTTCTCTTTACCTTTAGAATGTAGAAATTATAATTCATATATCCAGTGTGCCTTTAGTCATTAATCTGGAGAAGCCAGTAAATTCCTTAGATCACCAGAATCAAGCCTTTAGAAAAAAAACATTTCAACCCTGAGAAAGTTATGTTGCTTTTTTCAATCATCCCAATAATTCTTTTCTCCTTCAGGATTTCAGGGCTGCACAGAGCTTTCAGACCTATAGTTTTAGCATTTTCCCTCTTTTTCTTCCACTCCTTTGTCTTTTCTTTCTATGCTTTGGGATGCGACTTAAAATTTTACTTTTGATTTATTTCTTATCTATGTGTTTGGGGCACAGTGCACATGTAGAGGTCAGGAGACCTGGTTGTTGGTTTCTACGGTATGAACTCTGGGACTCAGAGTCGGGTTTTCACGTTTGCCATCAAATGCTTTTACCTGATGAACCATCACAGCCCAGGGTGCCCACCACTGTTCTCTAAGGACACCTGGGCAAAGCCCCCTGGTGCTCTTCATAGAATTACTCAGATTGAGGACAGGAGGAGTCAGCCTGTACTTTAGCTGCTTCATCTTGTGAACGTCATGGAAACCAGTACATTTTAATTCTCCTAGGCTTTCCACAGATCTGATGTCAAGGTTTTTTGTTTTCGTTTTTCTCAGAAAAACCACATTTCAGTCCTCACAGCTGGTCTCTGTCCTGCTATTCTCCATATTTATATCCAGTCATAAGGAAGAGGCTAGGAAGACATGCTACACTGGGTCTCTAACTTGGTGCTCAAAGCCCAAGGATGATCTCTATAAACTCCAGTTCTCTGGCTTAGAAGTTGTTAGCTAGCTGTGATCAGGGAGTACAGGAGCTCATTTAAGGAGCCTTTTCCTAGGCTGCCCTTCATGTATCTTTAACATAGAGTCTGCACTTTTTGGTGATTGATCTTGTGAGATAGGAGACCTATTCACTTTGTTTTAAAGATGCAACAACTCTGTTTTTTTCTTCCCAGATTTCATCAACTTTGGTATAGGGAAGACACAACTAGTCTTATAGACGGGTGTTCTCAATTAGCAATCAGTTCTTTGAAGCAAAACCCCCAAACTAACTGCCTTGGTTGCAGAGGCAGGCTACAGCTGCAGCGGGAACTAACCATTATTATTATTATTGCTTTGATGTGTGTGTAGTGTGTCAGAGGGCAGTTGTTCTCTACCATGTGGGTCCAAAACAGAACTCCGGTCATCAGACACCTTTACCTGAGCAGCCGTCTTTCAGCCCATAACCAATCTTTTAAGTCTAGCAAGCCTGTGAACTGGGACTGTTACCATGTCATCTACTGTTGTGCCTATTTACTGACACAAAAATGTTAAGTGAATCAGCCCAGGCCACATCAATAACAGGATTCATAATCCAAGAGGTCCGCAGTTTTTACTTACTGTCCTAACCAATGCTCCTTTGCCTACTAAAATGTTTGGTTCCCACTGACTGAGGTCAAGTTCTAAGCAAAGAGTCGAAAGAGTTAAACAACAACAATTTTATGACTACATTTTAAACGACAGGCCCTTCATAGTCTTTCTGAGGTCCAGGGCACTCTGAAGGTCCTTTCCACCAAACTCAAGGTCAGTTCAGGGACTAGATATTAGCAAGGGGCCTGGCGAGGATCTAAAGGTGCAGTCACCCTCGCCGTTTAAAGATGGCTCAGCAAGTCTCTTGTCAACCCTAAAATAGCTCCCTTAATTAAGAAATCTTCTTCCCTGATCCCATATTCATCCTTCCTCCATCTCAACCATCCCATTCCCCCAAGCTCTCCCCATCCTCCCTTTCTCCCCTCTCTCTCCCCATCTCCTCTTCCCCCCAATCCACCCCATCCTCCTGCTCCCAACTATTGCCTGGCAATCTTGTCTACTTCCTATATTTAGGAGGATAAATATGTTTTTCTTTGGGTTCACCTTCTTATTTAGCTTCTTTAGGATCATGAACTATAGGCTCAATGTCCTTTGTTTATGGCTAGAATCCACTTATGAGTGAGTACATACCATATAGAGGGATTCCCAAGTGTCCAAGGGGATTTCCCCAGCTACATCCGTGGGCAGCAGAGGAGAGGGTGCCTGAACTGGCCTTCTCCCATAGCCACACTGATGAATATCTTGCATATCACCATAGAACCTTCATCTGGTGATGGATAGAGATAGAGACAGAGACCCACATTGGAGCACTGGACTGAGCTCTCAAGGCCCAGCTGAAGGGCAGAAGTGGGGGAGAACATGAGCAAGGAAGTCAGGACCACGAGGGGTGCGTCCACCCACAGAGACGGTGGGACTGATCTAATGGGAGCTCACCAAGGCCAGCTGGACTGGGTCTGAACGAGCATGTGATCAAACTGCACTCTCTGAATGTGGCTGACAATGAGGGCAGACTGAGAAGCCAATGATAATGACACTGGGTTTTGATTCTACTGCATGTACTGGCTTTTTTGGGAGCCTAGTCTGTTTGGATGCACACCTTCCTAGACCTGGATGGGGGGGGGGGCTCGGCCTTTCCACAGGGCAGGACATCCTGACTTCTCTTGGGACTGGGGAGCGAGGGGGAGGGAGAGGGGGGAGTCGGAGGGAAATGAGAGGATGGGAGGAGGTGGAAATTTTTAATAAATAAATAAATAAAAAGAAAAAAAGATGGCTCAGCAAATGTCTCTTCTAGCTTCCAAACTGCAGGATGTGAGTGTTTGAAAATTCACTCCTTTACTCAGGACCCAAAGCACCTAAGGCTAATTTTATAACTGCCCTGCTGAGTCCTGGGTTCTCCACTGTCAGAGAGCTCTGCCCTCTATACAACTGAAAGGAAGGAAATTCTTACTCTATGGAGTCAGCATTACTCTTAATTGGAGAAAGAAACTCACACCCAAAGAAAACTATACTCAAACAACCTCATGAAAAGGAAGACAAAAATGCTCAACAGATTATTAGCAAATCAAATTCAATGACAAAATATCATTCACTTATGATCAAGTGATACTGGTTTATAGTACTCATAAAGATACTGTTTTCTTTTTGAGTATCAAGTGATGAGTGATGGAAATTTGTATAAAGACATAAAAAATTTCTAAACTTTTAATCAAGGACACAAAGCAATTATTCACTGGTCACAAATGAACAACACAAATAACATTAAAATTTTCTTAGAACCCACTATTTGCCCATCTTTTTGTTGTTGTTCCTATAAATGCTAAAAGGTGGAGATAAAATAGCAGATAATGAAGAGACACTGTTCCTACCAAGGACTTTTCAGACATTGGGGAAATCCACTATTGTGCCCTAAGAATATCTACACACATGATCAAATGAATACAATCACATTAGTTTTCTTACACCTTTTACTAGAAGTGACCACTCAAGGACAGATTACGTAGATACATAGGGCCACCTATATGTACTGCATACAGGCTCCTAAAGTTCTCCAGCATCACATCCCTGAACAATTTCTTCCGAACATAGTCCAGCTACCCCCTCTTTTCCTCACTGAATTTCACAAGCACGTCATTGAATATTACTGGTTCTCGAAACACAAAGGTCCTTTTAAACCAGAGACCACTTCCAAAGGCATTACTAGAGAAGGGGTGAATTTGGAAAGAACAGAATAGGAACTGGAATATATGAAGAATTGACTAGATAATGTTTGCACTTTAAATGATAAATACAAAATCATATATTAAGGGATAGCTTGATTCTGATATACTCAGTGATTGCTGCAAAGGGACAAAGAATGTGGTCCTTAGTGTAGATTTGCTCACACTTTGAGGACAATGTAATAATTAAAATAATTGTGGAATAAAACAAAATCAGAAGACAAAGAATATACATATTCCAGACAGAAAGAATTCAAGGTATAGTTAAAGGGAATTCATATAAAAAAGAGATTCTGCAAGACGATGCAGCAATGCAGAATAGCTGTTTTTCTTAGACATACAGTCTTTATAGAAGTTACTGGCATAACAGCTCAGACTATGAATAAATATTTGTTAATGAATAAGTTTCTTGGCTCTCAACATGAATTAACCAGTCCCCCTCTCTCTCTCCAGTCCCTCAACTGTGTTTTTATTAGTACAAACTTTGTAGTCTTGTCTTTCAATGTTTGTGAATAAGTTGTCTACACTATTTTTTTCTACTTCTCCACGTCCTTCTCTTTCTAAAATCTAGTGTAACCTGGCTACTGCCTCCATTAGAAATGAATGGGCAGTACCTCAGCTTACTACTCCAGTAATTTGAAGTGTCTCTCTACCAAGTGGCCCCTTCCTTTGTCCTCCTTAGCATAGCATATTTTCCTCTCTATCTTATGTCCATTCCTTACCATAGCCTTTGAGGTTTCTTCTGCTCCTCTATAAATAAGTAACATTGCTCAGGATTCTGCCCTCAGGGTCCTTTCACTTTTAATTCTAAATATTGGATGATTAGTATCTATAGCTTTAATTTTGATCCACATTCTACAGAGAACAGACACACAAAGAACACATTAAGACTAAAAGAGTATTTCCCAAACTCTATCACTGTCTAAAACAGGTTCAATGCTTAAGAGAAAGTAAGAAATGCATGCTGTTGGGTGAAAATATGCTTAACAAAAACTCAAACACAAAAATGTATATTCTTTTAAGAAACAACTTGGTGACACATTTCCATTAAAGAGTAGGATCCTAATTCACTTGGAACTTGTATGTTTGTGGCTTAGTTTCCATATGCTCTTCCTTGGTGTTTCCCTTCTGAAGAACAGAGTCCTTGCAGGACATATCTGAGGAAGATGAAGGAAAAATCTCAGGGAGACAAATTTTGCCCTGGCAAAACTCTTAATAAACAAAATAGTATATTAAAATATTATTTATCATAATTATCTAAAGAAATTTGTAAAAATAATATTAGGCCTAGTGATTAGAATTCCCAAGGGTAAGGAATAGGTCTTATGGTTTTAAAATTCTAAAAGTGAGGCTGAGATTCTATCAAAGAATACCACCTACTTATTGGCTTTCAGATAACATGCCAAAGTGGTTATAGAGGGTTCAAGAAAATAACTTTGATTTCATCATAACTGAAATCTAACTAAGGCTTAACACTTCAGGCTGAAATTCTACCTGTACCTAAAAATGTTGCATCCAACCAGCCACCTCCTCAGACATTCGGAGTGGGAATTCTACTGTGTGGTTCAGCTTGCTCCATGACTATTATACACAGATTTAAGGTCACCTTGAACTTCAAATACTTATAGAACATAAAAATTTAGAGGTTATCAAAAGCTTTTTTAGCAAGATGTATATCCCAGGTTCACTATTTTTCAGTTCCTCCAAGACTCAAAAGCTATACCAGTGAACTACAGATGCCAGGCTACAGACTAATACTGGTCTCTGACAAAATCATCCTTGATTTAGGGATTCAGGGAAAATAAGTAATATAGTCAGTGTGCTATAATTTTACTTATTTAAAAGACTATTTCAATGTTAAAATGTCTTTTCTCTTGTATGGATTTTTAAAATCCCATTCCTTGAAAATATAGTTGTCTAATCTACATCATCCCATCCCCTACTTTTTAAACTTTTAATGATCTTAGTGTTTGTGAATCATGCATAGACTTCTACTGTACTACTGGACTCAAAGAAAACTGAAATTACCTTATCTTTTAAAAACACTTCTTCATTTCTCAGCAACATGTTTTCTAAATGCTGCAAAAAGGATTGAGGTCTCATTTTTGTCAGGGCTGTAGTACCTTTTAGCGCCCAAGCTGTTCAGTCTCATATTCTCTATGCAAGTCAATATAGTGTTGGTTTTGCTTTTTTGGAAATACATTCAGTGTCTTGAAAAATCACCAACATCTATATTCTGATATCCCCTTATTGCTCTCCCTGAACACAGTTTTTTTCTTCTTAATTCTCCTTCCTATGTTAACCTTTACAATTGTGTTCCTATTTGGTTCAAAGTACCCATGTCCTGTCTTAAGTTCTTTGTGAAGTATTCCTTCAGATCTTTGTCATCATCTAAGCCACCTCTAAGCAGCCCAAGGGCTGTTATTTTGAAAGCTTTGAGATATTCGCACATTCTTATTCCCATTTCTGCACAATAATTTCTCATGTGAAATAATTTTAGTTTGTTCTTTAGCTATTCCATTGCTGTTGTTGTAATGCACCAGACTATTAACAATTTTTTTGTGAACACAAATTTGCTGACCACCCCTCTGTATGTGAAACATACAAATTACTGCCCAAGTGAGCCCAGTCTAGTGTGATTGTTCACACCAAATTTCATTGCCAATGAAAACTTTATTGGGCTCATATTTCTTTCTACTTCAATTTTTTATAGTATTATAGTATACATTTCAAAACCGTCAGGCAAAGTGACAAGACGGCTATATAATTGTATCTAGTAATCACGATCAACCAGTCTACTCCTTTGCTTTCTGTTTAGAATTATACTGCTATGAGAATAAAATGTATGTAGCAAGTCCGTTTGAAACTACATCCTCCTATCTTTTAGATATTTGCTTTCTCTCTCTCTCTCTCTCTCTCTCTCTCTCTCTCTCTCTCTCTCTCT
>JABTXL010006999.1:23606234-23643068 GCA_025134845.1 Neodon shergylaensis
CTCTCTCTCTCTCTCTCTCTCTCTCTCTCTCTCTCTCTCTCTCTCTCCATTTTTTAAAATCAAGGGCTTACCCCTTGCTGCCCTCTAACGTCAGAAGAAGGTAACTTCTTCTTGCTGGAAGGGTTTTCTACTCCTAGTTAACCAAGTATTTCAACCACATCCTCTGTGGAGATCATCACATCATTGCTGCTCCCAGTATGCTGTGAGTTCACCAAGCTCGGGTTTTCTCTGGGAGGATGTCTAAGAGCTGTTCCAGTACCAGCAGCTATAGGTTCTGTTCTTTGGTTTGAACCTCTGGTCTCAGCCACTAAACACAAAGACGGCAGGGATGGCTCAGGGCTTTGTGGAGGCCAGCTGTATATAAATCCAGGAACTGACTGAACTTCTGACCAGATGCCTCAGAGTCACATCTGCCCATGGCAGTCATGCATCTCCAAGCTCTATATGCCCTTAGGACCTCACTTCGTTCACAAAGAGCAAGGTTTTGAGATTTCATGACAGCCAGTTACTTGTTTAGAAACAGTATGGTTCACCGTGATTCAAAACTGCCTTTCATTAGCATTCCAGGACATCTGAGGATGAGAATCTTTTTATTACATGGAGGATGATTTAAAAACAGGTCAATGAATTCTAGGAGCTCCAGACATGGGGCCAATATAAAGCTTCCTCAGAGACTGAAAAAATAAAACATAAACATGACCTACTGGTAATATATCTATTAACATAATGTTTAAAATAAGACAGCATAAATAACCGTCTTTAAATTACCTAGTAAAATAATACCATCTCTTTTATGTTTTGCTTGGAATAGGGAAAATATGTTTCCATTCACGTCATCTACCCCTTATAAAGACAAACACGGATGAAACAAATGGCAAAGAAGGTCACTTCTTAAAAATTAAACTTAAAAATTAATTGAAATTCTATGCATTCTGAGCCATCTGACAATCTGTTTTTGCTTAAAAACAAAACAAAGCAAATCTTCAAACAGGATGTTCAGGCTCAGGCTTCAGTCAACGTGTCTGAATACATTTCTGACATTCTTATTAAAGAACCCAAAGTGTTACGGAAAAATTATGAAAATCTGCAAAAAGCTTAGATCTTAGTTCTTATTCTATGACTTCTAACAAACGTGCAATACAACATAAAATGTTACTTGCTGCAGCCAGAGCAGTATGGACTTGCCGAGGCTGGCCGGCGGTGCTGGGATTGAGATGCAGAGGCTTCTTTTCAGGTGGAAGAACAGCAACCTTTATTTTGCCCTGAGTTAAAAGCCTTTTGTACCTCTACTGCCTGGCCAGAAAGAACACAAACATCCTTGTCAATTACAGACCACAAGGAAGTTCCGCTGTAGGTCAGGGGGAGTGAGGACGGCTAGATCACAACAACTCCCCCTGTTTTATTTTATAAAATAAACGGTGCCTGTCTTTACTAAACAGGACTTATTTCTAGCTCTCCCAAAATAAATCCTTCTTGTAATGAAGCTCTCCTGGGGTAGCTCCTTCAACCCTTAATAGAAGCCCATATTTCTCTCTGTTGGCTGAGGCCCACATTAAAGATTCTTAAATCTGCCACACCTGATGAATACCCATCATTTTGTGACCTGGCCTCACCAGTTGATCCAGGTTTGTCAAACTACTTTTGTTTTATGCAATTATATTGTCTCAAGTTACCAATAACGTTCACAAACACCCTCTCTACCTGTTCTAAAGATCCACCATCAAGGCCATCACTGTGTGAGGATGCACAAGGAAAAGGTGACTGCTCAGTGCCCAGTAGGTGAAAGGCCCTCTGGGCAGGCCCATGGCCCCTGCTGGCATAGAAAATAAATTGGAACCACAGACACACAAACACATACACGTATACACATATATGTCTGTAGTTCCATAAATACTTGTATTATACACACACATTTAAAACAAAACAAGCAAGCATAATGTCATGGGAAAAATGTATCAGTGAACAAGATTTGACTCATCAATTTAAAATTTTGTAGGTGGAAAAGCCCCTAAGAAGTGTAATTGAATGCCAGGAAAAAAAAATGAACTATGGTCTCAAATACTTTTGGAAATAGCATTAAAAAACAGAGTGAAAAAGAAAGAAAAAACCAGAAAGAATGGGGAGAAAAGCTCACAGTTCTTATATTAGAATAAATAAAGCAAAACTGGGTGTGGTAGTGCATGCCTTTAGTCTCAGCACCTGGGAAGCAGAGACAGGCAGATCTCTGTGAGTTCAAGGCCAGCCTGGTCTACAGAACAAGTTCCAGGACAACTAGCGCTGTCACACAGAGAAATTGTTTCCTGAAAAAAACAAAAACAAAACCCACACCAACCAACCAACCAAACTAACAAACAACAACAACAAAAATAAAACAAAGCAAGAACAAAACTACAGGTGTAACAGTATACAGTTTAAAGGGCAGAAATAGCAAAGATACTTATTCTCTATTGTAAATTAGATCAAAACTTAAGTTCAAGTGCATACAAAAAAATCAAGAGACAGAAAAATGTACGTGAGCTCCTGTAGGCCCATATGGTGTGGCAGCCAAGTTATCAAGCCATAGGCCCCACCTGAGGTGGTCCCGTAGCCCTGCCAGGCAGGCTGTGTCTAAGCTAACAAAAGGTCAGGATGTTGTTTTGCTGGAGGATGCCTGATAGAGATGCTAATTCAAACCTATGTGACAGCTAGCATACACAGCAGATAGGTAGTTGTGGACATTGTAATGATTGTTCTGTCTCTTTAAGAGACAAGCCACGCCCACTCCCTCCCCATCCACTGAGGCAGGCTGATCTTCAGCTTCCAGCCTGAATTCTCACTCTTTTCCAGCCCCCTCTCAGAGAGGCAGCTTTGGCCTCTCTCTCTCCCCTCTTTCTCCTCTCTCCCCCCCCTTTCTCCCCCTCTCTGTTCTTCTCCCCTTCTCCCTTTCCTTCCATAACCACTAAATAAATATCCACCCTCACTCTGGATGGTGTGCCTCTGTCTGTCTCTCATCAACTGCAGCCACATGGCTTGCTGCTGGGGACCAGCCACCTTCGGAGACCTGCCGTGGTCTTGTGCGCTGTCCCTGTCTGGTGGTGGCTGCTTTCGGGACCTGCTGCCTGCCACCACTTAAGAACCTGCAGTGTTTCTGCTGCCTGTAATTTTTTAATAATCCATTACAGATGTGACTGAAAGCCATTTACCTGGTTACCTAGGAAACAGAATGCTAATGTATTTTCCCCTTCAGTTAAGTTTTGGTATAAAGACTGGTTTGGAGAATAAACAGGACGAATTCTTTAGGATGTGAACTCAGGACTTCATGAGGGACCACTGAGAATCTGCCTCCCGATAAAGCCATGTGAGTTGTGTCTTTATTCCTGCACATCCATGCCAGTCAGGAGAGAGATAGTTTATGTTGGGGCCTGGCCTAGAGAAATAACTTAGGGTCTGGGCTAGGATGGGACCCCAACAAGCTCCCAAGACTTAAAATAAAAGAATCATCCAAAAATAACAGGACAGAACAGATGATATGATGGGTGCAAGTGGACTAAGATACAGAATGAATTAAAAGCTTGAATGCGTCAGAGAGAGGATTAAATGGTGGAGAGAGTAACACCTAATGAAACACAGCTACTGTTAAATATGTCAAGTAACACACCTGAAAGACATGCATAGTAGTCCCTGAAACAAGAAATGATCCAGCAGAAATGGGAGACTAAGCAACTTTCAAAAACCTTAAAAGAAAAATTAATAACAGAGGACATTGAAAATATGCTCCATTTAATAGCTATCTAAAATTAGGCATAATGCAGTTACTATTCAAATATTCTTGGGAATGTCTACAAAAGCTTTCATGGGCCATCAAAAAGAAAACCCTCAATGCATAGGACACGAGCCAAAATAGTGGAGTAGAGGTCATTTGTTACATTAATGAAAACTCATGAACAACACTAAGCATTAAAACAATTACTTCAAAATGTAAAATTTTGCTCCTTCCCCAAATGAAAACCTTGTTAAAAAAAATCAAAGGAACAGTGGCAAAACGTCTGGAAATTAAAAACAATAAAGCATTGTACATCAAAAACTAAACTTAAGTGTCTAAGTTTTACCCACATTTAACCAAAATGGAGATGATTAGATATCAAATCCAGGGAGTGAAAATCATGCATGTGTGTACAGCTGGAAGGACCTAGGACTGAAAAGCACAAACCAATGAAGTACCCCGTGCAGCTCATTATGGAGGCAGCAGGCCAAGAGGTTGAGGATAATATGCTTGCATTTTATATGTTGTCATTTAAATTTTACGAGGGAGAACAGTTCTAATAGCAAAACCAACAGCATTAAACTGTAATACTGTGGTATAGTTCAGTTAATAGAGTGCTTGCCCAGCATGCCCCAAACCCTGTGCTCAATCCCTTAGCACAGCAAAGATGGGGTGAGGAGATGCTAACCCCAAATCTCAACCATGGAAGGGTGGAGAGAGAGATCAGAAGTTCAATGTTTAGGGCTGGAGGGATGGCTCAGTGGTTGAGAGCACTGGCTACTTTCCCAGAGGACGCAGGTTCAATTTCCAGTAGCCATATAATGACTTACAACCATCTGTAACTCCAATTCCAGGGGATCTGAAACCCTCTTCTGACTTCTGTGGGTACCAGGTAAGCATGTGATGCACACACAAACATTCAGGTAAAATACCTTCTCTAATATAAAATAAAATAAAACACGTAATTTTGAAAAACTTCAAGGTTTACATGAAAGCTTGGTCTCAACAAATAAAACAAGAAATACATTGAATAAACGCCCTTGAAGATGATAGTGAGACTTAAGATAGAGTCGAGGTAAGCCCACTGGCCGTCTGGACCAGAGCAGTGCAAGTGACAGGAATTTGGTTAGATAAATTCAACCAGCTGACAGAAATTGGATGGATTTTATGGCCCAGAGAAACTTGAACAGCTGCTAAGTGTAAAGAATAATATATTTGAAAATGGATGTTGATATAATCAGATTGGTCACAGGTGGAGCAATTGACAAACTAGTCTACTGAAAAACAGAAAATTTATAAAACAGAGTATTTGAAAAATGTAAGATACCCGAAGTTATGACATTTGTCAGGAATGGCTAGGAATGTCTGGGAAAGCAAAGCATAATGAGAAATAGTCTGCCAGGGAAGAATACACGACTAGTTACCCAATACCAAATGATCAGTACTGAAAACATATATACAAGTAGCAGACTGAGAAGGTTGTAGTTATGTATTTAGGGAAATATATGTATGTAACAAAAACTGAAGAAAAAGAGATCATGAAATTGAAAGTTAGCAATGGGAGGCAGATTCATGGGAGGGCTTGCAAAGAAGGGGGAAATGGTGAAGTTATATTATAATATCAATAATAATAATAATAATAAATAGTTCAACTTCCTTTCCCAGGTGACCAGTTCGGTCGCACTTCGTGCTTTACTTTGTAAGACATCAATACCAGCCATTCCCAAACTATCAGCTCAGAACTATTTCTGCCAGAGACACAAAGAAACCCGTAGTGAAATTCTCCTGGCACTGGAGAAGCATATCTAGAAGCACCGACTCTGTAATCCACTATCTCTTGCCACCTCATGCTCTCACGGGTGTCTATCTCTTTTTCTAGCACCCTCTCAGCTCAGCACCCAGGACAAAGATAAAAACCTGACCTTCTCTTAAGCTGGGACTGCACTCCCTTCCTGAATCCATTTTGTGTGATTCCCAAGTTCAGAGTACCTGAGTTCCCATTGCAGAGATTCGGAGACACTTGTGAGCACTTCGTGAGTCCAGGGCTCCCTTCACTCACGCAGGGTCCCAGAGGCAAGTCAAGAGAACCGCTGGTCTTGCTAAATAAACTAGACAGCAAATCTCTGCCCTCACTTCGCGCTTAAAACACAGGCTCACTCAGGAGGCAGAGGCAGGCGGACCTCTGTGAGTTCGAGGACAGTCTGGTCTAAAAGAGTTAGTTCCAGGACAGGCTTCAAAAGCTACAGAGAAACCCTGTCTCAGAAAAAACAAAAAACAAAAAACCCACAGGCTCACCACCGCGCCCTCTTGTGGATATGAACTGATCTGCAAGAAGTAACCAGAGTCTTTTTTTAAAAATTATTTATTTATTTATTTATTTATTTATTTATTTATTATTTATACAGTATTCTGTCTGCTTGTATGCCTGCAGGCCAGAAGAGGGCACCAGACCTGCACCCACACACTGAGACAATGGGGATGTTCTATCGGGAACTCACCAAGGCCAGCTGGCCTGGGTCTGAAAAAGCCTGGGATAAAACTGGTCTCGCTGAACATAGCGGACAATAAGGACTACTGAGACCTCAAGAACAATGGCAATGGGTTTTTGATCCTACTGCACCTATTGGCTTTGTGGGAACCTAGGCAGTTTGGATGATCACCTTACTAGACCTGGATGGAGGTGTGTGGTCCTTGGACTTCCCACAGGGCAGGGAACCCTGACTGCTCTTTGGGCTTACGAGGGAGGGGGACTTGATTGGGGGAGGGGGAGGGAAAGGGGAGGCGGAGGTGGGGAAGAGACAGAAATCTGTAATAAAAAAAATAAAATAAAAACAACTAAAAAAAAAAAAAAGAGGGCAGCAGACCTCATTACAGATGGTTGTGAGCCACCATGTGGTTGCTGGGAATTGAACTCAGGACCTTTGGAAGAGCAGGCAGTGCTCTTAACCGCTGAGCCATCTCTCCAGCCCCAACCAGAGTCTTTAAGGCCCTGCTCACTTTAAGGTCCTGCCAGACATTCATTCATTTGAGTCTTCTGGTGGGCGGTTGAACTGTATCAAACATGCTGGAATTCCCTTCCCCATCTGGAAAAACTGACTCAACACAAACTTTCCCTACTTTCTGCTGCCCCTTATCTACCTGGAATTGAAAAATGGATGTATTTTCCATTGACAAACTTTTAAATATTGAATGGCCTTTATTGATTTATCATTTCACCAATTCATGAAGTTTTGTGTGGTGGTGAAAAATCTTTTGAGATATTCAGTGTTGGCTTGCTGCATGTAAGATGATTTGTGACTGTGTAAAGCTTTATCACTAGCCACTTGGATTTTGTGGTCTGGAATTTAGGTAGGTCTAGGGCTGGATGAGTAATGTGTGTGATTTTGGGCAGTAATGCCATGAGAGGAGGAGGGGACAGGGAAGGGGTGAGGGGGAGGAGGATTGGCTCTAGGACAAAATACAGGTAACTTGACAGGGAAGATCAGCCTGAGACTTAAGATGTAAGAGGCCACATGATAGCTGTGGGGACACAAGGGCAGGAAAGTTTACTCAGAGAGGGAATGCTTAGTAGTATTGTCTGACGATGTGATTGGTGCTTGGATGGATGTACACAGTGCTCCCTGAGCAGAGCAAAGTCAAATTAGTAAATTTAGACCTATGTCAGGAGTTCACTAGGGTAAAAGCAGATGGTACTTAGGAGCGGGTGAGTGTATTTTGTGTGTGTATACACTAATATACTCTACATGCATTATTTTAAAAATTGGAGACTTCATCATCTCATTAAATCATCACCACAACACTTAAGATAGAGATTATCATTGTAAAATTTATTAAAAGGAAACAATGGCAGAGCTAGAGTTCAAGTCCATTTTGCTTCATGCTTACCCAACACCCAGTCAGTGTTTCAAGATTTAGATCATCATTAGCAAAGTACACAAGGGTTGTGGAATGATATTCTATAAAATTGGGGCTGTTATATGTGACTTCCATTGTTTGTGAGAGGAATGATCTTTACAAACGTATTTAACAAGCGGGACAAACTTTAAAATCCCAACTTGTAAAGGTGGTGAGTAAAGAGCCTCGAGATGGCCGTGAGTTAAAAGCACATACACACTCACAAAAAGGCACAGAGGGTAGGAAAATGACCAGCTTTTCTCCCAAGCCCCCTCTGGGAGTGAAGTTTCTCACCAGGTAGCCTCAGTAGGTCCCAGACAGCCTGACAGTGCTCTTTGAAGCGTATTTTCAGGTGGCAGTCACCTGCCGGTCCAACTATCTTAGGGGCACATTTTGATAAGGGTTCTGTCTACATACAACTCTCTGACTGTCACTAAAAAGGTAAAGGATCCTGGTGTCCATGGGAGCTTGGAACTTTTTGCTATAAATTCTATTCCTTTCTATCTTCATGAAATCATCTCTTCTGGGTTGGATCCTGCCTATGTTTATTTAAAGACACAGAAAAACTTGATTCAAGTCAATAGAGCTCCTACTTATTCATATTTTTGTTGAGGCCCTAATATGTGGCAGGTACTATGTGAGAATTTGGAAATTTCTTAGTCTGTTTTACTATTTATTGGTAGAACGCTATCTGCACAGCATAAGAGCCATTACAGATTTCAGCAGAGCAGCTGTGACTACTTGTAAGCAACCCCCCAAGATCAGGCCTGTTGGCATTCCCTGAGAGAAGTGAGCAGAGAGGGTCCTTAGGTAAGATTAGGGGTTCCAGGCACTCTTTGCCTACACTGCCCTCTCACCCATTTATAATTCTGCTAAACTGCACGTTGTTTCATGGTCTTGTGGGGTGCTAAGAGTACAAAGAATGTGAAAGGTCAACTGAAGTGTGGTTGTGGGGATCCCCACCTATGCGACTATGAGGAAGTAATCCATGCTGGGGTCAGACATTTCAGTGATGTTACTGTTTGGGGGTCACTGACACTCCCCAAAGTAATGCTTCACTCATGCCTTTACATAAGTACAGAAAAACTCAAGTTAGACTTTCATGGAATTGTCATTTTGTCTGCTGTTGGGCATCACCCAAGGCGTGCTAAACTTATGCTAAATTATTCCATTCTTTCTCTTGGTGTTATGTCTATGTGCCCTCAGAATGCAGTGTTAAATAGATTGTGGATTGTACTGGCCACTCTGGAATTCAAAGATAATTAAGGCCTAAGTATGATTTGGCTTCCTAGGTCATGTGTCACAGATATTTGCCCACGTTAGCTTCTGACCATCTGAATACTTCTGCTTTTATAGTCCTATGTGAACCTTGGAGGAAGTGAGCCTGCTCCCAGGCCTATGCAGAGGCTAAATGTACCCTAAATTCATTTTCTTTGACTTTGCTGTAGAAGGGCACAGCAAATGACAAGGAATCAGTCAAGTAAACATACTTATATGGAAGTAACATACAAAATGAAAACAGGCTGACAAATTCAGCCAATCTTCTATAAAAAGACTTTATGGGAGATGTGCTCAAGGTACAATGAATACCTATGAGAATGTCTGTCTGTCACATAGTGATGTGGGAGTCCCCTCTATGTGTTGCTTTTCTTGATTAATGAATAAAGAAACTGCCTTGGCCTGTTGATAGGGCAGAACTTAGGTAGGTGGAGAAGACAGAACTGAATGCTGGGAGAAGGAAAGAGTCAGAGAGATGCCATGGATCCGCCTGAGACAGACGGTGAGAATTTTACCTGGTAAGCCACTGCCACTTGGGGATATACAGATTAATAAAAATGGGTTAAATTAATATAAGAGTTAGCCAATAAGAAGCTAGGGCTAATGGGCCAAGCAGTGTTTTAATTAATACAGTTTCTGTGTGGTTATTTCCGGGCTAAGCTAGCTGGGCAGCCAGGACAAACAAGCTGCCTGGCTCTCCTTGCAACAATATAGTGTCATGTAAAACAAAAACACTCTATGGAAATCTTTAAAATAGATGATTTTAAATAGAACTTTCAGATTTCCACAAGTTTGAGAAGGTAGTACAGAGTTCCCATATGCACTAGAAGCTGTGTCCCCTCTTAAGTTGCTTACATTATTAAGTATAGTTGCTACAATTAATAACCTTGGTTATATTTTTATCTGAAGTTCAGACATTCTTGATCAGATTTCTTTAGTTACTTTATTTGCTTGCCTTGCACTTGCCCGTTAACATTTTCCTAATTTGTGATCGCCTCACAGGTTACCATATTCCATGTAATTATTGTACATCTGTAGGTTCTCCATGACTGTGATATTTTCTGAATTTTCCCATTTTTTATAACCTTAACACTGTCCAGGAAGTGTGTCAAGGTGTTTGTATGTCCTTCCATTGTTGGATTTTTTCTGGTATTTTTCTCATGGTGAGACTGAGCTTATACATTTGGTTTGGCAATAACGGTTACAGGGACAAGAATAGAATACCATTTTCATCACATCAAATTAAATGTTCCACCAACATGCCTAATTATTATTGCTTTAACATATATATCATTGAAACATGTTTTATCCTAGCCATTAATCAGAGTTGGACAAGATAAAATGAAATAATAGTTCAATAAGTAGCTTTGAAAATGGATAAATGGATTAAGAAAAGAAGTCAAAGTAGATGCAACATAGCCTTCCCTGAGGAGAGTCTGTTCTACTGCAGATCCAAGCTGAAGTCTAGGACTCCTCATGCACATTCATGGGAACTTTTATAAGGGCTACTAATGGGGAACTCTTTAAACACGTGACTTAGCATCCTCCGCAGACATGAAAGTAAGTAGAGATGATAGAGAGAAGTAGCTCCTAGTCTGATCATTTGGACCAAGGCTTTATGAGAACCTGAAGTGGGCATTGAAAGTGGCCATTCTAAGAAGCTAAGATGTGAGATGCGGTACACTAGCATCCAAGGTTGTGAAGGCATCAATTTAGGATAGAACTGTCAATTTCTTAAATTCTGATTCCTCTTCAGTTTGAAAGAAAATATTTTTGTTGGGCTTATTCAGTGGAAGAGGACTATAATGCATGCAGGGCAAAAAGATTCACAGCCCATCGAGGAAACCCAAGGGACTCAATGGGGCAGCACCCTGGAGTCAGGAGCTGAGGCAGAAGCCATGGAGAAGTGCTGTTTACTGACTTGTTCTTCATGGTTTACTTAGCCTGCTTGCTTACAGAACACTATTTCAGGAAGTGCCTATACTCACAATGCCTGGGCTCTCCTGTATTACTAATTAAGAGATTTCCCTACAGCCAGGCCTTATGGAGGCCATTTCTCAGTTGAGATCTGTCCCCTCAGATGACAAGACCATTTTGCCAAATTGACATAAAACTGGGATTTGTGGCCTGTGATATTAGATTTAGCTGTGCTTTTGCCTAAAACAGGTCTATGGCAGCTGAATTATGTACACATTAAAATAGTACCTACCACCTTTAATAATAATAACAACAATAATAATAAACCCTAATTTTCCACCCTTTTCCCTTTCTTTGTGTTATGGCTTAGAGTGGTCACCATTTTCACAGCATGTTCTTCTGTTTCACAATTCTTCCTGAAATGACTTAATTAATAATAGCTTCCCTAAATCCTCCTCCATTTTCAAGGATGTTACCATGGTGACCAAACCCAGACCCACGGGTCATTTCTTGTGTAAGAAGGACATCCTTGCAGCTAGACTCCCAAAGGCTCCTCTGACATCCTTGTTCCTCAGACTATAAATTATGGGGTTTAGCATTGGAGTCACCACTGTGTAGAACACAGATATTATCTTATCCGGGTTCTTTGTGGTTTTGGTGTTTGGCTGCATATAGTTAAATATTCCAGAGCCATAGAAGAGGACAACAGTGCTATGGGAACCACAGGTTGAAGAGCCTCCTCTCCCCAGACTGCATCTGGATCACAGTGGAGATGATGTTCCAGTTGAGATGAGGATGAAGGAAACAGGTGTTAAGAGGATCACTATGCCCATTGCAAAGATGGCCATTTCTGTGCTGTAAGTATCTGCGGAAACCACCTTTAAAAAAAGCAGGAAGTTCACAAAATTAATGTCTGACTGTGTTCTGACCTTTATAGGGAAGATGGAAAGCAGCAGTACTCTATTAGGGACACTAGGAGCCTATGCGCCAAGGACCCTAGAGCCAGCTGGAGACAAAGTTGTTGGGTCATAATGGTGGAGTAGTGCAGAAACTTACACACAGCCACATGCCGGTCACAGGACATCACTGCTAGCAGTGCACACTCTGTACATCCAATCTGAAGGGTGACTATTACCTGTGTCACACAGCTTCAAAAAGAAAGAGTTTTCCTTTTTGCAAAGAAGTGGAACAATACTTGAGGAACAACGCTATTTGAGAGACAGAGATCTGCAGAAGAGAAGTTTCTAAGAAAAAAGTACATGGGGGTATGAAGTTGAGAATTCATGAAGATGAGGATAAAGATGAGCAGGCTTTCAAATATAGTTAGCACATCAATGATGAAGAAAAGAACAAACAGAAGGATCTGAGTTTGTGCATCTTGTGAAAGACCTAGCAACAAAAACTCATCCACAAAAGTCTGGTTTTTTTCTTTCCATTGAGATTTATGTTTGTTTATTTGTTTGCCACAAACAACAAGAACACAATATGATTAAGTTTATTAAATTAAGTCCTATAGAAAGAGTTTGTGTTAAAACTGACATCTATTTGGATATTTCTAGGATTTTATATTTTTTATCTAACATGTTCTAATGAGTGCATATGCTTATTTTTATTTTAATTATTTGTGTATAGTTTACATCAACCTCATTTCCCCCAGATCTTTCTTATTAAAAAACCACTACTGTTTTTTAATATATAAAATGCAATATAGTATAAAGTCTTCCTGGGAAGGGTGGAGATATGGCTCAGATATTCTATTCTGACCACAATAATCTGCAACTAGAAATTAACAAGAGAAACTACAGAACACATGATTCTCATAGCGATTAAATGACAAAGGGGTCACTGAAGAAATGAAGAAGGACTTCAAATAATTTCTATAATTGTATGAAAATGAACACCACGCATCACCATCTATGAGATAATATGACAACAGTCCTAAAAAGGAAATCCATAAATAAAAGCAATTACACTAAAATAATTAGGGATATTTCAAATAAATGACTTACTTATACACTCTAGGGACATGGAAGAACAATAACAGCCAAACAAAATCAGTAGGCAGAAATAATTAAGGTCAGGGCTGAAATTAAAAAAAAAAATTATAAAAATAATGTAAAATAGCCAATAAACAATTTATCCTCAGAAAGGATAAAGAAGATGAACAAACTTTATCTAAATGAATTTTAGCTAAACTAAACTATCACAAGACAGTGACAGAAGACCCAAATTGAAAGAGGTGAAATTTGAGACATCATGACATGTACAAATTCCATTAAGTTGTAATATCTCACAAAAACGGATGTGTTTATAGATGTATGTGACCTATAAAATTGAATCAAGATAAATAACTTAAGTAGTTCTGTATTAAGCACTTAGATGTAAACAGCAATAACAAATCTTGCTAAAAATTGTCCAGGCACCAATGAATTAACCTTAAAGAATCAGCACCAAGCCGGGCGGTGGTGGCGCACGCCTTTAATCCCAGCACTCGGGAGGCAGAGGCAGGTGGATCTCTGTGAGTTCGAGGCCTGGTCTACAAGAGCTAGTTCCAGGACAGGAACCAAAAAGCTACAGAGAAACCCTGTCTCGAAAAATCCAAAAAAAAAAAAAAAAAAAAAAGAATCAGCACCAACACTTTTCAAATTAACATAAAGAAGAAAAGGGGAGACTGTTGTAATTTAAAAAACACTGCAAAGAGATGTCACACCATACAACAGGGCTCACATGGGAGGTTTATTGGAAGAGGAGAGAGGAGGGGCCAGAGAGGGGATCAGAGACTGGTCCTTATGGACAAGAGTGGCAGAAGAGAAAGGAAGAGAAGAAAGGGAGGGGGAGGGGAGGGGCGGAGAGGAGAAGGGAGGGGGAAAGAGAGGAGAGAGTGGCCAGGCGCACCTTTCTTAAAAAAAATATTTATTTATTGTGTATACAATATTCTGTCTATGTGTATGCCTGAAGGCCAGAAGAGGGCGCCAGACCTCATTACAAATGAGTTGTGAGCCAGCATGTGGTTACTGGGAATTGAACTCAGGTTCTCTGGAAGAGCATTCAGTGCTCTTAACCACTGAGCCATCCTTCCAACCCCAGGCGCACCTTTTAAAAGGGAATGTAGTGAATGTGCACAGGAGGTGCTCTTAGTGGCTACAACTGGGGACTTATCCTGTCGGACTCTAAGGGCAGGCCAGTATGGACACCTAAATTCTAACAGAGACTGCTACTAAACTCTCTTCACAAAACCAGTATCATGTTTGTATCACAGCTGAAAATGACACAGCATCCCCCTAGCCAAAAGAAAAAAGTGTAGCCCAATCTGGTTGATGAGCACAGATGCAAAACTTCCCAATAACTACAAGCCAAATTCAGGAACACATCAAAAGATCATTTTTTTTCACTCTACACGCTTTTATTACAAGACTACTGAGCATATGAGGGAAATCCATCATTCAGTAACTACATCTAAACCACAAATATTTGAAAAAAAAAGAAAAAATTGTTTCACTAAATTATAAGATTAAACCATGAGATCATTCTTTATGATCAACTTTGCTTCATACCAGGCATGTAGTGATGGCTAAACATATGCAAATCAAAAAGTACATCAGATAAATGTATTCAAGAACAGAAATCACATGCCCATGAAAAGGCTTTTGACAAAATCTAATATTGTTTCATGATAAGAAAAAATCCCGAAGGGACTAGAAATAGAAGGATTTTGTCTCAAACCAATTCCACTCACACCAACCTAGCATGCTTAACTTTTCTTAGTAATTGATTTGTGTTGAATTTTCATTCCCTCATCTGGACAACTTAGGATTCTGAAAATGTATACGAAATTTTAGAATAATGTTAAATACATGATATTTGCCCAAATCTCATAGCCCTGATTATAATAGTTAGATGTATTTGTTATGCTCTAATCACATGCAGACATGCTAATTATCTTCCTATAATGTTATCTAGGACACACTATCTTCCTATTCTGCAGATAAACTGTCTCAGACTCATACCGGGAGTGTATGTTGGAGCTAATCTTCAATCCAATATTCCGTTTCTTCTAGAGACCAAATACTTAATTGGAATTATGTAGTGTTTCTCCAAAAAAGCCCTGGAGGACCTAGTGATAGGACCTGTAAGCAAGATGGGAGTCATATGTATGTGTTTTTTTCCCATTCTCGTCACAGCCCTTTGGGAGACTTTTGCAAGCAAACACAGCTCAGGATCCATTCACGCTAATAATTCAGAATTCTCCTGAGAACTATAACTGCTCCAGAGGCAGCTTCTAACATCTCCACTTTTTACTTCATTCACCTCATTTAAAAGGAGCTACTGTGAAACAGTATATTCTGAAGACACTGATAAAACTTTCCATACAGCAGGAAGCTGTGAGAGACAGTGAGGATTTTTTTTTTTCCTACCTTGTCTTAGTCTTAATTTTCAAGTTTTGACCAAGCTCTTTGCCTTTATGGAAAGATGCCTGCTCTCTGCTTAGATAATGCCTTAACAAACACCATTCTAGGGCTTTCTCCTTCAAGGCTGAAATGTACTCGTTAATTCTGATATGCTAATTTAATCTTTAGTTTTTCTCTAGAAGAGAACATTTGGCAAGATTGGTAAAGTAATAAGACAAGGCCTGAGGTGAACTAAGGTGGGAAATAGGTCAGAATGGGAATGAATTGTTTTTGCTTACATTGGATTCATAGTGTTTACATATCTTTTGGCTTAGATATAGCCAACATAATTTTTTTTTAGGATAGCTCTATCTTATCAAATCATAATTACAACATTAAATTCCCTGTGAAGAAGAATGCCAGTACTCATCTTATAGAAACATAAGCAGAACTTCCATGGAGTCAGGTTTGGTCTTTGTGTGTGTGTGTGTGTGTGTGTGTGTGTGTGTGTTTACTGGAAGGGTGTTTATCTGTAAAGAAATGGACATTTTCCCCAAACTGTAGAAAAAGCTAAATGAAATGTTAGAAATCTTGACAGTGGAAACGATGTTTTAGAAGAAATTTCTTGGCCTTGCGGACAAGTTTGCAGTCACCTGGGGGAACATTTTCACCTTAATATTTGCATGGTAGATTTTTTTTAAGACAATGAGGGAGGTTGGAGTCTCAATTTGTCATGACACCCCAGAGACAGAGCCCTACCATGTACCAAGTCATAGTTACATTAGTCTTGAATTCACAGTCACCTGTCTCTGAATATTTTGACTTAGGTTAAAATCAGTACAAGAACACCGTAGATTTTTATCATGTACCACAGATATTTGATGATATGGTTCACATAATATTTGATGTGAATAAAGGTGATTCTGATGTGGTCACTGTCTTTGGTCAGCTACAGGCACCCAGAAAGGCATAAGTTTTAAAGTTTAATTTATTAACATGTACTTAGCAGGTAATTAGATAATGATGCCAACGTATTTGTGCATCTGAGAGTAAGTATTGTGCGTGGGTATGTTTGTGTATATGTGTCTATTGTGACTGGAGGTTTACAGTGGAGAATGAGAAAAGATACTGTGAGGTAAAATTCTAAGAGTGAACAGCTGTGGGTAAATGGGATATGGCTATACGCTTTTGCCATATAGGAACGTAACAATACTTACTCTTCAATGTCAGCTTGACTGCTTTTAGAAGTCACCATAGAAGCACACCTCTTTGTGTACCTGTGAGGATATTTCCAGAAAGGTCTGACTGAGGATAGAAGGCCCACTCTGGATGTAGACAGTGCCATTTTGTGGACTGAGATCTAGGAAAGAATAAATAGGGAGAACAGACTAAGTTCCAGTATTTATCTCTTCCCTGATTCTTGACCATGGATGTAATGTGAACTCACCCATACCCTTACTTCTGTTCTCACAACTTCCCCACCATGATGCACTGAACCCTTTCCCTGTGAGCCAAAACAGACCCTTCCTTCCTATATTGACTTTGTTAGGCATTTTTTTTTAAATATTTCTTATAGTTTATTTAACTTTAGTTTTTTTTTTATGTGTATTGCTATGAAGTGTCAGATCCCCTGCAATTGGATCTTCAGACAGTTGTGAGCTGCCATGTGGGTGCTGGGAATTGAACCCGGGTCCTCTGGAAGAGCAGTCAGTGCTCTTAACCGCTGAGCCATCTCTCCAGCCCCCTTTGTTAGGCATTTTGTCACAGAGACAATAAAAGTATCTGACAGGTGGTGCGGGGCTTGTGCCACCTTGTCTTGTTAAGAGTGTCTACACTAAGGAACTAAAGCATTAGTTAAACACAAGTGCTGTAGGACCTTCCCCCTTAGGGCTATCCCAACTTTATTCTTAAAGCCTGTTTTGAGTTGAAACGTTGTGTCACTTAGTCTGACAGCTCCATCCAGATGCTAAGAGCCTGTTAGTAGATCAGGTGAGATGTGCTTTTGTCTTTTTCATATTTTAATGCGTTCAGTGGTCCTCAGTCTGTACCAAAATGTGTTCTTTGATCTGGGTGTGAAATTTCTATTTCTGTTTTACTTTTCTCTAACAGACGTTGACATCTTCTAAATTCAGGAACCAAGCTAAACTAGCATTAAAATATCTGACTTTTCCAGCAGTAGAACTCCAAAGTATTTTATATTACATGTATTTGTTGACCATGTCTCTAAATACTTAAAGCTATCATTATTTTGAAATAAAGTTGTTCCAGACCCACCATCATAAATAACAATGTGCTGATAAAGATATATCATATTCATTATCGTGCTGATAAAGCTCAAAGTTGTTGTTGTGTTTATCTGTTTTCTAAAATTATCTTGATAACTGTGTTTTTAATATGACTGATTCATTAGTGATTATTTGTATATTTATTTTTTTGCATTTTAAAACACTATTTTGAAAACCTTTTCCAGATAAAGAATTAGATAACTTAACCCTTTCACAAGACCTTAAACTTTATACTTTAAATTTTCTTTATTTTTGAAAAAGCATTATGAAATTGATTATTATTCAAAATTTATTCAATCTCTCTAAGGATATTAGCACGCCTTCTAAAAACTCTGCCCAAGTATAAATAAAAGTATCTTCATTTACTCAATTCATGATCACAAACTGAACAATAAACTCGATTTCTTCTAAAGGAGCTGGTGAGACTGACATAATTTTCTTTTCTTTTTCTTTTTTTTTTTTTGGATTTTTTTTCAAGACAGGGTTTCTCTGCAGCTTTTGGTTCCTGTCCTGTAAATAGCTCTTGTAGACCAGGCTGGCCTCGAACTCACAGAGATCCACCTGCCTCTGCCTCCTGAGTGCTGGGATTAAAGGCGTGCACCACCACGGCCCGGCTCTGACGTCATTTTCAAAGGACATTTCATAGTCTTTGGGAGGGGTAGATGATAGATAATGGGAGGAAATGAAAGATGATTGGCTCAATGCAGGGAGTTAGTACTGTTTGCGCATACCAGGAAACCAGCTGAGCTGATGGCTTACATGGAAGTTCTGTTATGGTGAGGATGTGTCTACTGTCTTGGAATTTCATTCATATCATGCTGATAGAGCCACAGCTGATGCTGTGGATTGCCAAAAGTTATCAATCGGGTTTACCTTTTTTTCTCTACTTAAGAAAGCCGTGAGTTTGATAAGATATTTTGGCTCTTTGAATCCTTACACCTTTGTGACTGTCCTTTCAGGGAAGAGACAGCATGTCCAAAGTATCTTTGAAAAATTCAAACCATCATAAGATGGATGGAATGTGATGAGAAGGGCATACACCTCCAGGAGTTCATTGCTAATACACTGGAACCTCACATTGTAGTTTTACAGATTAATGCAATCTGATTCATCATTGCATTATTAGAAATCTGACATCCAGATGACTCTTCTCACCTACTCACCACTTGCCAGATGATACCAACAACAGATGTTCCATCTCACAAAACACTGTCGTACAAACCTCGGGAATGTCCAAAGTGCTGCAGATTGATATTCTTCTGGACAACTAGTAAAGTGAACTTTTGAAATGTTTCCCAGTGATTGGGGTTATCTCTAGGTCCTCCAAAATTTGAAGCAAATAATGTTTATATTATACAATCTGTATTCAGAGAGCCTTCTTGCTGAAAAAAGAGATGAACTATGAGACAGACAAATCAAACTCAGGTGACCGAATTTCTCCTTCTGGGACTCTCTGATGACCCCCACACTCAGAAACTGCTATTCATCTTATTCCTGGGTGTCTATCTGGTCACTGTGCTTGGAAATCTACTTCTCATGTTTCTTGTTCGGATTGACTCTCAGCTTCACACACCTATGTATTTTTTTCTGTGTAATCTGTCACTGGCTGATCTCTGCTTTTCTACCAACATTGTTCCTCAGGCGCTCATCCATCTCCTTTCACAGAAAAAGGTTATTTCATTCAGACGTTGTGCTGCTCAGCTTCTGCTCTTTCTCATTTTTGGGTGTACACAATGTGCCCTTTTGGCTGTGATGTCCTATGACCGGTATGTGGCTATCTGCAACCCTCTACATTACCCTAGCATCATGACATGGAGGGTTTGTATCCAACTGGCTATAGCATCATGGACTAGTGGCATTTTAGTATCTCTGGTGGACAGTACTTTCACACTAAGTCTTCCCTATCGAGGCAGCAACAGTATTGCTCATTTCTTTTGTGAGGCCCCCGCACTGTTGATCCTGGCATCTACAGACACTCACACTTCAGAGATGGCCATTTTCCTCATGGGGGTTGTGATTCTCCTCATACCTGTCTCCCTAATTCTGGTGTCCTATGGCCACATCATAGTGACTGTGGTCAAGATGAAGTCAGCTGCAGGAAGACTCAAGGCATTTTCTACCTGTGGTTCCCACCTCATGGTTGTCATCCTTTTTTATGGGTCAGCAATTATCACCTACATGACACCAAAGTCTTCCAAAGAGCAGGAGAAACTGGTGTCAGTTTTTTATGCAATGGTGACACCTATGCTTAATCCCCTCATATACAGCCTGAGGAACAAAGATGTCAAGGGAGCTCTGTGGAAAGTAGCCACGAAGAACTTCTCAAACAGGCTTAGAATCACCCACTGACTCAGCTCCTCTTGACTTCCTAAGTATAACACATGCTAGATAGTCTTCCTTATGAATGTAAGTTATGGTAAAATGCTCATCATTGGGTGTTATCCAAGAACACACACATTAAAATTTATCCAATACTTTCTTTGTGGAGAGAGAAGGAAATAACACATGGAGCAAAAAGGGGGAAGACATGCTTCCTCTCGATATATCCTTTGACAGTGAAGACCTTTTAGCTTCTGTATTTTTTTGTGTGAATATACAATGTATCTTTTCAGCAGTGATGCTCTATGATTGGTATGTGGCAATTCGAACCCTCTGCATTTCCCTAACATCATGACCCAGATATTTTTTCTAAGAATTAGAAAATCTCTTAATACAAAAATCTATCTTTAAACTATGGCATATGCTGTTGTCTATCCTTGATCCTAATCTAGGTGTTCTTTTGTCATTTCTTAATCTCTTTACATCTTCAAATAAAAATTTGAAAATATTGCTTAATATCACACCATGCTCTAGGTGCTACTTATGTGTGCATTCATGTGTGGTGTGGCTGTGTCAGGGGTGGGTAATGAAGGAACCAGAACAATGAAGTAGAATAAATGAGCCTGTCTTTACTGTCCACACTCTTTTTTAGAGACTCAAATATACTATTTATCAGGATAAGCCTCATAAATATGAATATAAAGATTTAAAACCATTAAGAAATAGTGACATGCCTCAAGTATGTCATTAACTCCATGCCTGAAGGACTAAGTGGATGGAACTAGGAACCAGGGATGGTAGCTGTGTACAAAAACCACCAGGCAAGAGCTGTGAACTAGGTTAGATGTGTGAGCAATCAATGAGAAAAGTTATCTAAAGGTAATTCTCTCCTCTGATACTGTATTCCAAGTAAAATCCAGAGAACAAGGAAACCTATTTATACAACCCATAAACCCACCAGGAACTGAGTCAAATAGAAGGCACTGAGGATAGAGGATTCATCTGAAAGGGTCAAGAAAGGTGGAATTTACTCTTTTTCCCCTCACCATGCATTTGCTCATTGTCCAGTGATTAATTCATGTTTGTAGTAAAGAGAACACTGGTGCGGGAGGTCCTTCTATGTGTTGCTTTTATTAGTTAATGAATAAAGTACTGCTTTGAGCCTATGGCAGGGGAGAACAGAACTAGGCAGGAAAAGCTAGGCTGTATGCTGGGAGAAAGAAGGGTGAAGTCAGAGAGAAGCCTTGGAGCTGCCGGAGATAGATGCTGGGAACCTTACTGGTAAGCCATAGCCATGTGGTAATATACAGATAATAGAAATGGGTTAAATTAATATGTAAGCGTTAGCAATAAGAAACTAGAGCTAATGGGCCAAGCAGTGATTTAATTAATTCAGTTTCTGTGTGATTATTTTGGGACTGAGAGGCCAGGAACCAATGAGCAACTCTCTCTCCTTCCTACAACAGAACACCAAATTCCATCAATGACTTTATCATTGTGACTTCATAGTGAGAGTACATATGCTTGACACCTAAAAGGATAGCATTGTCCATATTTACTCATAGGAATGAGGACAAAGAGTGAAAAAAGAAGCAAACCATGACAATTGATTAGGAAATAAACCTTTATTTCTGAGTAATCAGACCTAAACTGGTAGTTGTAATGTTTTTTTTACTATGGTGGTTGCATCTTAAGCAACTACTGTCCCAACTGGCAATTGCAATTGCAATTGCAGCTACCAGCAGTGGCCACATAAGCTGCAGTCAGGCAGGAATTCTGTTCCCTCAGGCAATAGCTCTATGAAGGCACCTAAAGGAAACTTTAAATTTCTGTCAGGATTAGAATTCTGGATTCAAAAGTTGAAAAGAAATTCTGCTCACTCAAAGAAGCTAAATAGCAAGTAGCTAACCTTCTCTTCCTGCTCATGTCTCCATAAAAAATGAGGTGTCCTTCTGCTCAGCCCCCACTTAAAAAAACGCTAGCTACACGTAGTTTTCCCTACCACTTCCTGTCAGTTGCTGACTCTGCCTCCTGACCCCATGTTAATTTTATTTAGCCAAACAAATGTAACATGTCTTTGCATCGTTAATCAAAGCAACAGAAACCAATGTAACACACCTTTACGCAGTTAAAATAATATTCTCCAACTGTCTTCATGGATTTGTTTCTGCATTAGCCTCTATTTGTGGAAATTTGTTGGCAGTGGTGACCTAAAATTTCTCTCCTGAGAATAAGCTCATAGATTTCTTTTTGTTGATTTTTTTAACTTCTGTTTAATTAGTGCTTGTGTTCAAAGAAGTGTTAATGATGGTGAATCTTTTTGATTTCAAACACAGCCTTCCTTGACTCGAGGGTTTTCAGCAGCCCTATTTGTTCTTGGAAATAGAAACAACCACTAAGGCAGCATTATAATTTTACTCCAGTTTTCTATGATTCTCTCCATTATTTTTTAAATGAAGGCACTTAGTGCTATGAACTTCAGAACTGCCTTCACTGAATCCCTGAAGTTTTGGTATTTTATATATTCATTTTTATTCAGTTTGAGAATGTTTTTAACTTCTTTCTTGTTTTTTTTTCTTGACCATTTTTTCTTTCAGTAGTGATCCATTTCTCATTTGGTTCAGTTTCCTTGCGTTTGCAAGCTTTCTGTTATTTCTGATATCCAGGTTTAGTCAATAGTGGTCAGACAGGATGCATTTGTTGTATCTGTTAAGACTTGCTTTGTGTTTGCTATGTGTTTGAGAGGTCAATTTTGGAGAAAGTGGCACGAGGTACTGAGAAGAAGGTATATTCTTTTGTATTTGGATTAAATCTTCGGAAATATCTGTTGGGTCCATTTGGTTTATAATGTTAGCTCCAGCATTTCTCCTTTTAGATTTTGTCTATATGACTTGTCTAAAGACCAGAGTGAGGTATTGAAGCTTCTCACCATCAGTGTGGGAGGGTCAAAATGTGCTCTAAGCTGAGTAGTGTTTCTTTTACAAACTTGGGTGCCTGTGCTTGGCACATGCCTACGCTTGGCACATAGATGTTAAGAATTGCAATGTCTTCTTGGTGAATTTTTCTTTTGATGAGCATCTAGTGTCCTTCCTATATCTTCTGATAAGTTTTCATTTGAAGTCTATTTTTTCAGATATTAATATTAAAATGGCTACACCAGCTTGTTTCTTTGGTCCATTTGCTTAAACTTTCTTTTTCCACCTTTTTACTTTGAGACAGTATCTCTCCTTTGATGTTAGGGTGTGTTTCTTGGGTGCTGCAAAAGAATGGATCTTGTTTTGGAATCCATTCTGTTAGTTTGTGTTTTTCATTGAGACATTGAGACAATTGATGTTGAGAGATATAAATGAGCAGTGTTTGTTGATTCCTGATACTTTTTGTTGTGTGCTTCCTCTCTTTTGACTTGCTGGTCTGTGATTATTTATTCCTTATTTTTTTTGGGGTGTTGTTAACCTCTTCTGTAGTTAGGTTAGAATTTTCCTTTTAGTGCCTTCTGCAAGGCTAAATAGATATTGTCTAAATTTTTTTTTATCATTGACTTATTTTCTTCATTTATTTTGATCAAAAGTTTTGCCAGGTGTCGTAGTTTGGACTGGGATCTTTGATCTCCTATAGTTTGTAGACCAAATGTTTAGCCCCTCCTGCCTTTGAGGATCTCCATTGAGGTTTCATTCTAGTGGGTGTGCTTTTATGTTGCATAGTCTTTCTCCCTTGAAGCTTTTAATATTCTTTCTTTGCTTCATTTTTTTTATTGTGTGCCCAAGGGACTTTCTTTTCTGGTCTAGTCTATTTGGTATTTTGTATGCTTCTTATACCTAGAAGGTATCTCTTTTGTTAGGTTAGGAAAATTTTCTTCTATGATTTTGTTGAAAATATTTTCTTTTTCTTTAACCTGAGTTTTTCTTTCCTCTATTCCTGTTATCTGTAGATTTGTTAGATTTGATCTTCTCATAGTGTCCCAGATTTCCTGATTTTTTTTTCTGCCAGGATTTTTTAAATTGTAGATTTAACATTTTTTTCTATTGTCTCTTCAGTGTCTGAGATTCTTTTCCATCTCTTGTATTCTATTGGAGAGGTTTGTCTCTAAGGTTCCTGTTTGAGTTTCTGAATTTTTTTATCTGCTGATTTCCCTCATTTTGAGTTTCCTTATTCATTTTCTTCTACTATTGTATTTTAATAGATTTTCTTAAGGTATTTATTATTTCCTCTTTTAAGACCTTTATGATATCCATAAAAGGCATTTTAAAGTCTTTGTCTTGTATCTCAGATGTGTTGCAAGTCTCAGCACCTACTATGGTAGGGTCTCTGGACTCTCGTGGAGACATATTGTCCTGGCTATTATTGATTATGTGTTCTTGTTATCTTTTAGCTATCTGGGCTTGGGAAGATTGTGAATCTAGGTACTGATATCTGGTCTTATTTTTGTTAGGTAGATGTTTCTTTTGCCCTCTCTAGTCTTAGGAGAGTGGGTGGCTGTATGTTGCCTACTAGGGAATTCATCTGAGTTCCTACTAGATATGGCCACTGTGAGTTCCAGGTAAAATGTGTTTCTAGCTATTGGGGGTAACTCATAGAAATGAGAATGGGGCCCACAGGAGGGAGGATGATCTACCAGGATTTGCTTAGTCTGCTGGTAATGGGAGCAGAGAGTCAAGAAAAGCCACTATAGGTAACTGTTCTACTAAGTAGCTGAACATGAGACTACGGGATTGTTCTGCCAAGGAGCATGCTCTGCTAAGGAACATGAGACTATAGGATTGGATATGCAGAAGAGGAGGGAGAGTGAAGACCTCAAACTTGCCTCCCTGCTTTCATGGCCCATTTGCTTGGCAGTCTTGGGTGGTAGGTTTCCAAGGAATGCCTGCTGGAACTGGGGCCTGGGATATTGGGGTGAGTTGGATGAAGAAAATTTGGAGGGGATATCCATGTGATACACTGGTAGTGAGGAAGGGAGGCTACAGAGGAGGCCTGCTCCAATGAGATTGTGGGAATGAATTTGGAAGAGAGGAGGCAAGCATGAATGTCTACAGTTAGACAACTACTTCCCTGTCCATATTGAATTTTCAATAGTGGTTATACTGAATGCATTTTTGCCATGTTAGGTACTTTTTATTTTATACTTTTTAAGTATCAAGTAAGGTACATGTTTTATGTTCAAGTTTTGTTCCCAAATGTTCAAGTTTTTCAAAGATATTGAGTATGCCCTCCTGTACATATTTCTACAATCTCACTCATGTGCTTGTGTGAATTTAATGTATGGCATATGTACAGAAACCTATGGAGCTCAAAAGAGGGTATCAGATCCCATGGAAATTAAGTTAGAGGGCTTGTAAGCTACACTTGGTGCTGAGAATGGAATCTGTGTCCTCTGCAAGAACTAATGGGGATGTTCTATGGGGAACTCACCAAGCCCAGCTGGCCTGGGTCTGAAAAAGCCTGGGATAAAACCGGACTCGCTGAACATAGTGGACAATGAGGACTACTGAGAACTCAAGAACAATGGCACTAGGTTTTTGATCCTACTGCACGTATGGGCTTTGTGGGAGCCTAGGCAGTTTGGATGCTTACCATACTAGACCTGGATGGAGGTGGGTGGTCCTTGGACTTCCCACAGAGCAGGGAACCCTGATTGCTCTTTGGGTTGACAAGGGAGGGGGACTTGATTGGGGGAGGAGGAGGGAAATGGGAGGCGGTGGTGGGGACAAGGCAGAAATCTTAAAAAAAAAGAATAGCAAGGACTCTGATGAGCCATCCCTCAAGCCATCTAATTTTCTTTTTTTTAATTATTATTTACTTATTTATTAAAGATTTCTGTCTCTTCCCCACCACTGCCTCCCCTTTCCCTCCCCCCCCCAATCAAGTTCCCCTCCCTCGTCAGTTCAAAGAGCAATCAGGGTTCCCTGCCCTGTGGGAAGTCCAAGGACCACCCATCTCCATTCAGGTCTAGTAAGGTGAGCATCCAAACAGCCTAGGCTCCCACAAAGCCCATACGTGCAGTAGGATCAAAAACCTATTGCCATTGTTCTTGAGGTCTCAGTAGTCCTCATTGTCCGCTATGTTCAGCGAGACCAGTTTTAACCCAGGCTTATTCAGACCCAGGCCAGCTGGCCTTGGTGAGTTCCCGATAGAACATCCCAATTGTCTCAGTGTGTGGGTGCACCCCTCGCGGTCCTGAGTTCCTTGCTCATGTTCTCTCTCCTTCTGTTTCTGCTTTGGACCTTGAGATTTCAGTCCGGTGCTCCAATGTGGGTCTCTGTCTCCTTTCATCGCCTGATGAAGGTTAATATTCAGGAGGATGCCTATATGTTTTTCTTTGGGTTCTCCTTCTTATTTAGCTTCTCTAAGAACCCGAATTATAGGCTCAATGTCCTTTATTTATGGCTAGAAACCAAATATGAGTGAATACATTCCATGTTCCTCTTTTTGGGTCTGGCTTACCTCACTCAGGATAGTGTTTTCTATTTCCATCTATTTGCCTGCAAACTTCAAGAAGTCCTTGTTTTTTACTGCTGAGTAGTACTCTAATATGTATATATTCCATACTTTCTTCATCCATTCTTCAATTGAAGGGCATCTAGGTTGTTTCCAGGTTCTAAGCCATCTAATTTTCAAATGGTCAAATTTTTTGAAGTTCAAATCCCGGCAGGCAGCACTTTAGGAATGATTCTTTAAGCAGTGCATGCAAGGACTTTTGTGCCAGGGCAGACCATTCAGCCCCTTGAAGGAGGCAAGAGTAATTTCTTATAGTGCTTTATAATATAGTACATTTCTTAGCTGTTTTCCAATCCTGCTTTCTTCACAGAGTTATTCTGTTGATAAGACTGAGATCTTAAATGCAGAGATAGAGAAGACAATGCATTTAAAGGGCTCACAAAAATCTTTGCTATACTTGGTGGCCAGCCTTGGTCGCAGTGCCCCTTCTTGGGCCACATCTCTGGCATTTTGATGCTTTTTATATAGCCTTAGTTAGTAACTAGTCCAACCTTTTATCCCTTATGTCTTGCCTTTAGAATACAATCTTGATCCTCTGCTACAGAGTAATTCACTGCTAATTAATTGTATTATCTTTGGACCTGACAGCAAGCCCACAATTGATCACCAAGCACCATTTTAAACAAGGGTTGGCCTGAACACAAGTCCAGTCCAGTCCTTATTGGACCATTGTCACTACACAGAGGTGTTTTCTTGTAATCAATACAGAGGGAAAAATTAGCACTAATATGTATGTATTTTTTCTGTGAGTCCTATTGTTTTTGATATGTCTGTTGTTAAATTATACATTATACAGAACACGTTCTTATATATATGTAATTGTTGAAAATTAATATATATATTTTTATATTAAATAATGTGTTTTACTCCCCTTATTCCTTATTAGAGGGCTTTGTTATCAAATGCTGAAGGACAGTTTGTGCAGGAAATAAGTGGTTCCAGTTCCTCATGGCAGAAAGAGGTAGGGCAGATCATAGAGTCAGTAGAGAGAAAAATACCTCTGTAGAGTAAACGCTACATTAATTTTCAGGACTGTGTTTCCACATGTGTATGCGTTAGTATATCAAGGCTGCCATCTGCTGCAAGTCCAGGTTTGTGTGCATTCATAGGGAAGAATCCTGAAGAGAGATTGCTCTGCTAGTCAAATGTGCAGTTTTGAAAGGACAACTGAATTCACCCACTCACAATAGAGGCATGGAATAAAAACACGTTTGGGTTTTGTATAGCAGGTCCCCACAATTCTGTACTTATTCTTAGCTGTAGAGTCTGTGCATCCTTCCTACCAAGGATTATTCATTCTGCCAGGAAACAGTTTGTGATTATGTATGCAGAGCATTTGATATTTAAGAACTTTAAGTGTGGAATATTCTTTCTGTAAATGAGACACATTGCAACTTTGGCAGCGGAGGCAGAGCTCTTCAATTGCCAACCATCACAAACCCTGGAGTTTTAGGTCCCTTTTCATTGCTCCTCTCCCTCACTAGGATAAAAGTTTGTTGTGCTCATGACTTTGTGTTCAGGGCCTACATGGGTTCTAATGTGGATTTCAGAGTCAAATTGTGGGTGCAAGTGAAAAATCAATTGGAAACAATGAGTAAAAACCATTTACTTGTTTTATTAGTATATCTATTTTAACTAACCGATGAAGGTCCTCTTAAAATATGTTGATAGTGTGTTGGGGCAAATTGAGGGAAGCAAAGCAGATTCTAAAATGAACTGGATAAAGAATTTCAGGGTTAAACTTAAATGATGGATTGTAGGAAATTGCCGACTTTCAGAGGATCCCAATTGAAGTAACCATGAATACCCCAGGGAACTTACTACCTCAGTCTTGGAGTCAGCCTGCAGTGCCCTGTAGTCTCCGTGTTCTTTGTTCTCAAATGGATCCTAGTGGAGAGTCCAAAACCTCAGTAGGTGCACAGCATCCCCTAAAAGAGTGGAAACTTGGGGAGTTCAATGTTCTTTGTTTTGTTCTTACATTGTCCCCTTGCCAGTTTCGGCCTAAGTCCGTCAGTCATAGCTTCCGAGGACTCAGAGTTCTGCCAATGACCCGCCTCAGTGCAGCCTTCACCTCATTATTCCTTAGGCTGTAGATGATGGGGTTCAGCATGGGAGTGAGGACTGTATAGGAGAGTGACACTATTTTCTTGTGCTCAGGAGAGGTGTTTGAGCGTGGTCTGAAGTACATAAGGATGGCAGTGCTATAGAAGAGGGAGACAACCAGGAGATGGGAGGAGCAAGTGGAGAAGGCCTTGCGCTTCCCCTCAGTCGAAGGCATCCTGAAGATGGTGGAGAGGATCCAGACATAAGAACAGAGGATCAACAAGAAAGGGAAGAGGATGAATAGGACAGTGGCTGTTAGAGCCTCCAGTTCAAACAGTGAAGTATCAGCACAGACCAGCGCTATGACCGGGGGGGCTGTCACAGAAGAAGTGGTTCACTCTGTTGGGGCCACAGAAAGGGAAACTGAAAATCCATGTGGTTTGCACAGTGGCCACTGGGAATCCTGCGAACCAAGAGGCTGCTGTCAGCTGGGCACAGGACCTGCGGCTCATAATTACTGGGTATCGCAAGGGATCACAGATCGCTACATAGCGGTCATATGCCATTGTGGCCAGAAGGCAGCACTCGGCAGCCCCAAAGAAGAAGAAGAAATACATCTGAGCGCCACAGCCAAGGAAGGAGATGGTTTTGTCTTGAAGTATCAAAGTACCCAGCATCTTGGGCACAATGACCAAGTTGAAACCTATTTCCAGGAAGGACAAGTTTCTGAGAAAGAAGTACATAGGACTTTGCAGGGCAGAGTCAGCTGTAGTAACCAGGATAATGAGAACATTGCCCATGAGTGTGACTAGGTAAATGATCAAAAACAAGAGAAACAGTAGAGCCTGTAGCTCGTAGGACAATGTGGAGAAGCTCACAAGAATAAATTCCCTGACAGTTGTCCAGTTTCCCCGGGTCATTCTCCTGCACATTGGTCAGTCAAGATTCAGGACGGTGAGGAAATCTTCCACATATTCTGTTATGAGCTTAGTGGACTATAAATCAGGAACCTCATTTGGCTAGAGACGACATTTGTTGTCATCGTTGAATGTCAGGTATCAGGCTTTTCCAAAATGTATGAAATAACTTTAACTACTGAATTTATACTTTTAGAAGAATTCTGATTTTCCCCCCAACTAAATTGAGATTCACTGTAACTACATATTTTTGTACATGTCTAAACTTTTCTCTGTTCTGAAGAGAATGCCCAAAGGCACAGTTCCACTCACCCTCTGACTCTAGCACTATTTAATAGGCAGTGCTGCTAAGAAAGCCAGGAGAAGTGATTTTGAAGTCCAGTTGCTCAATTGAAGAGGACGAGATCCGACTGCTTACATTTTGTATAGCAAATGGCCAGGGAATAAACATTCAAGAAACAGCCAGTACAATTAAATGCAAATGATTCCCGAGTAATAGTCCTAAAAAGGCCCCAATATCAAGATGCTTAATATTGAGAAAGAGTTGATATTTAGGGAAGCCCCACTTTTACACTTGTCAGCACTTACAACACAGAAGTGGATGTTTATGCATCTCATGGAGGAAGAACTCTCAGGGACATTGTGCATGAGCAAAGAGAACAGAATTAAGATAACATCAGTGTCAGGGGAAAATCCTGCTGTGTTAGGTGTAAGCCTTTACATCATTTCCTCTTGGTTAAGTTGTGCTTGGCTTTCAAGGCATTTGATGGTCACACATTGTATGTCAATAAAGTCCACCTCAAACATCCAGGTGCCACTAGTGAGGAAGACTTTCCATGAGAAAGAAATAGAAGATTTCATTAACAACCAAGTTTCAAAATTTAGAACCTCAAATTATTTTTGATGATGTTAATCTTAGGTGAAGGAATAAAATTAAAATATGTATGTAGCCTGTTCTCTGAGGCACTGTATATGCTCAGTAAAAGTTAACCACGATTATTATGGCAATATGATGCCATCTTTGCTTTCCAGGGTAAAAAATAAATCTATTCAACCCATTGCTCAATCTTTGTGTTGCTGCCACTGTTAAATTTCTAGGACAAAAGAAGAATAATTATTCAATAAATACAAATTATGTTCTATGTGGTAGTCATCAAAGGTCATAACTGACTGGAGCAAAACTCTCTGCTCTCATAGAAGCTGCCTTCTCCACAATTAGACATATTATCAGTAAATTTTGCTAATAGAATGTGTATTATGTGGATAGTAAATAAGAGCAAGCTGCAGAATAAAGTTGTGGGTGAACAAGGTATGTGAGTGTAGAAAGGGTTAGAAATGACTGAAAAGAAGATACTCCAGTCCTGTGCAGGTTCAAGAGTCAGGGGAAAAATGCAAAAGGAAATACAAAGAAGGGAATACTTAATGATTCTGCTAACTGATATTTGTTTAAAAATACTCTATGTGGGTCTCTGTATCTCTATCCATTTTTGTGCCTTTTCTTGTCTCTTTTTGTTCTGTATATATTTTTTTCCTATTCCGATGCCTTAGATTTTGTTTTATCTTATTATTATTTTCCCTTAAAGCCCTGCTTGTTTTCTTACTTTTTTTGAGGGGTGGGGGAAGATTCAAGACATGGTTTCTCTGTGTAACATCTCTGACTGTCCCGGAATTCACTTTGTAGACCAGGCTGGTCTTGAGCTCACAGAGATCTTCTTGCCTCTGCCTCCAGAGTGCTGGGATTAAAGGTGTATGTCATCACTGTCTGGCTTTCCTGTTTGTTTCCTTATGAGAGACAGGAAGGTGTGGATCCAAATCAAAGGAATGGTGGATGTGTGGGAAACTGGGTGGGGATAGATGGAGGAAACTGTAATCAGGGTATATTGTGTGAGAAAAATATCAATTTTCAATAAAAGAGAAATAAAAATATAAAGAGATCTTTGATGCTTGTTTACATAATGGAACATTTAAGAAGTGCTAACTTTAGTTTTTACAGTTTCATTAAAGATTCAGCAAATGTTCTGGTAAAACAATATTAAATAATTTAAAAATAATCCGGTCAAGTGTAATCATGACCAGTGACAGTTGGAACTACTGTAAGCACGGTTTGGTTTGAAAATTTTCTAAGGACACACAGCAAACGACTCCAGTTAGATACTGGAAAACAAGTGGCAAGGGAGTGGGAAGAAAATGGTATCACAAATGAACACTTTAAAAAGTGCAGGGACTTACACGAGACTAGTTCTGGCTCTCTGACTTTCTGGCAATGGTAGACCTCTCTTTAAGTACTGCCAGGGACTGGAAATGCTTAAGTTGAACAAGGATTTAGAAATAACGAAAGGCAAGGTCCTAGAGCTATCTTTAAACAGATTTTGTTTCTCTCCTGATCTCTGAAATGCCTCTTGGTGCATCTCTGTAAGGCCCCAGAGTTGCAAGAGACATACAGATAAAACCCGATTTAGGACTTCTCATCTGCCTTCTTCCTCACCCTTGTAATTAGTACACTTTCCTTCCTTTGTCTCAATCTCTTGCTAACATTTATATTTTCTCTTTTTGAGCTGTTCTTCCCTCTTTTTTTCTTTCACACCTGTCATCTTTCACTTCTGTTTTTTTTTATAGCCTGTGTCTTGGGTTTTATTGTTTTTTTTTTTTTTTTTTTTTTTTTAAAACAGTAAGATAACAGGACTTAGGGGTCAACAATAAAACTGGAATAAAGGTTTTGTAAAAAGTGTGGAGCAGGAAGAGGAAGCTACACAATTCCCTTTTATCTCTACCTTCCTATTTATATCACTCAGGAACTATCCAAAAACCTGGGTAAAGCCAGCTAATGAGTCTCTTTGAAACTTGATTCCAGACGTTCTGGCTTCCACAGCCAGTACCTTCTGTCCCTAAATTTTATGGTAAAATGGGGCATGGTGCAAAAGTATCCAGAGATCAGATGGGTTCCTGCTGCACAGATTCTCAGACGCGTCCCAAAGGAAGAAGAATTAGAGTGGCCCGTGCTGTTGGAAATGTCCGTGTTTCCCTCGCTGTATAAAGTCTTTCTGTAAATGAATCCGACTCTTCGTTTTGTTTGTTCATTAGAATCCAGTCTCCATGAGGGTCGGAGTCTTTGTCTTGGTTTGGTTTGTTTTAGACATTCTGAGACAAGATTTTACTCTGTTGCCCAGACTAGCCTCCAACTCATGAGACTCCTACCTCAGCCTTCCAAGTGCTAGGTTATAGGCATGAACATGCTCATCTGGAATCTCCGTTGCTTGCAGGATGGTCAGCAGTCACCAAATACTGAATAAACGGGTGAAGTGAAAGTTCGGGGATCAACTGCGGGTTCGGGGTGCTTTTGTAAAGACAAGGAGGATGACATCACCTCTGGCAGCACTTACCTCTCAGAACTGGGAACTTCATTGCTACTACTTTTAGGGATGTCTCGCATTTTTCCAAGAATATATTTAATTTTAAAAACAAAAATCAGGTAAATTTTCCACAGTTCAACTTTCCAGAAACAAGCCAGAATTTGGCTTCTAGCTTATCAGGAAAGTTGAACAGCAGTAATTTCATGCAGACATTATTCCTCTCTGTAGGAGACAGAAAACATTCTCCTTGGTTGTACACACTTAATTCTCTAAATCTGTTCTGTACTTCTGACATCATTTTATTTCATTCCAGAGGTCTGGCATGCAGAATTCATCTCTAAAATTCGAAGTTTCCAAACTGAGATGTGTGGTTGTTGGGCTTAGGTTGGGGTTTATAACCAATTCGATCATTAATCATTTGTTCCCGGCTTTTGGGGTCACTGCTAAGCCCAGTGACCCCTTCTCCATCACTGGTTCCTACACCTTCCACATCTTCCTTCTGTTTCTTGCGTGTCTCCAAGTCCTTCCGAATGCTCTCAAACTCATCAATGTCATCGAGCTTGAGCTCCAGGCTTGTTGGTTTCCGCCGCAGCATACTGGTCAGTGCTGGCAGTCACACCCAGTGAGCTACGGGCTATCAGAAATGGCAAGAGAGGAAAAAACTTCGGGTGGCGAATCTCAGCTACAAACAGATGAATTCAATTCACAGGATTATGCACAGGCTCTAACCAGGTCCTAAATGGTGAATCATTCATTAATCAGATGCTTCCTGCGCTGAGCTCTTTTCAGGCCTCTGCAATTTCCCAGAACCTCAACTCCCACCATGACGCCATTGCTGCACGGCCCGAACTGTTCACTTCTGTTTTGAATTCTCTATTTTTCCCACTATGCAGAGAAATGACAGCAGAGAAGTCGCTGGGGTAGAATTTGAAAATGGCCTTCCTGTAGCTGAGGTTCTGTTTGTGAGGATGTTACCAGTCCAGGAGAACACTGAATACACAGCTTTTGTAAACTGTGGCTGTGACTACATGAGAGAGAAGAAGGAGGAGGAGGAGGAGGAGGAGGAAGAGAGAGAGAGAGAGAGAAAGAGAGAGAGAGAGAGAAAGAGAGAGAGAGAGAGTCGGGGCGGGGGGGCAAAGAGAGAGAATACTATACTATAGCAGGAAGTGAAAGAAATGAGAAACTTAGTTGAGGTTGGTAGCTTAGACAGTGACATCTCTCTGTTTGCAGTGTCCATTTTCAGGACTAACACTTTGGAGTTTCTGTGTCTTGTTAAAAATTGATAGGTGCGTTATGATGGGTACTTAGCAAAATTTCCACATAACCAATGATTTCTGTTGAGATAGCCTTTCATTGTTGAGGACTCTGTTGTTGTAAGTGCACATCAGAGTTCTGAGAAGACAACTTTTTGAACAGCCATAAAATTGGACTCTGACATTACTCCGAGCTATGTTTTCTGATATGTAAGTTTATCATTTTATTAAATGCCCTACCTACTTGACAGGGTGATGGTGAAGGGCCACATGAAATAATCTACATGTAAACAAACACCTTAAACATTTTAAAGCACATCACACATGTCATTATTGTTTCACATAATTTCTCAGGACCTATTCTTTACAAGTTCTGTAAAATTCCAGGAGATTTTCATGAGACTCTGATCTGTCTTCCCGACTCGTAGAAATTTGTAAAAGAAGAGATATTTTTCACAAGGTTTCAAGTCTATGCCACAATCCCTTACCCTTTACTCACCTTTTTTTTTTTTTGAGTGACATCTGTCAATGTAAATTCTGGAAACCTTTCTTCTGTGACAGTCACTGTGGAGCAGTCTCAGAATATTTGAGAATGAGTGACTTCAGGAGAGCCCTAAATTACGACTTTGAGTGTGCCAGTCATTCCAGATAAGCATCAGGTTGCTCTGTGTCAGTCATTCCAGAGACACTCTGGGTTAGGCTTGCCTCCATTCTGTTTTCTGGTAGACTCTGGATTGTGTCATTGTCAAGGTTTCCAAGATGCTTTATTTCAGGACTGTGACAGTCACTCCAGGTAAGTCATATGCAGTGGCTAAGCCAGTTCTTGTAAGCAGGCTCTGAGCTGTGCCCTGCTCATCACTCCAGAGATACACTGTGCTGGGCCCGTGTTTGCCACTCTAGAGGATTCCAACTTGGGTCTCAAGACTATTTGGTTCCCTGCTGTTTATTATAGCCACATGATTTCCCTCAATGCTTCCTCTTCTTCAGGTGATGTCAATGATTTACTTCCCAACAGATATGAGTTTTGGGAAGCTCTCAGTTTTCTTCAAGAAGAACTCAGGATTTTAGAACTTAATATAGGTTTTTTTTTCCAGCTGCAACTTTTTCTACAATTGTGAAGCCACAGGAAAAAGTGTCAAAACTCAGTGGTCTATCTATACTTCAAGATTTATAGGCTACAGTAATTAGAAGACAATCTCAGTTTTTTTTGCATTGCCTCACTTTTGAGAGTTTTCTGGGTGATATTAACTGGACTGAGGAGAAGTCTTCAGGAACGGGAAGTAGAATCCATTACTCACTATTTGACCCAAGTGCAGAATATTAATGACAGGCATAGGCAGTCAGAGACGTTACTAACCTTCCAGCAAGATGAAGAAGTGGGTGTATGACCAAGAACCTCAACTTCTAATCCTTCTGGAGCAACAATTGAAGTTGAGAAAGGAGAAAATCCAATTTCCACCCCTAACTAAGAAGTTATAAACATTCATACCTACTGGGAAAGGGAAAAATCTGTTTTTTTTCTCCAATGAAATCTTACTGTGTGCATCTACCCCATGCCAGGGCAGGCCCCATGCCCAGGAATAGCTGGCCAATACAAAACACGCCACATTTTTGTGTACTTTTTGTTTTGTTTAGGTATTTTTGTTGTATTGATATTCTTTTTCTTAGTTTGTCTGTTTTGATTTCTTTTTTTTTTGAGGCAGGAAACAAAATGAACAGTGAGGTGTGGAGAATCTGGGAGGAGTTGGGTGAGGGGAAAGAATAAGATCAGAGTAGAGTACATGAACAAATTTTCTGGTAAAAAGTTTTTAAGAATTAAAGTGAAATCAGTGCTTTGAGATAAATGTCTCTGAGTAATAGGAGCTTTGAACAAAATGCTTAAATTGATGTTTAAACTTTTCTCAAAATGCTTTTGGAGGATGCATTTGATTGTGAATTTCTCACTGGAAGCATTAATCATATGTGACTTGTTCATTACTGCTTTCTTGGTCTCCAGCATGGTTCCTGCAATCCATGATAATGTGAAAATAGTTCTGGCTACCGAATTTCTCTGTCATTCTACCTCTCAGCCTTTTCCTCAACACCGTCCTCATTCTAGAGTTTGCAAGAGGATCAGTCACAACGTGGGTCCTTATATACAAAGAAGAAATGCAGAAAGTTCACTTTGAAAGTCGTTCATTAATAAGAGTTTATCAGATGCTTATCACAAGTACTACATATTTAGTAGTAAATGGCCACCACTTAATGGGATAGAATGTTTAGAAGTGAAAGCAAACAAAGAAATCTTATAAATACGAAATTACAACTGTGATGACCATGTAACTAGGGAAAAATAATACATTAATAAAAATAACACTATCATTTTTCTTTAATCTAGAAATAAACTATAAGAAGGAAGGAATAATGAAAAAATTTAAAATATCATTGTGAGTCGGCTGAAGACATATTTGTGAATGGGCAAGAAAGACGCCTTCATCACATCAAGAGTCTGCCTATTATCTTGGTCACATCCAGTGCAAAGGACACTGTATCTAAGTGGGAAATGAGGAAACAGCACTGTCACTGCCCTAAGCAAAGGTTTGTGTGGTTTGGAATCCACTGTGGAAATAAATACATCATAAAAATAATTGATCAAGTAAGGAAACTACTTAGTTCTTCTTATGAGTTAGGTTGTATAATTAGTGTTGAGAAATACATATTGTTCTAAAATGAGTTTGGATAGTTTAAATTCATCATGGAAGTATCCATAGAAAACTCATATTGTGGATAGGTGTTGAACTTGGAGAAGTAACTTCACACAGCTGTTCTGTATTTAAAGTTTCAGTGATAATTATTTATTTTTTAAAAGAGATTTTGTTTTGTATTCTGGTTAAAGGCTATGTGTGTGTGTGTGTGTGTGTGTGTGTGTGTTTTCTCCTCTCCTCTCCTCTCCTCTCCTCTCCTCTCCTCTCCTCTC
>JABTXL010006999.1:23664697-23679373 GCA_025134845.1 Neodon shergylaensis
TATCTATCTATCTATCTATCTATCTATCTATCTATCTATCTATCTATCATCTATCTGTACATACATATGTATATGTATAAATATGGTGATGATAATAAAATATAATTAATTGGAAATTATATGAATCTAAATATCAGCACAAGGAAGGCGGGTCTTATTAGGTTAGAGTCACACTCATGTGTTTGTGTATTATGGCTGTTTTGACACTAGAAAGCCAAAGCTGAGTGGCTTTGACAGTTTGTCCATTTGTGGGTCTGTCATCTTCTGCCTGAGCACAGAGACACATAGTGTCTAGTCACTACTGGTTTGTGTTTTCAGTGCTGCACATATTTATGTTAAATAGTATTTTATATGCATTCCTTTTTATTGTCAGTGCACACATCATGACAGATAATAGCAAGTGGAGTCTACACTTCCCGAGTGTAGTGGAGTAGGGATCACTTGTTATCCAACTTAATGGGATAGTCAAGTGCTTTTTACTCTGCACATGACCCTGGATTTGACTCCCAGGGTTATAAAAAAAGAGACAGGCTGTAACAGTAAGTTTATTAAGTTATGCTTAATTGTCAAAACCAAGATGAGTCCAGATAAAATGAATACTTGTGATAAACCCCTGATTCCTGGGGGATTAGAGATTAGGGAGCAGAAACAATCTCTAGCTAGAAAAGGTATTTTTATTGTTTTCAGTGACTCTTTATTAGCTGAGTGATATTACTGAGACAAATCACTTTTTAGTGAAAGAGCACTAACTGAATTTAAAACATTAGCCATTACATGGAATTGAATTAAGAATATTATTCAGAGGAGGAGGGATTATATGAGCAAGGGATTGTCAAAATCATGAAGCAGATACCATGGAGACAACTGACCCAAGCTAGTGGGAGCTCACAGACTCTAAACCAAGAGCTGGGGAACCTGCATGGGACCTAACTAGGCCCTCTGCATGTGGGTAACAGTTATATACCTTGGTCTGTTTGTGGAACCCCTGGCAGAGGGACCAGGATCTATCACTGGTGCATGAGGTGGCTTTTGGAGCTCATTCCCTATGGTGGGATGCCTTGTTCATCCTTGATGCAGGGGGCAGGGCTTGGTCCTGCCTCTATGTGACAGGTTTTGTTGACTCCCATTGGGAAGCCTTACCCTTTCTGGGGAATGAATTGGGGAGCGGTGGTTTGGGGGAGGTATTGGGGGATAGCAGGAGGAGGGGAGGGAAGGGGAACTGTGGTTGGTATGTAAAATGCTTAAAAATGAATATTACTTAATAATAAATTCAGGAAACACCAACTAGTACAAGTTGATATGAACTACATTGAGGTGTCATAATTCATGGAGTAAGAAAGTGGGGAGAGCATGAAACGATTCAGTTGAAAAATTTTGCAGTCATGGAAATGGTAATATTTAAAGCAATTGGGCTGTGAAGTCATGCTTCCCATCCATTCTCCTGTTCTAGCCATGTCTCTGTATCTGTTTTCCTAAATTGGGCATGGTACTGGCATGCTTATCCACGAAGCTGAACCTTCTTAATTAGGAAACCAAGTCTTTTGATTTCTTTCTCTCTCCATGCCTCACCTTTCCCCCAAAATGAACTCTTCTTCCTTCCTTTTTGTCTTGATGGTTGCTTATGCCAGAACTATGGAAGGAGTCTGTCCTTTCTTCTCCCTTAGTTGTCATAATCTAGCTCAAACAACTTTGTGAATTTTACATAAATGTATATTTAAAATCTGAACTGATTTCTGGTGCCACTATTGTGAATGAGGCCATTATTACACCCGTCTCCCTATTTCAGCTCTTCTTATTTTCAATGTGTGCTACCCAGATACCATTGTTATCTAAGTCACTGTCTTGATCAAAATGTTCCAAAGTTTACTTATTGTGTACAGATTAAACTTTAAAATTATTAGTGTGATCAATTACATTTTTTGTTTGTGCTGACTCCTGGCTATGAATCAACTTTTTTTTTTCTTTTTAAAAACATCTGCTCCAATTCACAAAATTTTACCAAAAGTATTATGGGACTGGAGAGATGGTTTAGTGGTTAAAAGCAGTGGTTGTTCTTGCATAGGACATGAGTTCCATCCCCAGCACACACATGGTTTCTCCTAACCATCTGTAACTCCAATGCTAGGGGATCCGATGCCCTACTCTGGCCACCACAGGTACTGCATGTGTGTGATGCACAGACAAACATGCACAGAAAACAACACATAAAAATTTCAAACACATTTTTAGCATCTAATGAGATGATCATATGGATTTTTCTTTCAGTTTATTTATATGATGGATTACATTGATAGATTTTCATATGTTGAACCATCCCTGCATCCCTGGGATGAAGCAATTTGAATACTGTGGATGATTTTTTTTGATGTGTTCTTGGATTCGGTTAGCCAGTATTTTCCGGAGTATTTTTGCATCGATGTTTGTGAGTGATATTGCTCTGTAATTCTCTTTCTTGGTTGTGTCTTTGTATGGTTTTGGTATCAGGGTAACTGTAGCCTCATAAAAAGAGTTCAGCAGTGAGCCTTCTGTTTCTATTATGTGGAACCCTTTGAGGAATATAGGTATTAATTCTTTTTGGAAGTTCTGGTAGAATTCTGCACTAAAATCATCCAATCCCGGGCTTTTTTTGGTTGGAGGGTTTCTGATGACAGCTTCTATTTCCTTGCAGTTTTTAGGTCTATTTAAATTTCTCGCCTGATCTTGATTTAATTTTGGTTTATGGTATCTATCTAGAAAATTGTCCATTTCTTTTATGTTTTCCAGTTTTGTGAAGTATACTTTTTTGTAGTATGGCCTAATCATTCTCTGAATTTCCTCAGTGTCTGTTATTATATTCCCCTTTTCATTTCTGATTTTGTTAATTTGTATTTTCTTTCTCTGCCTTTTGGTTAGTTTGGACAGGGGTTTGCAATCTTGTTGATTTTCATGAACAACCAGCTCTTTGTTTCATTGAGTCTTCTTATTGTTTTCTTTGTTTCTATTTTGTTGATTTCAGCCCTCAATTTGATTATTTCCAACCATATGATCATTTCGTTAGATGCTGAAAAAATCATTTGACAAAATCCAACACCCCTTCATGATAAAGGTATTGGAGAGATCAGGGATACGATGAACATATCTAATTATAATGAAAGCAAAATAAAGCAAGCAGAAAGCCAATATCAAATTTCATATGGCCAAATGATACTTAAGTAAATGTTCAACATCCTTAGCCATCAGGGAAATGCATGTTTAAAGAACTCTGAGATACCATGTTATACCTGTTGAAATGGCTAAGATCAAAAACACCAGTGATACTTATGCTGCAGAGGATGTGGAGTAAGGGTAACATTCATCTATTGTTGGTGGGAATGCAAACTTGTACAACTACTTTGGATATCAGTATGGTGGCTTCTCAGAAAATTGGGAATCAACCTTCCTCAGGATCCAGCAATACCACTCTTGGTGATATACCCAAAAGATGTTCAATTATGATACAAAGGAATTTGTTCAACTATGTTCATAGCAGCATTATTTATAATAGCCAGAATCTGGAAATAACCTAGATGTTCCTCCACTGAAGAATGGATAAAGAAAATGTGGCACATTTACATATTAGAGTACTACTCAGCAGTAAAAAACAATGACACCTTGAATTTTGCATGCAAATGAATGGAATTAGAAAACACTATCCTGAGTGAGGGGTAACATAGATCCAAAAAGATGAATACGGTATGTACTTACTCATAAGTGGATACTAGCTATAAACAAAGGATATTTAGCCTATAGTTCATAATACTAGAGAAGCTAAGTAATGAGGTGAACCCTAGGAAAAACATATATAGATCTACCTGGAAAGTGGAAACAGACAAAATCACCTGACCAAATTGGGAACATGGGAGCTGGGGGAGAAGGGAGAATGGAAGCGGAAGAAGGGAGGAGTGAGGAGAACTTGAGGGAATGGGTTAGTTGTGATGGAAGAAGGATGGAGATGAGAGCAAGAAAAGAGATATCTTGATTGAGAGAGCCATGATAGGGTTATCAAGAAACCTGGCTCTAGAGAAATTCCCAGGAATCCACAAGAATGACCCCAGCTAAAACCCTAAGGAATAGAGGAGAGGTGGTCCAATCTTGACTTGCCCTTAGTCAGACTGATTAATATCTTAAATATCATCATAGAACCTTCATCCAACAATTGAAGGAAACAAGAGGCAGAGACCCACATCAGAGCACTGCACTGAGCTCCCAAGTCCAGTTGAAGAGTGGAAAGAATGGGAATATGAGCAAAGAGGTCAAGACCATGATGGGTATACTCACTGAAACAGGCTACCTGAGCTAATTGGAGCTCACCAACTCCTGCCAGACTGGGAGGAAGAAGCATAGGACCAATTTATTCCCTCTCACTGTGGTTGACAGTTGCATGGCTGGCGCAGACTGTAAGGACACTGGCAGTGGCAGCAGGATTTATCCCTACTGCGTGTATTGGCTTTCTGGGAACCTATTCTCTTTAGATGGATATCTTGTTCAGCCTAGATATAGTAGGGATGGCCTTGGCCCCTCCACAAAGCAATGTGTCTTACCCTCTCTGAGGACTGGATGGGGATGGGTTTGGAGCAAATGTGGAAGGAATCAGAGGAGGAGAGGGAGTGGAAATGTGGATTTGTATGTATAATAATAAAAAATATTTTTCTTTTTTTAAAAAATTAATAAATTAAAAAACAAAATCTAGCAAACAAACATACAAACAAAAATAAAAACAGAAATTCTGAAAAAATTTCAACCACAGTTTGTTTTGCATTTCCACCCTGTAAGTTCTTTACCAGGAACTTTTGTGGTTTTGTTCAGTGGAGTCCTATTTCCCTATTCTTAACTCAATTACAGAACTTAGCTTAAACATCATCACACAAAGGGCTGGAAAATATTTCTTTGTTTTTATGTGTTTGACAATTACTCTTTCCCCATCCTGGCAATTTAAGAAACTTATAATTCTAGTTGTTTTAAAGATGGGGTTTTATGTAGTCCAGGTTATCCTTGTATTTGGTATTTAGCTGAGGAGTACCCTCTTTCTTCACTTTGAGAGTGCTGATATTATCAGTGTCATTACCATGCCCTGCAGCACTTTTAATTTGAAAGGTGTGATGCTATTCATTTAAATACCTCCCAGAGAGTCAGCCATGCTCTAGAATCATCTAAAATACCATTGTGCTAATAAATCCCTTAATAGTTGGGCGGTGGTGGCACATGCCTTTAATCCCAGCACTAGCAAGGCAGAGGCAGGTGCATCTCTGTGAGTTCAAGGCCAGCCTGGTCTACAGAGTGAGTACCAGGACAGCCCTACACAAAGAAACCCTGTCTCAAAAATAAAACAAACAAACAAACAAACAAAAACCAAACCAAGCACAATTTTCCTTATTATTTATAAAGTTAAGAGCAACCTGACTCTGTAAATTCCAAGTGCTTTAACAGCTTTTGAAGATCCCCATGAGATTATAGGTGATTAATTTTTATTTTATCCTTATAGCAATGACTAAATATTGTTAAATTTCCTACAGATATTTTCTAAAAGGTTGAAGTGTCTTAGTTTTGGCTGCAGATGGTGCAGGAGACTGTGGATGTGAGAAAAGGGTATTGCTTGGGGCTTGTAGCTGGAGTTCTGTAAAGTGGTGAGCAGTGTCCCGCCATGTTGGGGGCTGAATTCTGGTCCCCTGCAAGGGCCGCAAGCACCTTTAACAGCTGAGCACACTCCCTAGCTCCTGGTGTCTTCTCTTAATGCTATTTTGGGCAAGTTTATGTTTTCTTGTTCAAGACTTTTTATGTTTACTGTTTTTCATTCTGCTTACTGATTTTTGAGAAATGACATAAGAATTTGTCCATTTTTCAATTCAGCTCTATTTTCTTTCATATTAAATGAATATACATTCAATTGAATATGCCTGTTTCATGACATTAACCATTTTATCAACCAGAAGTTGCTCATGTTTTTACTGGGAAATACTACTAAGTATGGTGCTTGGCTTATACTAAGTGTATGCATGAGAAAAATAGTTAAAATAAGATCTTTCATGTATTTTGGCCCATTGATTCCACATGGTATCTTATATTAATAAAAAAGTCAAACAACTAAAACGCTCATCTCATTACTGTTTATATTTGATAAACATATTATTTGATATATTTCATAAAAATGTGCTAATCAACCCAGTTGAATTAGAGATAACAATAAGATGTATGAATTAAATAATTACAGCTATACAAGTTAATATGCTTTATATTTTATAAACAACAGATGTTTCCTTTTTTTTTCTTTTTCAAGACAGGTTTCTCTGTAGCTTTGGAGCCTATCCTGGAGCTAGCTCTTGTAGACCAGGCTGGCCTCGAACTCACAGAGATCCAGCTGCCTCTGTCTCCTGAGTGCTGGGATTAAAGGCGTGTGCCACCAATGCATGGCCAATGTTTGCTATTCTTACATACAAGTATAGAAGGATAATGAAAATGAAAAATACTTTATGAATAAAGTTTAGGCCTTTCTTCATATTGATCATTTAACTCGAATGTTGCTATTCTGGGTACAAATTATCATAGTTATCTCCATGTTTAGATGAGAAAACTTTTAATGTAACAAATAGGTTATGCATATCCAAATTCTGGAACTCTAGCAATGATATTAAGTAATAAAGCATACACTAACATCTACCTACATATAGAAAATTAAAACTTACATATAAATCCACAGTGGTCAGAGATTAAGTTACGTGCAGTAGAATGAAATCATTTTTTGTTCATGTGTAATAAAATTTTGTGTTTTGTGTTTTCCTTTTTATAGTTCATCTTTTTTCTAAATTATAAGTGGCTATTCAACTATGTAACATAAGTGACCCAATGTCATGCTTCAGCATTCAAAAATTAAGACTAATAAATATTAAAGTGATTGTGTCAACATTAGTTTAAATAAGGCATGAGGTAGTTAATGGACATTAGAGGAAAATAAGGAAGTATAGTGGGGAGAATTCTGTTCATATTACATGTATTTAATCTGGAGAAAGAGAGGCCACGAAGGCAAGGTAGTGTTAGATCTCAGGACATCAGTGCTATGTCAAGGAGGTGACACATGAGTTGGAGTCATTTTATATGTCAGCATATGTATCCATACAATGTCCTATTGAGGAAATGAGGTGAAACAACTTCATAATTAGAACAATGTTTTCTCTTTTGATTTCTTTTTAAAAATATCCATGTATTTTTTGTAAGGATGAGTGTTTTGTCTGTGTGCATGTATATGCATCATGGACATGCTGCCGTCAGAGGACAGAAGAGGGCATCCGATCCCTTGGAACTACAGTTAGAGACAGCTATGAGCCAATATGTGGGAGCCAGCAACCAAATCTGGTCCTCTGCAAGAGCAGCAAGAGCTCTCAACCATTGAGCCATTTTTCAAGCTCTTCCATTTTGATTTCCAAGCCCTAACTACAGAGAGTTTTAGTTTTTTTTTTATATACTTCCATTATGAGTGTACAACTTGTCCAGATTCATGGCCGCATTCCCAGGAATAAGAGCATTGATTATGAGTCTATTTTTCCAGTGTTGGACATAGAATAGTACCTATAAAGGAATGACTTATTTAAAATATTTCTCTATTAATTATATTTATTAATATAACTTGACCTTGGAAAACAATGGCATACAATGTTCGTTTATTGTTATTCAGTCATATATTTAGTGGTAGTAATAACTTTTCTCTTTATTTTGTCATGGAGACATTTATTATTTCCCCAAGTTATAAACACAAAGTAAAATATGGGAAAAATCTTTTCATATTTTCAAAAGACAAGATATTAGCAGAATATGTGGTTTTATTTTCTACTCTAAGGCTATGAGTTACAAAGCAATTACAAAGCAGATTCTTGAATATTTATTTTGGATTGTTCAAATAAAATATTTATTGCAAGTTCATGGAGCTTAATACCTCAGAAAAGAGTTGATTGCCACAAACAGCAAGGTGACTAAGACAGACTGGTTAAGGGAGTGAATTTGTGTTGAAAGGATGAAGGAGACACCATGTAACTATAGCCTATTTCCACGTCCTTCTCCATCTGGTCCTCACTGCTCAGGGTTACTCTCTGCAGCCTTATCCTCTATAACCTGCATGCCTACTATTGTCGATTCTGGTCTCTTGACTTGAACATATGTTTCCCTAACATAGTTCTAAATAACTATGTCATTTTACAGTATATTGACTTATAGCACATTGTGCTGGCTTTCATGTGGTGTTATTTTGCACTCTGAGGGTAGGACTCTTCTGGCTTCTAATAACATGAATGAGCTTGACTGGTTTATGTGAGTGTTTTCTGTAAAGTCACTTTTGCAAATATTGCTCATTTCTTCACCCGAATGTTTATAGTCTTAAGGTGTCTAAGGAGTGCAGTTATCTTCGTCTAAGTTTTCTAGTTTATTCTGTGCATCTTAAGTGAAGGATGCTCCAAAAGAAGTCTGATCAGCATGATATGCTGTGAAGCTCTTTGTTTTGAACTCTTATAGGTATAGTTGTATGTTTCCTCATGTGGTTGAAGTGAAGTGCGAATTAAATGCAAGCTCTTTATGTATTTCTCAAACATACTCTTGACCACTCCTCTTTCAATCACTCTTATAAAAGATTGTTTTAGAATACTCTGAATTAAACAATTTCTACATATTATGTGGCACTGAAAAATAATAATCCTGATATTCAAATATTTGGGTTTTAGAAATGTATCTAGTTATACTTGTTTAAATGTCTTTAATTTACTTTCTGCAGTCATAAATTAATTTGCTCTTATTAGTGACTTTATTTGAACTCCTCAATATTAATTAACATATTCACTTGTGATGGGCCTTTGTCTTTTCATCCTGACAATTCACATAACTTTAAAATACAAAGTCACTAAGCTCAATAGACTGGTGCTCTTAGAGGACCTGTGCTGGCATCTGTAGGGGCCCATGGGAAACCTGCAGAGGACAGTATCATAACAGACTGTGTGAAAATTCACGGCTGTTTTTAACAAAGTGTTAGAGCCTAAAAATGGAATTGGGAGAACTGTAGGCTAGATTAGTCCACCTGGCCAAAGTAGCCTTTGGGAAGAGCCAATGGCATTGTTGATGCTATGTAAATATGCATGGGAATTAGTAGTTGGCCCTCCTCTGTTTGAGGTTACAAACTGCCTATTTAGGGGGAAAGTGAAATAAAAGGAAATAACAAAAGAATCATGCACTAGAAGAATAGGGATGTTCCTTCTCACCTGGAACAAGACTAGTTAAAGCCAAACAAAGGGCCAGGATGACTTTTGATGCTTTTTACTGTATTTTCTGGTATATGATTCCAAGTGCACATTAGAAGGGGTCATACACAGTTCACAATGTATACCACTTTCATGCCTATTTGAAAAATAAATACCTTGAACAAACTGACCACAGAGTACCAAAAATTCAAATTACTCTGATGAGAAAACAATGTTCACCCAATAGGAAGTCAGAGAAGCATAGATGGATATCAATGACCTTTATGCTTCTTTGTCTCTACTGAGCTTCCTAACAGCCATTAAACAAGTGGGTGTCACTCCAGTGGACATTGAAACAGGGGAAAACAATTTCATGTGATGTGGCTTCTGAGACCCAGGGCCTTGTGGAAGGTCCTGCTGAGAGCATTCTTCACCTCATTATTTCTCAGGCTATAGATGATGGGGTTCAACATGGGAGTCACAACAGTATAGGACAATGACAGCAACTTCTTGCTTTCAGGGGAATTATTTGATTTAGGCCTAAAGTAAGTGAGGCTTAAAGACACATAGAAAAGAGAGACAACGAGGAGATGTGAGGAGCAGGTAGAGAAGGCTTTGTGCTTCCCTTTGGCTGATGGAATCTTGAGGATGGATGCAGCAATGCCAGTGTAGGAACACAGGATCAGCAGGCAGGGTGTCATGACGACCAGAATGGTGCCGACAATGGCGTAGACCTCAAACTGTGCTGTGTCTGCACAGACCAGCCTCAGCACAGGGGGGCTGTCACAGAAGAAGTGGTTCACCTTGTTGTTGGCACAGAATGGAAAACTGAAGAGCCATGTGGTCTGCACAGTGGCTACGGGGAATCCTGGAAACCAGGAGGCAGCAGCCAGTTTGGCTCGTGTCTCTTGGTTCATGATGACTGGGTAATGCAAGGGACTGCAGATGGCTACATAGCGGTCATAGGCCATGGTGGCAAGGAGGAAGCATTCAGCCACTCCAAAGAAGAAGAAGAAATACATCTGAGTGGCACAGCCAAGGAAGGAGATGCTTGTGTCCTGGGCAATCAGGGTCCCCAACATTTTAGGCACAATGACCAGGTTGAAGCCAAGCTCTAAGAAGGACAAATTTCTGAGGAAGAAGTACATTGGGCTTTGCAGTATAGGGTCAGCCAGTGTCACCAGAATGATGAGGCTGTTTCCCATCAGAGTGATTAGGTAGATGCCTAAAAATGCCAGGAAGAGCAAGATCTGTATTTCAGTAGGCAGGGAAGAGAAGCTCATGAGAACGAATTCAGTTATTCGTGACCAGTTTCCTGCAGCCATGGGCTATAAATTTCCACTTTTCTTGTGAAGATAGATTCTCGATTGCACAAGTCAGATTCAGAACTCCCCTACCCCTTCAGATTGCTGATTAGTTTTACGAAAGAGGCAAAATCAGGATATGTTAAAATAGGACAAATTCCTAGTGCTTATTTGAGCCATGTCTGAGTGAGCCTCTGAAGTGGATTTCCCCATTTGCACATTCACAAGTAAGAAGGACAAGCATAGGGAGATCACTGAGTCTGTAGAAGGGACATTGAAGGATACATTTTTGGAATTGTGATGGCTCTGAAAATGCACAAACTTTTGAGAAATATGTCCATTATTAATAATTAAAAAACCCCACTAAATAGGCATTTACTAAACCTCTGGAAATAGAATTGCAATAGTAGATAGGCAAGTTGACGTTCTACTTTTCATGAATCTTGACTTTGAGAGGTGATTGGTGTGTGAGCAACTGTTGTAAACAGTTTATGTGTCCCATCTCCCTGAAATTTCTGTTTCCTGTGTGATCACACAGAACTCAGAGAAATAGTAGAAAAGCAAGGTAGGGACAGGATTTTTCTTCTGATTGGGTCTCACTGTGTAGCCCAGGTTGGTCTCAAACCCACAATTCCTCTGCCTCTGCATCCACCTCCTTAGTGCTGGAAATAAAGGTATGCATCACTACTCCTGTAATAAAGCAGATTGTTAACCCAAATAATGTCTATTGAATTGCAATTCTGTTTTGATTTCTACTAAATTATATGTTACAGAATTCTCCTTTTACCTTAGGATTTGTTTATTGATGCTTCAGAGAATTAATGGAATTTTTAAAATAATTTCAAGAAAGATAAAGGAAAAGGCAATGAAGATAACCCATATCACTAACATCAGCGTGTTCAGAAGGTTCCCTAGGCCTAGCTAGATCCCAGCTATATCATATGTTTCTAACTTTGTTGATTAGCAGCAAGGTGTTTACTTAGCACCGATGTTGCAATCTAAACTATTGAATTCTAAAGTAAAATCATTGAGATTCAGTTGGAAAATTAAATTTACTGAACAAGACATGGTGAGGGAATCACCATAAAAAATATCTAAAAGAAAAACATAATGAACCGTGAAAGACAGAGTTAGATTCTTGATGTAGTTGGTCATACCTTTAATCCCAGCATTTAGGAGGCTGATGGCCATGAGTTACAGGTGAATCTGGAACTTCCATGAATTCCAGGTTATCCTGGGCTAGAGAGTAACGCTTGTTATTTATTATTTGTTATTTATTATTTATAACGCTTATTATTTATTTATTATGTATACAATATTCTGCCTGCGTGTATGCCTGCAAGTCAGAAGAGGGCACCAGACCTCATTACAGATGGTTGTGAGCCACCATGTGGTTGCCAGGAATTGAACTCAGAACCTTTGAAAGAGCAGGCAATGCCCTTAACCACTGAGCCATCCCTCCAGCCCAACGCTTGTCTCAAAAATAAAACAAAATAAGCAAACCAATTAAATACTCATCAAACCAACATTTATGCAATAAAAAGCAAAAATAATACTGTTGGTTGGGTATTTTATACTCCTTTATTTTTTCCATGCAAATTCATTTGGACTTTATTTCATAGATGATGAAATCACTTGAACTTTGGGGCAGTAGAATTACTTGTTCATGTGCATCATGTAGAATGATCACTGACAATTGCGAGACCAGGTGGTATAGTGCAAATGAAGAGAGGAATGAAAGCTGTGTGTATAGAATCAGGTTGCATGCTCACCTTTCTCATGAGTGTTCACTGCCAACAAATTCTGAAGCAATAGGAAAGCTCAATGAAGAAAGCTTAATGTTATTAATAGGTGATGGAAATATGAAGGTTGCCTTTAAAATTCCAAGGCATCTACAGAGGAGGAGAGAATTGTTATCACAGAATAAGTATGATCACATGGACCAAAGATTTTCCTGAAGCAGGCAATATCTTGAGTTTTCCAAAAAAGTCTTATAAAACAGTAAAAGAATCAATAATGCAGCAGAAACTGTCAAGTAGAAACTTTCTAACTGCTACTGAAAGGCAAAAGTCAACTCTGCCATATAAATTATGAATTAAAAAATGTTTATACATTGACTATAATACACTCATCTGTCTTTCATTTTATTTAATTTTGGGGTGAATAAGTAAAATTCTTTTAAGTGGCCTGATTAGAAAAACAAACAATGCAAAGTAAATAAAAATATTCATAAAAATTACAACTCAGAAAAAAAAGAAAATTTCTTACCGTCACCCATTTTTTAAGGAAATATTACCATCCTGGGTCTGGTATTATATTGCAGTTTTTAAAGCTATTATCTTTGGCAGAAAATATATACCGAACTTCACTGGCCCATTTCCTGCAACTTTGTGCAAAATCAAATTTACCTCAGAAAGTAAAATAAGAAATGCAAAATGGGAGGCTGCATCTTTAAAATACAGTTCACGGTTTAACAAATGAAAACTAGCTTTGTAAAGGAATCCTTTCTGAGAAGGGGGTAATGGATGTTTGGAAAGATCTTCATCACAACAGTTTGTTGACATAATTTTGATATCTTCCACAAAACCACCATATTTATTCACGTAAAATCATAAACAGAATTTTATGCCAAACTAAAAAATCTGTCAGATCCAGAATATCAATCAGCTTTGAATGCCTTTTAATAGAGGTTCTGCTTAAGCGAACTAATTACTTTGAGTGCTACCTAATAACTATTAACATGACAATAATAATAGCGAAGGCATGTTAAATGACCATATCTTACAATGAGTCAATAAGAAGTTTTGTTTTAGAAGACTGAAAATTTCTATAAAGTTTCTGCATGTTTGTTGTTCAAAATCATAGAATCAGTGACAATATTTAAGTAGCATAATCAGTAATAAACTCATTTGTTTTCCTTCCTATATATTTACCAATTCTCATTTTCTTAACAGTTAAAAATGTTATCTGAGATACACTGACCCTGCTGCAGCAGGCAGAAGAAAATGCTAAGAGATGCTTAGTCTACTACACTGAACTTACAGGATCAGAAGAAGCTGAAGCAGATGACAGAAAACCCCTGGTTTAATTGTCCTTAGCTGTCTCTCTTTTATATTTGGTGTTAGATGAAGAGATTAGAACCTTGGTTTCCCTCAGGTGTTACTAGACTTTCTTTTATTGCCCATGGGATCTGAACTTTCTTGAATCTATTGTACCTTGAGGATGTGATGAAGTTCCAGTGCCAACAGGATAAACCCCAATAAAGAAAACCAAGCTCTAGTGAAGAGAAGCATCACCACCATGTAAGAGTCTGCAGCTGAATGTCTTAAATTCAATCCTTGCTCTGGGACACTCTGCTTGTGGTGCTTAGCAGTTTTGTTAAACACTCTGAGCTTCAGCTCATTTTTTTTTAGTAAAGATAATTTTCCATTGGACACTATGAAATGCTATAGAAATGATTCTATGATTAAATAAAATGTCATATATCCATTAAAAAGGTGACAGTTTATAAATTTAATAAATATTTTTATCACACAATAGCACAGATTGGGCACTCTTTGGCCAATTCAATTATACTAGTAAGACAGTTATGGTTTTTTTGCTTAGTTGTATCTTTGAGTGTTTCACATCATGCACCCCAATTCTGTTCAAATCCAAGTCCACCCATATCCAACCTCATCACTGCAGTCTGTATCCACAAAAAAGACAAAATAAAGTAAGCAAGCAAGCAAACAAAAGCAAGAACAACAACGACAACAACAACAGAAAAACCAACAAACCAAAATAATAGTTGTGGACCTGAGTATTAGCCAGGCAGGTCAGGTATGGGATGGAGTCAGCTCCCTTACATGCATGCTCTCAGGATAGGCTCATCCTCAACTGTGGTGAGGGGCAGGGCCCCTATTGCCAAAATGCAGGGTCTTGCTCACTTACTGAGTGGCCAGTGAGAGCCAGGGCCAGCTTTCCCAGCATAGTGAAGGGCAGAGATGACTTAGCATAGCCCTCTGATTTCATCTTGCACGGATCCTAAGGCCAACTGAGGTGACACTGGCCACTGACTTCAAAATAGGCCAGTCTGTGGCTGGACCACAGACCCAGACATGGTCCTAGGTAGCAGTGTGATCAGGACATCATGATTGGAC
>JABTXL010007000.1:0-11159 GCA_025134845.1 Neodon shergylaensis
TATGTGGTACCTACCCAGAAAATTGTCAATTTCTTTTAGAGTTTTCAGTTTTATGGAGTTCAGGCTTTTGAAGTATGACCTGATGATTCTCTGGATTTCCTCTGTGTGTGTTGTTATGTCCCCCTTCTCATTTCTAATTTTGTTAATTTGCATATTCTCTCTCTGCTTTTATATTAGTTTGGATAAGGGTTTGTCTATCTTGTTGATTTTCTCAAAGAACCAGCTCTTTGTCTCGTTGATTCCTTATATTGTTTTCTTTGTGTCTATTTTGTTGACTTCAGCCCTCAATTTGATTATTTCCTGTCTTCTATTTGTTCTGAGTGAGTTTGCTTGTTTTTCTTCTAGAGCTTTTAGCTGTTTTGTTAAGTCACTAGTATGAGATCTTGCCAAATTATTCATGAAAACATTTAGTGCTATAAATTTTTCTTTGCCCTGCTTTCAGAATGTGCCATAAGTTTGAGTATGTTGTACATTCATTTTCACTGAATTCTAGAAAGGTTTAATTTCTTTCTTTATTTCTTCCTTGACCCAGTTGTGGATAAGTTGAGCGTTGTTCAGTTTCTATGAGTTTGTAGGCTTTCTGCACTTGGTGCTATTGTTATATTCTAACATGTGATGGTGATCCAATAAGATACAGGGGGTTATTCCAATTTTTTTATATCTATTGATGTTTGCTTTGTGACTGAGTTTGTGGTCAATTTTAGAGAACGTCTCATGAGATGCTGAGAAGAAGGCATATTATTTTTTATTTGGGTATAATGTTCTAAAGATATCTATTAAGTTCATTTGAGTTACAAAATATGTTAGTTCCCTTATTTCTCTGCTAAGTTTCTGTCTGGCAGACCTGTCCACTGGCTAGCAACAGTGTGGCTGTTGCTTTTCAAAATGGTTATTTATTTCAACATAGTATACAATACGTAGGAGATGGAATGAAAATACCATTTGACCCCAAAGTCGCTACTCTAAATTGCTTTCCCAGTTCTCTTTTTTGTGTGTGTGTTTGAGAATTTCATAGCAAAGGACAATGTATTTTCATCATGCTCATCCTCCCTCCCTGACTCATCCTCATATTGCCCCTTAAAATTTATGTCCTCTTCTTCTGTAATTACACACACATACACACACACTAACACACTTTCTTCTATAATTACACATACTCACACACAGACACTCATACACACTCTCTTCTGTAATTATACACACACACACTCATACACACTCTCTTCTGTAATAACACACACAGACACACATGCATACATAAACATACATTCAGACATACACACAGTCTCATACTATCACACATACACTTACACACCCACACAGTCTGAGTCCAGGTAGTGTTTCCCACATGTACACATGTGTTGGACTGACCATAAGGGCATGGGCAATCTATTAGGAGGAAAACAGATGCTCCTTCCCTCCACATAGCTGTGAAGTGCTTGTAACTCTCCACCTAGGGCTAAGACCTCCTAAACATTTCCCACATCTATGCTGAGACGTTTATTGATCTAGTGCAGGTCTTTTGTAGGTCACCATATTATTGTGAGCTCATGGGTAAGACATTCTTATCATGTCTAGAAGACACAGCACTGTTTTTTTTTTTTTGTTTTGTTTTTTTTTTTTTTTTTTTTTTCGAGACAGGGTTTCGCTGTGGCTTTGGAGCCTGTCCTGGAACTAGCTCTTGTAGACCAGGCTGGTCTCGAACTCACAGAGATCCGCCTGCCTCTGCCTCCCGAGTGCTGGGATTAAAGGCGTGCGCCACCATCGCCCGGCTAAGACACAGCACTGTTATACTTAATCTTTCCACCCCCACTTCTGCTGCGCTCCCTGGGCTTGATTATAGGGATTGTGTCACAGATGCCCCACTATCATTTTCATAGTTCTTTAGTACTTATTGCTGCTTAATGGTTCTACTGTGTGGGGTTCTTGGCCTAGGTACTTTGATTACTACAGGCTGTACAAATCCTATGGTGACCTGGTGGTTCTGAAGCACTATGAGCAGTGGAAGATGGGCTATGGTGATGGCAGTGGCAACACCGTCTACAAGAACTTCATGTACTTTAACTACTATGGCACAGGAGACATGGCCAAGGTGGACCTTTCTTCCAACACCCTGGTGCTGCGACGTCCATTGCCTGGTGCCACCTACAACAACCGCTTCTCCTATGCTGCTGTGCCTTGGACTACCTTAGATTTTGCCGGTGACGAGAAGGGGCTGTGGGTGCTCTATGCCACAGAAGAGAGCAAGGGTAACCTGGTAATAAGTCGTCTCAATGACAGCACCCTAGAAATTGAGCAGACCTGGTATACTAGCCAGTACAAGCCTTCTCTTTCAGGGGCCTTCATGGCCTGTGGGGTGCTCTATGCTTTACGCTCACTAAGCACACATCAAGAGGAGATCTTTTATGCTTATGACACGGCCACTAGTCAGGAACACCAACTCAGCATCCTGTTGGACAAGATGTTGGAAACACTGCAAGGCATCAATTACTGTCCTTGGGACCACAAGCTCTATGTTTACAATGATGGATTCTTAATAAATTACGATCTCACCTTCCTGACAGTAAAGGAAAGGCTGCCAAGCTCTCCCATTAAAGGACCTTCTGGGGCTTAAGCTCCAATCAATCCTATCAGATCCAACAAACCCTCCCGGCCAGGAGACTCTGTCACTGATCAGAGTACTCATAAAAATACTTTGTCTTCCTCACCTCTAGAAGGACATCTCTCTTAACAATCACCTACCTAAATGATTGAAGTACAGTGATTATATTTTTAGTTCTGTATGTCATCAATATCTCAATCAACACATTAAGCTGCTAAGAATGGCCTGCAATGATTCGATTAAGAAAAAAATACAGTCTTAGCTAGAGCGGGTTTGGAAAGGTAACTGAGTGCTGAATTATGTGTTTAGCATGCATCAGGTTCTACATTCAATGCTTAGCACAGTGGGGTGGGAGGGCAACTCATCATTCAATCCTTAGCATTAAAAAATAACCAAAAAAATTAGCTAGAGAAATGAGAGAAATGTTGCCCTTTTCTGATATTTGGGCATCATGCTTTTAAACTTAGCAGGACAGTTACTAGAATTCTAGGATCATGTGACCTTTCATTCTAAGGGTAGAGCTGAATCCATCTGATTCCAGTGACCCACGGGCGCTGGTATCGAGAGTGGGGTACAGAAGTTCCCTTCATACTTCCACACCACCAAAGGGTTCTGCAGAGAAGAGAGGCAGAATCTTGGCCTGAAGATATGTTCTTCACTACCCTCAACCACACCTGACCCTGTTCTAGGAAGTCAGCTACCCAATTAGTCAGGATAAGTAGCATGGGATATGGTTGGGACTGTGGATCGAGACATTCCCAATAAAAACTTCTTGGTATGATTGCAGGAAGTCTCCTAGCATGTGTTTGTCCTTTCCTTCCCCTCTTCAGTGTGCTGAGATGGTGTGGGTTTAAATTCTCCCTGTGTTCCTCATCTGTCCATACAGTGATTCCCTCTCTAGGCAGCTGTATAAACACAGATTCCCAAGCTGTCCTGGCCATAGAGGACACATGCACATGAATTTTGGAACATTTGTGCTTTCAATTTGTAAATGTAATAAGTCTACATTTATATATTTATGTAAATATCTTAACATAGCCACTAATAATTCATGAGCTTTCTAAGAAAAACAATCAAATGCTAGCTCCAAGAAGCTGGGGTACTGAGAATCTTGCCAGAATCTGTTTCCTGTAGGAAATGCAGTGTTTACCACTTTCCCTGCTACCAATTGGTCTAGAGATACCTGCCTTCTTTGGTGTTTTCACTTAAGACTGAGCAAACATCTTGAAAACAATCAGTTAGAAAGTCTGTTATGATGGCATAAGGACCAAGCCACTTGTAAATTATGTGAATAAAAAGTGTGCTGTAAAGAGCAGCCTGTTCACCTCTATTTTGGGGTTTCTTAAAGAAAGCCTCTATGGCCAGTCCTACCCCTAATTCTCAGAGAAGAAAATAATCTTTTCCTACTATATGGGAACATTCTCACTTAAGTCTAGAATTCCACAGTCTGGGCCTCAGAGGAAAATGTGGCTTCCTTTTCACATAAGATCTTCACTTTTGTTTCATTTCCCTCCCTTCCTCTCTCCCTCCCTCCCTCCCTCCATCCATCTTTTTTCTTCCTCTTTCTCTCTCTCTTTCTTTTCTTTGTTTTTTTAAACATTATTTTTTTGAATTTCACATCATAATTTCCTATCTTGCTCATCATACATTACCTCCAGATATGCCCTTCACCACTGCAGCATGTCCCCCAAAAGAACCCCCCAAAGTTTATTGAAAACAAAGCAAATAAACAACCCACCTTGCTCTTCCATCTGTCCATCACCTCTTCATTCATCCTAATGGTATCAGGACCTGCATCATGTCATACAGTATACCCTATGGTCCAATCAGCCCCACTCTCAAAATGTTCATTGCTATGAGTCATTGGTCTGGTTCAAGGCCTCCAGCACACCACCATCACTGAAACTCATCTCAGATATTCTGTTGTTGCCCCGAGCCATGGAGATCCTGCATTTATTGTTCCATAGGACCAGTTTCCTCACATACTCCAGCAGGAGATGGATTGGGTAGATGTTAGGGTGGGCCAACCGAAGGCCCAGGATGTGGGTCTGGGTGCTAACTGAGCTGGTCAGTCCAGGCCACTTGTGACCACCCTTGTCAGGAGAGGGGTGGAGCCAGCTCTCTTTGACACATGCCAGGGGCCAGCCCTCCCACACTCATGGTGAGGGGTGTGACTTAGTCAGCTCTCTCCTGAAAACAGCAGAGAGTTAGCTCTCCCATGGGAGAGGTCAGGACAAGTTTTCCTGCTGCAGTGTCCAGCAAGGGGCAGGACCAGCTATCCCAGGGTCAGTGATGGGCAGGGTTGGCCCAGCATGGCCCTTTGATTTCAAACTCAAGGTTCCTACCACACCCTGTGGTGACGGAGGCCATGGGCATCATCACAGACTCCAGCTGTAGCAGGAACATGGATCCAGACATGGCCCTCAGTAGCAGTCCTGGCCTGAATGACAGACACCATGGCCCCAGGCATCAAGTACAGGACACTCAGATTGGCATGGCCTTGGTGGCAGCAAGGCCCTGGGATACCAACATTGCCATGGGATGCATACTAGAACCCTGGCATCTGAGTGACCTTTGGTGGCACCTTGGGCCACAGACATCAATGCAGATCCCGCTAAGTAGGACTATGGACCCATTCTTGGTCCTCATCAGCAGCCTGGGCCTGGATGTTACCATGGCACCTTGTGACTCATCTCTGCATGACCCTAGCTGCAACAGGTCCCTCAGATCCCCATCTAACCCCAGGGGATGGCACAAACCCTGAGTATTTGTGTGGCCTTTGGTGGTATCAGGAGCCATGGCTATCAACCCAGGCCCTTACTGTGGTAGTGCCATGGACCCAGACATAGCCCTACACTGGCCCACATATCACCATGGCCCTGGATGGCACAGGCCTTTCAGATTGTTCTGGTCCTGGTGTCAGCATGGCCCTTGCACCCTGTCATGGACTCAGTCAGGTGTGTGACCAGACCTGATCATCCACATGGCCTTCAATGGATACCAAAACCATGGACATCAACACAGATGCTGGCCACTGCAGGGCCATGAACCCAGACATGACCCTGGCAGCAGATCAGGTCTGGATGTCATTGTGTTTTCTGGTGGCAGCGTAGCCACTCAGATTAACATGGCCCAAGGGCAGCATGGCCACGGGTGGTGGCCCAGACCCTAGGCATCCCTGTGGCCTTGGTGACACCATGGGTCATAGACATCAACATAGACATCAGCTATGTTAGGATTAAGGACATAGATATAGCCCTAGGCAGTAGCCCAGACCCAGACATTACCCTGGTCCTGGTAACAAGTAGCCCAACACGAGCCATTCCCTGCTGCCCTGGCTTCTTCAGAACTGCCTCTTACCACAGCACACTAACCATTCTGCCCCTCTCCCATTTCTCCACCCCATGCTTGCTCATCGTAATGGCACTCACCCACCTGGGGTCACAAGGCAGTGAGCAGGCCATGAATATCTTCAGTTAGGCCAGTTTGTGAGGACCCAGGCTGCTGCCAAGGTCTATGTCTTGGTCCATGGTCCACCCATGGTTGGGGTCTGTATTGATGTCTATGGCCCACAGTGCCACTATGGGCCACACTGACATCAAGGGCCTGGGCCACCACCTAGGGCCCAGGCCACCACCTAGGGCCCTTTGGTGTCTGAGCGCTGAGCCTCTGCCAGGGCGATGTGTCCTTGAGTAGTCTGTACTGCCACCCAGGTGTCTTCTGGGCCTGTGTTGCTGTCATGGTCTGTGTTGACATCCATGGCTCCTGTTACCAGTGAATGGAGGTAGGATGAGGCTGCACAAAGTTAACTCTGCTGCTTACCAACTATAGCACTCAAGAGAGTGGGCCTCTCATCTCTTCAGGGAAGTACAGAAGAGATTTCCGTATTGGCATGGTTACAGGTGAGCTGGTTGAGAGTTGGAGAGCTAGCCCCACAGTCTGTGGCATGGGTAAGGGAGAAAGACTCCACTTACCCCTTGTTCCTCATTCCTCACCACCTAAGCAAGCAGGAAAATCTGGTTCTGGGGTCAGGAGAGTGAGAGAGCTGATCCTGCCCCTCACTGCCTGCAGCACTCAGGAGAGCAGGCTATGCACCTGGCCAGGGTAGCGCAGTAGAGCTGACCCAGTTGACAGGAGGTGCCAGTGATCTGGAACTGCAAAGGCTTGTGGGAGATCTGGCCCCACCCTTCACCTACCATAAGGTGAAGTGGGAGAGAGAGCTGGGTCCCCTCCTCCCTCTTGCAACCTGTGGTGGGAGGGAGACCCGGCTGTTGCGGGAGGTCCTTCCTCTCCTCCAGCCTATAGCTGCTGAGATGACAGCCCATTGGGGCATGGTCTCTCTCCCTTTAAAAAAGCAGCTACTTCGGTTCGCTCTCTCTCTCTTCACTTCCTGCTCTGCTGGCGACTAGACTCCCTTCCTAGTTGCGCAGAGGGCTGTTGACTGGGATGGTGATCTGTAAGTTTTTTCCTCTTTAAATAAATACCACCCTATTAATCATGATTCCAAACTGGTGTGGCATTGTTTGTGACTTACGCCTTCACCCGGCCTTGAGGTCACGAGAGTGGGAGGGAGGACTGTTCCTGCCCCTCACCAGCTGCAGCACACAGGAGTGTGGGCATGGCACCTTGCCTGGGCAACACACTAGTGCTGACTCTGTTGGCGAGGGTGGATAGATGAGCTAGGCCTGTAGGTGTGAGAGCAGGTGACCTGCCCCTGCCTTCTCCCTTGTATGCCAGGGATGGCAAGGGTAAAGGAAATATGCCCCCCCCTACATCTTGCCACCTGTGTCAGGCAGGAGAGCTGACCTAGGAGCCATGAGAAGGGAGGAGTTGGCTCTGCCCCTTACCACGTATGGCAATCTGGAGAGCAAGCCTTGCATCTTGCCTGGGCAAAACAGTAGAGCTGACCCTGGTGGTTTGAGTATGCTTGAGAGGGACCTGAGGGTGTAAGCAGGGAAACTGATTCTACTCCTTGCTATCTGTTACACTTGGCTCAAGAGATTGCCACTGTAGTGGATTAATTAGAAAATGCTACAGGAACTCCGGTGGCTGCAGCAGCAGAAACCCTGCAGGTACCCAAGTGGTGGCAGCAGGCCATGTGGCGGCAGGCAGTGAACAGTGGGTCAGAAAAGCAGCCAGTCCCAGGTAGGGATGGCATAGTTCCCTGAGTGGCTGCAGCAGGCCACGAGGAGAGAAAGACAGATGGGCATGCCACGAGACAACACTTCAAGTCTCTGAAGGTGGCAGGGCCCTGGCAGGTAGCCACACGGTGCAGCAGGAAAGAGACAGCAACATGTATAGGAACACAATGCAGACTGAGGTTGGATATTTATTTAGTGGGTTATAGAGGGAAAGGAGAGAAGGGAAGAAGAACAGAGAAGGAGAGAGGGGGGGGAAGCAGAAGCTGCTTCTTTGAGAGGGAGGTGAAAAAGGAAGAGACTCAGGCTACAAGCAAGAAGGAAGATCTGTCTGCCTCAGCTGACAGGGGGGAGGAGGAGTTGGAGGGTTTGTAGGGGGCGGGGAGTTAGGAGTGGGGAGTGGGCAGGGCTTGTCTCTTAAAGCGAAAGGACAGATCATTACAGCCAGGATGGTGACAATGAAGGAATGTTGGCAGCTGGTCAACCCAGCTACCACCCAGGCCCAGAACCAGGACTCTGAGTTAGCCCACACCAAACCCTCCTCCTCTATGAACTGCTGGAATGTATGAAGGGGCTGGACCTGCAGATCCAAAGCTATGGGATCTCCATGACACAAGGCAACAACAGGATATTTTAGAGGGATCCCACTGAGGGTCCCCGTGTTAATGGTGTAGCAGAAGCTAGAGGCCTTGAACCAGACCAATAACTCACTGGAATGAACACTTACAAACAAAGATGTATGGGCTGAGTGGTGGTGGTGCACACCTTTAATCCCAGCACTCTGGAGGCAGAGGCAGGTAAATCTCCATGAGATCAATGCCAGCATGGTCTACAAGCTAATTCCAGGACAGTGAGATCTATTACACATAGCTGGTTTTGTCAAAAAAAAAAAAAAAAAAAAAAACTTACTCCCGCCAAAAAATTTAAACAAATAAAGATGTATAGACTAAAGGGTCTACAGTGTGACTCAATGAGCCACATTACAACATTACAGCTTTCATGCTGAGGTTTAAAAAAAAATTTCTTTTGGTTTTTACTACTAAATTTTGTTTGGGGGCAAGGTTGCAAGTGCAGAAGACAGGAGTGAGGGGACAGGGAGATGAATGGGATCAGGATACATGATGTGAAATCTACAGAGAATCAATAAAAAGTAAAAACAATACTATTTTCTTTAATTTAATTTTTGAGACAAGGTCTCACTATGTGGCCCTGGCTGGACTGGAGTTCACTATGTAGACCAGGCTCACCATAGAGCTCTACCTGGCTCTGCTTTCAGAGAGCTGGGATTAAGGGTGTGTTTTTTATTGATTCTTTTCTCCATTTTCCTTTTTAATCTTCACTGTGTCCAGATCATGAGCAAACCTAAGAAGTCCTTTCTGTGATGCAGTGTGAATGGAGACTGCTTCTTTGTTCTTGGCTGCCCAGACCCGAAAAATCACACAGAAACTACATTAATTACAACCGTGTTTTTAGCCTATTAGCTCAGGCTTCTTATTAATTAAGTCTTACATGTTAAATTAACCCACTTCTATTAATCTGTGTATCACCAAAAGGACGTGGCCTACAGTTGTTATAGGCGTCTGTCTCCTACAGTTGTTACAGGGCTTCTCTCTGACTCTACCAACTGTCTTGATCTTTTCAGATTCCCGCCCGGGTTTGCTCACTAAGCCATTGGCCAAAACAGCTTCCTTATTAGCTAATGGTAATAAAAACATATTCATAGCATACAGAGGGGAATCTCACATCAATGCAGATTTTGTTCTTCCTCTCTGGAATGAGTTTTATTCTTTAAGTGTTTCAACAGATCCAATACTTTATACTTTAACCCTAATTATTCCAAAGAGGGAGTTAAACATATAAACATATAAAAAACATATAAAAAACACATATTCTATATCTGTTTAACTACTACTACTAGAATTTAGTAAGAAATTTTATCTCCATTCTTGAAAAACTGTCCTAATTAATTTTATTATGGAGAGCGACATCCTCACTTTCTCAAATGTATATGTCCCTACTTCATCAGGACACACTGTGAGGCTTAAGCTGACATCACAATATTTCTTTTCTTAACAGGTCATGCCCTTGGGGTGGGACAGCTGTGAAGGGTCATCAGCACTTAGTCCACTCTGTGTCAAGTGTGAGTCAGTAGCCAAGCCAGGCCTCAGCTGGGCCTCATCTGGAGAACTGGGGTGAGGGCAACCCCTGCACTGAAGGCCAGCAGTACATTTGCCTGTCCTCACCTCTCTCTGCCCCTGCTTCTGGCTGCTCCCCATCTGCCTCCCCACGAAGGTCTATGCCTCATATTATCTCTCGAACACCTAGGATGCCCCAGAGCAGATGTCCTGCAGGTGTGCCTGCAGGTGGGAATAGCTCTCCAAGTGTTATTCGAGTGATTGTGAAGACACCAGGACACCTGAACAGCTTTACAGTAGCTGGTGACACCTCAGTGAGACAATTCAAAGAGAAGCTGTCTGCTCACTTCCAATGCGAAATGGACCAACTGGTACTGGTTTTCATGGGCCGCCTTCTCAAAGACCATGACATACTGAGTCAGAGGGGCATCAAAGATGGCCAAACCATTCACGTGGTCATCAAGTCCAAGTATGGCTCCAGATCCCTGGCTCATTCTTTCCGGAACCTGTCAACGAACAATCTCTGCCATCAAGACAGAAGCACCAATGGAAATAGCAGTAGGGTGTGCCAGTCTGCAGGCATGGGTCAAACCAAAGAGGAATCATCCCTCCTCATGGGGTCTGATGCACCCAAGGTGGGTACTCAAAGCCCAGAAGTGGACAGTCCAGAGCATATTGCACAGATGCTGGAGAATCTTTGTGTTCAGAGGATGTTGTCTAATATTGATTTCATGCGTCAACTGATCTCAGAACATCCAGACATGCAAGAACTGTTGCAGCAGAACCCAGAAATTTCCCATCTCATCGACAATTCTGAGATCCTATGTCACACTCTGGAGTTGGCCAGGCACCTGGCTGTTATCCAAGAGATAATGCAGATCAATCAGCCAGCACAGAACCTTGAGCATCTACCACACCCACAGCTCCACCTGGGCTTAGAGACAATTCCAAATGGGAACAATGCCCTGGGCCAGAGCTATGATTTCAATGACCAAATGCTCAACGGTATGCACGATCTTTTGGGGGGCAGCTCTTTTACAGCCCTTCTGGCTGGTCAAGTACTAGAGCAAGTCCAGACTCCTTACCCATTTCCTCTGCCATATGAGGAACAATTGGTCCACCCCCCTGCCCAAGACATTTATGCTAATTCTTGTGGATTATCATCAATCACCCCAAAAAATCCTACTCTAAGCAATGCTCATGATGCTTCCAGGGAAAATGCAGCCTCAGTCACCACTGAGGGCCAAAGCCATGTCTGCGCTATTCAGCAGGCAGCTGGGATTC
>JABTXL010007000.1:11169-43555 GCA_025134845.1 Neodon shergylaensis
CAAAATGTGCTTGATATCTTTGTTTTACCTACAGATACAGAATACGTTGTATGGGTTGTCTTATAGATACTCACAGTTGCTTATATAATGATCCAGTATCCGGGCACAAACACGTGTAACCTAGGATGTGCATACAGGTAGATATGTGCAAATGCATAGCAGGATGAGAATAGACCAAATGCAGTGAAGAGACTTGTGAAATAAAGAAAAACCTCACATAGGCCCAGATAAAGATTGACTTTTGGTCATGTTTCTTAAAACTGAATTTAGCTTGAAAGAAAAAGAATGGTAGATCCTGATAGATACAGGTAGGAGGAACTCAGATACAAATGAGATATTGACATTTATAATTGGGGTTTCTTACTGATTATTACTTCCGTAATAACAAGCTTTAGTCTCCTATTGTCAGCCAGAAGTACAGCTAGCTACCCGCCAGCTTCACTGCAGCTTCCTGTCATTCCCACCTGGCCCTTCATGGGACAGTGTCCACCACTGCATGATATCACACATTCCATCAAACCCCACCTTGATGAAAGTATCCCTGCCTAGTAGGATACACAGCCAATTAAGGTTTAATTATCAAGCAGTACATTCATGCTATAATAAGTTGACGTGTTTTCAGGCATTGAATAAATAGACAAAACAAAGATTCTTCCTTTTTTCTGTTTTGTTTTTGTTTGTGAGACAGACTCTCTTGTATCCCAGAGCTGGCTTAAAATTTCTCATCAGCAGCTGTAAAGGGAGCAGGACTACAAAGTTCCAGCACTTCCAGGAAACCTTTCCAGACCCTGCTTCATCACTGTAATTAATGGTTTAGATAAAGTGGCGCTCTTCTCCAAGTCTGGGCAGCCGGGTCCCACCACCCAAGGCCTCTGTGGGTCCCAGGAGGGTGGGAGGCGGCATGTGAAGACCTCAGCTGGTCCCCTGAGTGGCGGGTGAGAGACAGAGAGACACCGTGCAGAAAAAGTGGATATAGTTTATTTAGTGGATTATGAAAGGGAAAAGGAGGGGGGAAGGGGAGAAGTGGGAAGAAGAGAGAGAGGCACAGAGAGGGAGAAAGAGGGGAGAAGAGAGAGTGAGCGAGAGGGAGAGAGCGCAGATCTTATCTCTTAAAGGGACAGGGTACACAGGTGACAGACCAGGCCAGCAGATCATAGCAATCACTAAAACTCATCAAAACTATTCAAGGAAGAAATTACAGCTATATCTGATTAGTCTCATTTTATACAAATAGCATACGGTAGATAAGTAGAGGATAGGTAGATATAAATAGATGTAGATAGATGATAGATATGTTGACAGACAGACAGACAGACAGACAGACAAATGATTTTTTATGCAGCCCAGGCTAGCCTAGAACTTGTGATCCTCTGGCTTCTGTCTCCCCAAGTGCTGGTATGACGGTTATGTACCAACCATGCTTGGTGTGATATCATCTTCCTGTTTTTCATCCTTCTGTGTTCTGACATCCTGAACTGATCTCTGTTTACACTCAGTGTCCTCAAAAACATCACCATTTCCCCAAACATCTCCAGCTTAAAATTAGGAACACATAGCGCAGGCCAGAACAAAACTCCCATCCACAAGACCCTCTTTCAAGGGTTCCCTTGGCTTTTGTCTGGAACAGAACTTGTCCACTGAAGTCCTTCTTCTGCACCACAATAGCTCTTGCATTTGTTATCAATGGGTATCATTAATCAATGAAAGCAACGCATAGAGAGAAGGACCTCCCACACCACTCAAGTCCAAATGGATCAAAGACCTCAATATAAAGCCAGCCACACTGAACCTTACAGACGAGAAAGTGGGAAGTACACTTGAATGCATTGGCACAGGGAACCACTTCCTAAATATAACCCTAGCAGCACAGACACTGAAAGAAACAATTAATAAATGGGACCTCCTGAAACTGAAAAGCTTCTGTAAAGCAAAGGACACAGTCAACAAGACAAAACGACAGCCTACAAAATGGGAAAAGATCTTCACCAACCCCACATCAGACAGAGGTCTGATCTCCAAAATATACAAAGAACTCAAGAAATTGGACACCATAAGATCACATAATCCGACAATGAGGACTACTGAGAAGTCAAGAACAATGGCACTGGGTTTTGATCCTACTGCACATACTGGCTTTGTGGGAGCCTAGGCTGTTTGGATGCTTACCTTACTAGACCTGGAAAGAGGTGGGAGCTCCTTGGACTTCCCACAGGGCAGGGAACCCTGACTGCTCTTTGGGCTGATGAGGGAGGGGGAGTTAATTGGGGGAAGGGGAGGGAAATGGGAGGCGGTGACGAGGAGGAGGCAGAAATCTTTAATAAATAAATAAATAAATAAGTAAAAAAAATCACATAATCCAATAAAAAAAAATGGAGTACAGACCTAAACAGAGAACTCTCAACAGAGGAATCTAATATGGCTGAAAGACACTTAAGGAAATGTTCAACATCCTTAGTCATCAGAGAAACACAAATCAAAACAACTCTGAGATTCTACTTACACTGTTAAAGAACGGCCAAAATCAAAAACACTGATGACAAATTATGCTGGAGACCTTGTGGGGAAAAGGGAACAATTCTGCATTGCTGGTGGGATTGTAAGCTGGTATAACCCCTTTGGATGTCAATGTGGCAATCTCTCAGAAAATTAGGAAACATCCTTCCTCAAGACCCAGTAATACCACTTTTGGGTATATATCCAAAGGATGCTCAATTGTGCCACAAGGACATGTGCTCAACTATGTTCATAGCAGCTTTGTTTGTCATAGCCAGAACCTGGAAACAACCTAAATGCCCCTTGACTGAAGAATGAATAAGTAAAATGTGGTATATTTTCACAATGGAGTACTACGCAGCAGAAAAAAATAACTTCTATGTTAAAATTTATAATACAATAATTAATTTGTCTATCTTCTTTTACCTACTAAAACATTCTAGTAACTAAATCTTGTCTATCCCTCTGTTGCTTTTGTTTTGTATTTGCAGTGCTAAAAATCAGGCATTAAAAGGAAAAGTATTGGCTCAGGACATTTCAAGTCCAAGTTCTCAGCACAAAGGAGATTTATTTGTCCCAGAGGGCAGGGATAAGGGACAAAGACACAAGTTAGAGAAAGAGGGAGAAGGCAAGGAAACAAAGGAGAGGGGTAAGGGGTATTTGTTCCAGGGAGCAAAGGACAGCCTCTGGATAGAGAGGAGACATTTCCCATGGACAAATGGAGGCTTATAAAGGTAAAATAGGAGACCCTGTGTTTGGATGATGTGTTTAATTTTAATTGGACATATTCATTAGGTGAGCCAAAGGGAGATTTTGATTGCTGGCTTCAATAGCTAGCTCTTGGTAGTCATCCTTAGGAGGAAGAATTGGCCAAATAAAAGAACAGACAGGGGCTAGCTTTAGGAATGAAATCTAAAGGATTTTAGCAAGGCAGAGGGGATTGAGCGAGGCCTGCCAGAGCCACAGGCTTGGGCTGGCGAGCTTTCAGAAGTCATTCCCTTTTGCTTCTTAATTCAGACACCCATCACACTGCCCTCTTTGCAAAGTTTAACTCTCTCAAATTCAACTTGCTCTTCACCTGCATCTCCATGGGTCAATATACTTCATAGATGGTGATCATTTTTTTAATTTACTTCATTTGAATTTTTTTCCCCAAATTTCTCTGACTGATGTAGATTTAGTGTTCAAAATGTAAATCTGAAGTTTGATTTAATTAAAAAATGCTTTCAATGACTTGTCATTCTTTAAGGTCGAGACAAAGCTCTGAAGACTTCTTTGGTACTACATGGCTAGACTCTGTCTAATGTGCCATGCCCTAACCTCTCCCTCGTTCCTGACATTGCAAGTAGAACCATCCCCTCTCAGACACAGGAGAATTATTTCTACTACTGCCACACATAGAGGCAGACTTTTTTCCCAGACCTTAGGCTAAGCCAGAATTGTCATCACACAGAACAGACCATTGTTCAATCTCTCCACTTCCCCTCCTCCCGCTCTACCCACCTTTTGTGCCACCCCCCCCCCCCCCCCCCCCCCCCCCCCCCCCCTTTTGCCCCCCCCCCCCCCCCCGCCCACTCTTCAGAGAGGGAAAAGCTTCCCATGGGGAGTCAACAAAGCCTAGCACATTATTTTGAGGCAGGACCAAGGCCCTCCCACCTACAATTAGACTGAGCAAGGTATCCCTCCAAAGAAAATGGGCTCCAAAAAGCCAGTTCAAGCACTGATCCCACTGCCAGTGGTCCCACAGACTGCCCCAGCTACACTGTCACCCACATTTAGAGGGCCTAGTTTGGGCCTATGCACTGTCAGTCCAGAAGTCAGTGAGATCCCACTACCTCAGGTAAGCTGTTTCTGTGAGTTTCTGCATCATAGTCTTGACCCCTTTGCTCACATTATCACTCTGCCTACTCTATGACTGGACTCTGGGAGCTCGGTCCAGGGCTTCACTGTGGATCTCTGCATCTGCTTCTGTCAGTGACTAGATTAACGTTCTCTGATGACAATTAAGGTAGTCATCTGATTACAGGGAAAAGGCACCAGGCACCCTCTCCATTACTGCTTAGAGTCTTAGCTGGTGTTAACCTGTGAATTCCTGGGAGTTTCCCTAATGCCAGGTTTCTTGTTAGTCCCATAATGGCTCCCTCAGTCAAGATATCTCTTTCATTGCTCTCCTTCTCTGTCCTCCCATCTTGATCATCCAGTTCCCTCATGTTCTTCACCATGCTTCCCTTCCCCACTCCCCTTCTGCCCTCTCTTCTCCACTAAATAAGATATATTTTTTTTTGTTTTGTTTTTTGAGACAGGGTTTCTCTGTAGCTTTGGAGCCTGTCCTGGAACTAGTTCTTGTAGACCAGGCTGGCCTCGAACTCACGGAGATCCGCCTGCCTCTGCCTCCCAAGTCTAAATAAGATACTTTTAAAAGAGCACACAGATATTGGAAGCTAATGGTATTTTATGCTCTAGAGAATGTTATGCCCAAATTCGTGGATCCCCACAAAAGCCAACAAAGAAGACCCAGTCCCGCATGTAAAAGCAAAGAGTCTTTATTTAATTAAGTTTGCAAACTCAGTTTCTCTGCATGTCCAACATATTGGAATATCCGGAGAGCCCTGATATCAATTAGAATTGGGTTTTTATAGTAGTAAAAGTGGGGGTGAGGAGTCTCTGAGGTTCAGGATGCATGATTGGCTGACATTTGTCTAGGGTGTCTTGGTGGCAGGTGTTTCTATTTACAGTACTTCGAAAGTCAGGAATTTCCTTTGAATGGTCTGCTTTTGGGTGGGGGTCGGGTAATCTCTGCCTGCCAGACATTGTCTCAGGGTAAGACTCTAGACTCCATTAAATACATCTCTGGCCAAAGTCCCAGGTGATAATGGTTGGAGGAAGTAAAGAACTTCCTGTCTGCCCAGACTTAGATTATCATGGTTGGCCCTCACAGAGAAAAGGCAAACAATCTTTCTAAGAAAAATCATAAATAAATAAATAAATAAATAGGACAAAACAGAGCACCAGATGGTGGCAGCACACACATTTAGTCCTAGCACTCCAGGGACTGACAGGTGGATATCTGTCATCTCAAAGTCAGCCTGGTCTACAGAGTGAGTTCCAGGACAGTCCCCAAAGCTATGCAGAGAAACCCTGTCAAATAAATAAATAAAAAGACAAAACAGAATAAAAAAGAATCTAACTCTAAGTCCATTTTAGTCACACCATCTTGGGGAATGTGTAAGCAATGGAACTAATTCCTTGCAGGAAAAGCTCCAGGCAGCTCTGGGATAGCTGAAGATAGAACAGGAAATGGTCAAAAAGATAAAAGTAGGGGCTGGAGAGATGGCTCAGTGGTTAAGAGCACTGGCTGCTCTTCCAGAGGTCCTGAGTTCAATTCCCAGCAACCACAAGGTGGCTCACAACCATCTGTAATGAGATCTGGCGCCCTCTTCTGACATGCAGGCATACATGGAGGCAGAATGTTCTATACATAATAAATAAAATCTTAAAAAATAATAATAATAAAAAAAGATAAAAGTAGGTGCCAGAAAGATCTTCTTCAGCCGTCAGTTCCAAAAAACTGGCTTGATTGTTTATCTGTCGGGGTTTTTTTTGTTTGTTTGTTTATTGAGACAGGGTCTCACTCTGAAAGTCCTGCTATCTCAGAATCACAGCTGTCCTCCTGCCTCAACCATCCAAGTACTAGGATTACAGGTATAAATTACCACATATGGGCTCTTTGAGTAGTTTTAATGAAGAAGACATAGAAGTGCGATCTGTGTGATGCCAGAATACATAAGAAAAGAGATTAGTTAAAATGCTGATCATCCTGTAGAACAATATTGCCAAAATGCTGCCATGTATTTATATCTGAACCTTATGACAGAATAAAAATCAGCTCACTGCTTTCTTTACCTTAAAAGCTGTTACTTCCTTAAAACAATAACATAATCCAGCCATAGCAATAGAAAATGTGTTTGCTGCTACACGTTCAGACACAAGCTCCCCTTTTTCTTTCCTTTCTTTTTTTTTTTTTTTTGAGACATCCAGTAAATATGGAGCCAGCCCTGGAACTCACTCTGTAGACCAGTCTGGCCTACAACTCACAGAGATCTGTCTACCTCTGCCTCCAGAGTGCTGGAATTAAAGGCCTGCACCACCACCGCCCGACTGACTCAAGCTCCTTAATTAACTATGTAACTGTAACTATTTAGATGGGGTGGTTTCTTGACCAGCAGGGTGGTTCACAAACCACTTTAAGTAACCTGCCTTATACAGCCAGCCCCATCCCTGTTCTCTTTAGGGGCAACTAAGTGGGTTGGGGAGGAGACTGCTGACACAACACACAATCTCAAAGAGAAACACAGAAGAGGTCGTGGCTAATAGTAGTTCCTGCTTTCCACATCCACACCCATGTAGTAAGAACTCACGTTTAGGATGGTGGCAGGGTATAATAGGCTGACCAAGGACTCCATGGAACTCAAAATAGAGAAGGATACAAGATGGAGAGGAATTTGTGCCCTGGTCTTGGCATAGAAACTAGGCCTCTGCAGTAGTTCCAGAAAACATCTTTAGCCTGTCTCTGCACTGAACTCTAGAATGGAGTAGGCCACAAAGATCTGGAGACACATGGTACAATAAAAATAAAGTGAAAAGTCCAGATTACTGACAGGGCTCCTTTGCAGATTACTGACAGGGCTCCTTTGTTTACTCCTCCTGCAGTCAAACCCTTCAGTCTACACAGGACCTTGAGCCCCCTTTCCTCGGACTTGGGAGGCGGGGACAGGCAGGTCTCTGTGAGTTCAAGGCCAGTTCCAGTTCAGGCTTCCAAGCTACAGAGAAACCAAAATAAACAAACAAACAAAAGTTGTACACATGGCTCAAGAGCTAAGCCTCAGGTCTTTTTTCAACAACAATGGAACAGAATAGTAAGAAAGCTACAATTCTGAGACTTGATTTGGAATTTGAAGAAACAAAGCAGCCAGAAAACTTCCACAGATAATACCAGAAGGCAAAGTAAGGCTCTCTGCCAGTTTTTATGTAACTTGACAACCAAGTTTGGAGCAATCAAGGGAGTAAAAAACACAGGAATCTGGAAGAGCCGCAATTTTGATCTTTTGACTTCACATTCCTGACTTTGAGACCTTGCCAAATTTTCTTCCATAAGACGCTTATTTGTGCTGATCATAAATCTCTTCTAGAGGTTAGCCCCATTGACGGGGTGCTTGCCCAGAAGCACAAAGTGCTGGGTTCAGTTCCCAACACTGCATAAATTGGGTAAGGTCATGCATTCTTCCAATACCAACACTACAAAAGCAGAAGCTGAATGATTTGGAATTCAAGACCATCCTCAACTACATAGCAAGTTCAAAGTCAGCCTGGGATGTATATGTGTGTGTGTGTGTGTGTGTGTGTATGCGTGTGTGTTCATACACATATATATCACATCACTCTTTCTCAAAAATAACATTGATCCATGTATGTTAGACATTCAAAGCCCTGTCTTCTATGTTCTATTTCTCTATGGTTCTTAAAAGTGCTTGGAGACAGGCAGTGGTGGCGCACACCTTTAATCCCAGTACTACTCAGGAGCTCTAGAGGCAGGGGCAGGTGGATCTCTGAGTTCAAGACCAGCCTGGTCTAGGTAGTGAGTTCCAGCATAGCCAGGGCTACACAGAGAAGAAACCATGTCTCAAAAAAAAAAAAGTGCTTTGACCATAAACTCCTTACTTAGAATGATCCTCCTGCCTCAGTCTCCCTACTGCTGAATTACAAGTGTGAGCCAGAAAGCCCAGTCTGTAGACTCCTGCTTGCTAGGTAAACATTCCAGAACTGAGCCACATCCGCAGTTCCTCCTCAAGTCTTTCCCCTACCCTCACCCTCTAAGATCAGGTGATACTCAGGTTGTCTATCTACCAGGTCCGGATGTTTAGCATTCCTTTGCTTTTCAGAGTTTCCCTGCCTTTAGTAGAATCTTTATCTACAGCCCAGTTTCTAAATGCCATAAGTTTTGTATACATAATGTATAATAAAGCTTCAATTAAAAAGTAGATGGTCTTTGGTTCCTCGCGTTAAATAATAGATGTACAGGTGTCTCTGTACGTATACACATGTGGTAATTTGAAGTTGTTAGATTTTAATGATACATCAAATGACTACTTTTGATACAGTGATCAAATGATACATCAAATACATTAAATGGTACATCATTTAATTATGTGACTAGACTTTTTTGTTGTTGTTGTTGCTTTTTTGAGATAGGGTTTCTCTGTAGCTTTGGAGCCCGTCCTGGCACTTGCTCTGGAGACCAGGCTAATCTTGAACTCACAGAGATCCACCTGTCTCTGCCTCTGGAGTGCTAGGATTAAAGGTATGCATCACCACCGCCCGGCTATGGCTAGACTTTTTGTTCTTTAGACATTGAAAGAGAGAGCAGATGTGTTAAACACTTCCAAGACGGTAGAAGGTTAAGTCTCAAATGATAGTGTTCTCATAGGCATCATCACTTGCTGTTCCCAAGGCTTGTCTAGGGATGTCATCCCATTTCAGTCCCCAGGCTCCCTGGCTTTCTGACCCTCCCAGTCAGTGCAGAGGCAGCCCCTCCTCCTCCGCCAGCCCCGCCCCTTTTGCCTGGAGTCGGGCTCTCGTGTTGGAGGGAACTGTCTACTGGCTGCGTGCAAGTCTCGGCACTGATCAGGACACGGATTCCAGGTTGGTGAGCAAACCCATTTTTCTGACCCGTCGCTGCTATCCCACTGATGTGTAGAGTCTGCGCCACCTTAGGATTATGTTGGGGTTCACGCGTGGAGGAATTGTGCGGGACTACAGCTTTGAGTTTGGGAAGCATCGAAGAGGCACGTTTGCAAATGGGACTAGACTGTGTAAGGGGTAAAGGCGGGCCTTTAACCTGGATTTTGGAGGCAAAAGCAAGCTACTCTGGAGGTTTCCCGTTTGGGGTCCTGAGTCAGCATCCCCTCCCCCTCCAAGCTCCAGCCTGGCTGCCCCAGGAAGTAGGTTTATTCCCCCACCCCCACCCCGCACCCATCCCCCGCAGCAGGCCGCACTTCTCCCAGGAAGAGTTGGGAGGCGAGCCTTTCGGCCCGCCCCGCCCCGGTCCGCACCGGCTGCAGCCAGTCCGACCTGGAAGCCCTGGAGCCTCTCCTGAGGAAGCCCAAACCAGCTGGGCGGAGTTGGGAAAAGACCTAAGCGAGGCCTTCTGGCCCTTGGAATTAATTAAAGGCTTCCGAATGTGCTCTGCAGAAGTTTGGCACTGGGTGCTCTTCTGTGGACCTTTTTTGGGGATGCCTATCGCCCCATTACTCCCCATTACTCTGGCTGAGGCGGCTGGGGACAGCGAGGTGATCAATTGCATTTTATTATGAATGAGTTTGTTGAAATCCGGAGTATTGTATTGATGTATTTTATTAGCATGTATATAAAATCTATCGACTCTGATTTTAATTTTTTTTTTTTGAGGTGTAACCCAGCTGCCTTGTAGCTAACCCGAGCTCCTGTTTTCACCCTCCTTAGAGCTACGAGTACAGCCCTGAGCTAAGCTACCGGCGCAGCAAAGGGACATTTATTTCATCAGTCGGCTGAGAGAAAAGCATGCCCAAGTGAATAGTCACAGCTACACTGCAGGAGCTGACACCTGGACACTGTACCCTAAGCCTGTTATTTAGCTTTTGAGTGTTATCACTTTTAATATATAGCATGGGCAGAGCTATACAATGTGTGGATCCTAGAGTTTTGGTGAGAGCTAACTGGGGGAGAGTTCTAAATAAGTGTGGTCAATTCTCAAACGACGTTACTATTGACAAACCCCAGGCCTAACTTTTAGAAAATGCACAGTCAGAACAATTTTGGAGATAATATGCTAAGAAGTTGGGGTATGTGCCTCAACCGAAGGGTGCTTGCCCTAGCATGGGCAAAGCCCTGGTCCCAGAATCAAAGAAAAGTAGAAGAGCAGGGATGATGCTGTGGGATATATGTGCACACCTATCACAGCAGCCCCAGTATATTTTTTAAAAGGGTGTGACCTCTTATTATGTCTAAACACGGTAAAATTAACATTTTTAACATTAGGATTTACAGGTGAGATACCACAAATTTAATACATATGCAGAAATTATGTTCTATCCTTTAAGAATGTAACGGATTCTGTAGCACTAAGTAGAAGAGAAAAACCTGTACAGGGTAGTATTTTAGGAATTTCTGATGTTCAACAAGTTTTTAAATACATAAGCAAATGATTCTTTGAAGGCCAATTCAGAAATGTTTAAAACGAATTATTTTCCAATTTCATGTCCATTGAGTGCAGATCAGTTCCAGATGATAGGCCTGCATAAAGGTAAAAAATAACGGTAGCTAGGTGTGGTGACACAGACTTTTAGTCCCAGCACTCTGGAAGCAGAGGCAGATGAATCTTTTGAGTTCAAGGCCAGCCTAGTTGACAAGTTTCTCCCCTTGCCTTTCTTGTTCAGTGTCTGAGTCCCCAGCGTTGACCCCAGTGTCACTGAGTTTTGATCTGCAGGCCATTCTGGTACCCGCAGAGCTTCTGTTCCAACAAGCACTTCTGATCTAAGTATCAGTCTGTGTGTTGGCACTCCTTTCCCCTGTCTTCCTGCCCTGAACTGTATCTACTTGGCAAAGGTCAGTGCTTCTGAAACATCCTAATTTCCCCACAAATCTTTGTTGTTGTTTTTTTTGAGACAGGGTATCTCTGGGTAGCTTTGGAACCTGTCCTGAAACTTGCCTGTAGGCCAGGCTGGTCTTGAACTCACAGGGTTGCCTCTGCTGAGATTGAGGTGCGTGCCACCACTGCCCAGATCCCGGCAGGTGTTTTTCAGTGCTCACGGCCTGCACAGAGAGTTCCACCACACGTGGCACAGCTCTGCTTGGCATCCGTAGCTGTGTACCAACTAGCAAAGTCCTGAGGCTCCTCAGCGTTTCCTTTACACTCCTGGCTGCTTTGTTCTGGTGTTCAGTTCATCCCCACTGGAACCCTTGGGTCTGCCTTTGCTGATGTGTTTTCGAATGCTCGTCCATTTATCAGCAGCTTTATGTAATTGTCACTTTTGAGTTTGGCCTAAAGCTGCCAGCCTGCGTTTTGAGTTTGGTTTAAGGATTTCATGTTACATAGTGAACTGTGACCTAACTTAATAAGTAAACAGATTGTAGTTTATCAGTGCAGCATGGAGTCAAGTCTCTGCCAATCAGAAGCAGCAGTCTCAAATGTCAGAAGCAATCTGACTGTCTCTAACTTCGGTCTTCGCATGTTGCTTTCTTTTCTGGATGTAAACAGCTGGCCTAGGTGGTAAGGCAGAGTATTGTGAGCCATTTTCGACCCAGATTAGTATTGGATTATAGGACTGTGCATAAACTCATTTCGGACTTACAGAAATAGGTATTAGTGTGGTTTGAGTGATAGAGCCCGCAGTAGGCTCTGGATGCAGCTCCAGTGCCAGGGACGATATACACATCTAATTGTCTTTTTTAATTATTTAGTTTTATGGGTATAAGTATTTTCCTGTATGTGTGTCTGTGCACAAGTGTGCCTGGTGCCCTCTAGAGGCCAGAGGAGGGTGTCAGATCCTCTGGAGGAGCAGCCGGTGCACTTTAACCATCAAGCCTCTCTGCAGCTCCTGTAGTTATCTTTCGACCGTAATATGACATTGTATGAGTAGACTACAACTTGTTCCTTTGCCACTTAGTCTTCTCACAAATTCTCTCGTGGGTAGAGACTTTCTCAAGAGAATAGTGGATTGCAAGAATAGTTTTGCCTGAAATAAAAGTAACATTTTTTGGGCAGGACTAAGACTTGGTTTTCAGCGTTCACAGGGCAGCTCACAACTGTCTCTAACTCCAGTTCCAGTAGATCTAATGCCCCCTTCTAACCTCTGGGCACCAGGCATGCACACGGTACACAGACCTACATTCAGGCAAAACATCAATACACAGTAAAGGGGGAGGGAGGCGTGTTAGTTGTAAAACCCGTCTCCTCTGCCTGTTGTGGCTATTCCTGTTTCTGGGTTTTTTGGGAAGACACCGAGCTAGAGGCTTGAGTGGAGCAGAGGAGAGTGGATGTGTCCACAGCTTAGATAGCTGTGGTCCTGGAGAGCAAGCATAGGGGAGTGACAGCCAGAGGTGAAAAGGCTCATGAGAAAGGGTCATCCACTAAAAAAGGGTCCGATGCCAGCTTCCGTGGGTACAGCCATGAACAGAAAACAAAAGGCTCCGATCTCTCAGACCATCAGAGATAACCATGTGATGGTGAGAAAAACAAGCCAGTGAGAGCTTGCCAGAACAGTTGCCATCTGATAAGATAGCAAGGAAGAAGGCATTGGTGCAGATACCAGAATGAAGGATCCCCTTGCAATGGGAACAGCAAATCCAAAAGTTTTGGCACAGTTGTGTGTCTACTATGTTTAACACTGAAAACACGCTTGGGTGGGCTGGACTCTGTATAAGACCTCTCCAGTGTCCCGTTTATCTTTCTGTCCAATAGGAGGTGAAGGAAATAGTAAGCTTTGTAGTAAAAGGGGAAGTTGGTGTGGATGTGAGCTCAGATAAAGGAAATTGGAGGGAGAGGCCTTTGTTTCCCCTCGCGTCTGGCTTCTCAGCTTTAACAGCATCTTTCCTTTCTCTCCCCTTCCTTAGCCTGTGCTTCTTTTCATTTGCTCTCTACCTGGATTCTACAAGCAAGAACCGTCTGGTCTAGCAGTCAGAGCTGGGCAGATAGGAGCCAAGAGGGCGGCTACAATGACGTCCGTGCTTCTGGAGGACATCCGAGAGGAAGTCACCTGCCCTATCTGCTTGGAGCTCCTGACAGAACCCCTGAGCATAGACTGTGGTCACAGCTTCTGCCAGGCCTGCATTACAGGGTACAGTCACAGGTCAGGGCTCAGCCAAGAAGGGAAGAGCACCTGTCCTGTGTGCCAGACCACCTACCAGCCTGGGAACCTCCGGCCTAACCGACACCTGGCCACCATAGTGAAGAGGCTCAAAGAGATCGTGTTGGGCCCGGGAAAGCAGCCAGAGGTCATTCTTTGTGCTCTTCATGGAGAGAAACTCCAGCTTTTTTGCAAGGAGGATGGGAAGTTAATTTGCTGGCTTTGTGAGCGATCTCCCGAGCACCGTGGTCACCACACATTCCTCATGGAGGAGGTGGCTCAGGAGTACCAGGTGGGAGCAGGTCTGGGGCTCACCCTTACACCAGTTCTCCTCTAATTGTTTTGTAGGTTTTGTTTGTTTTGTTTTTCTCTTTTCTGAGATGGGGTCCAGGTAGTTCAGTACAGCCTCAAGCTGATTGCGGAGCTAAAGATGACCTTGACCTTCTGGTCCTAGTGCCCGTCATTTCGAGTTCTGTGACTACAGATGTCCAGGGTTTCTTGCATGCTAGCATGCTAGTTAAAAACTCCCAACTGAACTATACCTGAAGCCCAGATTTCCTTGTATGACTTTTGTTGACTTAGAAGTTGTATTAGAAGCTGTCTCCCTATCTTGTCTTCTTTCTTGCCTGCCTGTCTAATCCATCCCTTGCATTCCCTGGGTAGAGAAGATTCTTTGAAGCTAAGGCAAGCTTCCCCTGAGCCCTCTTTCGCCTGCTATATTCCTTCCAGGAACTGTTCCAGGAGTCTCTGAAGAAGCTGAGGAAGGAGCAGCAGGAAGCTGAGAAGCTAAAAGTTCTTATCAAAGAGAAGAGGGAATCCTGGAAGGCAAGTAGGATTGTCCTGGAAGTGATATGGGAGCCGAGGTCGGGCCTCCTGCCCCAGTGTCTTCCCCTTCTGCACAGAACTTCCCCTGGATGCCTGGCTGTGGTGGTGCACGCCTTTAATCCCAGCACTTGGGAGGCAGAGGCAGGCAGATCTCCTTGAATTTGAGGCAAGCCTGGTCTACAAAGTGAGTGCAGCCAAGGCTACACCAAGAAACCCTGTTTTGAAAAGCCAAAAAAAAAAAATCCCACGGGGCTGACCCTTTTCCTTCTTCAGGGGAATTGGTGTGGAAGTTAGGTAACATGTCAAAATGTCAAAAGTCCATCCAATTTTCTTTTGGTTTGTTTATTAATTTCAATTTATTTTATAATTTTTTTCATGTGTATGGATGTTTCACCTGCATATATTACTATATACCACATGTGTGTCTAGTGCCTGAGGAGGGAACTGGATTTAAAGATATTTGTAAGTCTCCATTAGGTACTGGGAATCAAACCCAGGCCTTATGGAAGAACAAGAAGTGCTCTTAACTTCTGAGCCATCTCTCTGGCCCTCCCAGGTTTTTAAGGCAACTACATGAGAAAGAATGGCTTCCCAGGCAGAAGGCAGGGACAGGCAGGTGGGTGTGAGTTCAAGGCCAGCCTGGTCTACAGAACTAGTACCAGGCCATCCGGAGCAGCATAGTGAGAGAGACCCTGTCTCAAAGTAAATAAGTTAATTAATTAATAATAATATTTCTAAATCTTCTTTCCGGTGTGACTGCCTGGAAAAGGTAGGTTAATTGTGAGCTGATAATTCCTCTCAGGGCTCAAAATTGGAAGCAGAGGCTGACCTAGAGTCTACCTAGGCTTCCTGGAGTCTAAACTACCCAAGAATCACAGACTGTATCTCCAGACCTAGACAGAGCAGCCTGAGGCCGAGGGCTGAGAACAGGCTCTGCAGGCCCGTGTTCCTCCACTTTCAGATGAGCAGCCCCCCCCCCCCCCCGCAAAGCAGTGTGCAGCCTGTTCCTGCCCCTCCTCCCCCAGGGAGAACCCTTGGTCCTGCAGTCAGCAGCCTGTTTTTCTTCTCTGGTGCTGAAGAGTCAGGTGGAGCCTGAGAGACACCGGATCCAGACCGAATTTAAGCAGCTTCGGAGCATCCTGGACCGAGAGGAGCAGAGGGAACTGAAGAAACTGGAAGTAGAAGAGAGGAAGGGGCTGAGCATCATAGAGAAGGCCGAGGGGGACCTGATCCACCAGAGCCAGTCACTAAAGGATCTCATCTCCGACCTGGAGCACCGCTGCCAGGGGTCCACAGTGGAGCTGCTGCAGGTGAGACTCAGGGACATTTCCATCTTGTGGAAAGGACCATCGTGATGGAAAGGAAAAGAAACAGATTCCTTTATGTTTCTGCTAACCTTTTTTATTGAATTATGGAGGGCCAAGGGCTAAAGTCTAAAACAGGTCAGATGCAAATGCTAAGGGAAGCCCCATTGTTATTGATTCCTAGTCAAGAGTAGCCCAGAAGTTTATCTGGAATTGTGAAGACCTGTTGTCTCCAGCAGTGCTCTCCAGGCCCCTTAACCAGTCTCAGGACAACTGACATTCTAATACAGATAGACGTCAGCTGTGAGGGACTCTTCTGTGTGTTGTAGGAAATTTTTCAGCACTCCTAGTCCCTTCCCACCAGAACTCAACAGTACCGCCCAAGATGAGGCATTCCAAAGCCCTTTAACTTTGCCCTGTGTCCCCAGGGAAGAAATGTCTAACACCAGCTCTAACCAGACAGCTCATGTATCTGTTGCTGTAATGGCAATTGGTAAGATGCTTTTGTTCAGTCTTTTCATGAGAAAACATGTGCAGAAATCAAGTTAGAGCATTGGCATTTAACCAGCCTGCCTGGAAGACAGGTCCTACCTAGCAAAGGATGTAAGGGGAGGGGACGGGAGCCGGCATGATGGCCAGGAGAACCTTGCAACCCTGATTGGCCAGCAGCCAGAGCGCTTTTTTATTTATATAGAATTCAAGCAGGGGATTCGTGTTGTTGCAAAACATAGATCATATTTTTAGTTTCAGACATGTTTTTTCTTGCTCATATTTCAGTCATTAATAAACTATGACAAAACAGAGTTATCATTTCCAATTATTTCCCCACATGTTTTGACATCATTGGTGAGCAGAGTTATCATTTTTATTAATTAGCCCATTAACCCAATTTTTAAGAATCGGGGGCATATGTCCGCCTATTCTCAGACTGGTAGCTTTTGGTTGTCTCAGGGATGCTAGACCAAAACAAAATCTTGAAGCCAGTCTGGACATGACTGCCATGTCCCTAGCAGTGCATTATTCAGTCAGCGTGCCCAAGGGAAATCCTCAGACCCAAACTGCTGCAGTTACTCAAATTCTGGCATGGTGACCTCAGCTAATCTAACTGTGTTGCTGTACATGCCATGTAATTGGCTGGGAAGAGACTCGCAGTCCAAACTGCGGCCAACTCCTCCAGCCCCCACCGGACCTTGTTGACCTTTTAAAGTGTACTTTGTTTTAACTGTCTTGTTCCTGAGTAAGTACAAAGACAGAAATTTCAAAAATTTCTCATAACCTCGTAAAGAGACGTGTGGTTTCTTTCTGTGTGTCACAACCTCCAAGGTGTATTGAAGACCTTGAAGTAGATAAGGATGTCTCCCTAAAATGGGAGGGGTAGCATGTTCAGGACTTTGTTGGGGAACATTAGAAGAAGGCATAAATGATACATAATAAATTTTCCATCAATCCAATACCAAATTGTACAAATTAAAAGTCTCCCAGGTATGCAACAGGTGGAGACAAAAACCAAAGGTGACACAGTGGCCACCATGCAGCTCAGCTCTGCTGGGTCCTTGTCAAGCAGCTGTGCTGGCCTTAGGCCTTCTGCGGTTCCCATCAGAGAGGGTTGTGCCACCAGCCTTTCTCTGCCCTTAATAGAATTCCACTCTGGTAGCAGATACTTAACAGGTATTTGGGGCCGGGCCCCTGTGTGTGTGTGCGTGCATGCATGCATGCATGTGTGCGTGCGTGCAGACATGTATCTCATCTAAGGGATGAGTTTGAGAGTGAACCACATTTCAAATCTATGGAGGTCTCAATGCCGCGTAGCAATGGCGCAGCCCGTTAGACCCAGCAGTGGGGAGGCAAAGGCAGGTGGATCTCTGAATTCAAGACCAGCTTGATCTACAGTTCTAGGACAGCCAAGACTGTTACACAGAGAAACTCTGTCTTGAAAAACAACAAACAAACCAAAAAAATAAAACCTGTGAGTGTCTCAAGGGTAAATGTTAGTCTGTCATTCTGCAAAGCCAGGTGTTGTGTGAAGTACCGGGCGCTACACATGCGTGGCTTTCCGAACAGGGATGAGGGGATGGCTTGATGCTGGGGCATTCGTCTAACATACGTGAAGTCCTGGTTTCCAACCTGAGCATTGCCAAAAACAAATAAAACTTACAAAAAAAAAAAATGAAGGAACTTAAAATTTGTGCGTGGGTCCTCGGGAACTCTGCTCTGATTGGGCTTGTTTTTATTTTTGTGTGTGTGTTTATTTTTTGTGTGTTTGTTTGGTTTTTCGAGACAAGGGTATGTAACTGCCCTGGCTTCTGGAATTCACTCTGCAGACCGCGCTGGCCTCAGATTCACAGAGATCTGCCTGCTTCTGCCCCCCAAGTGCTGGGATTAAAGACTTGTGACACCACCACCCAGCTGTGTTTGTTTAGCTGTTTTGAGAACTCTTTGCTGTGTGACCCAGGTTGGCCTCAAACACGTACTTGTGCTTCAACCTCTTAAGATATAAGATCAAAGGCATTCCTCCGAGTTCTCATTTATACTTTCTCGCAACTGGACTGATTTTTTGGGGGGAGGGGTCTTTGTCATTAGACGGGTGGTAAAATGGGAAGAAGGCATAATCCTTCATTCCGCTTGTCTTTTTTTCTCCCTAGGATGTGAGTGATGTCACAAAAAGGTATGTGAGTGAATTCCCTTGGCCCTGTAGAGTTATCCCGTGGGAAGGGGACGCTAGCTGGAGGCAGGATTCTCACCAGATTCCCTTCTCTCCAACCCACAGCCATCTTGACACACATCATTCTTGGCTGTTTATTGAGGGAAGTCACCATCCATGTGCTGCCCGAGGCTTGAGATGGGCTTTTCCGATGCCAGCCAGCGGTGACTCTCCCCTTCTCCTGTCTTTCCAGTCCAGGTCTTCTGACCTAGTGTAAATTTTCCTTTTATGTCAATTCCAGTAAAAACCTAGACCTGACATGAGGGGAATGGTTTTGGCCCTGGGACAGAACAACTTCTCTTCAGTAGCATTGAATCTATAAAGTCATCCAACCAGGTGGCATCTCAAGTTGCCCAGGGCCCCAGTACCTTCAGGCCTCTTAGGCAGTGAGCCTGGATTTCTGGCCCTGAATTCTAAGCCCACACACCCAGCTGAAGCAAGACCTTCCTTTAGCCTCAGCAGCAGGGTTGTTTCCTGATCGGTGTGGGCATCTCTGGCACCCCCTAGTGGACATTCTGATACGGCACTGACATTTTTATACACTTTGTTTCCTTTTTAGATGTAGCAAAGGACTCCACAGCCACTGGAGTTCTTTCAGTTCTCCTCAGTTGGGCACTGTCCCTAGGTTACAGAGGAAAGGGAAACTCTTTGTACCTTATAGAATTTACAATAGAGAAGCAACAAAATGAGGCTTTAATAAGTTCACTTTTACTGAAGCGAATGCAGATAGTGAGCAGCTGGCTTCTAGCTCAGGTCTTTTGGTCCAATGCAGGGCCCTCTGCAGAGCGCTGACTTTCCTCAGGAAAGAATGTTGAGGAGTTTTAGTTCATCAGTGGGTCTGAGGGCTGGGGAGACCACACCCTGAAGCTCTCATAAGGTGTGCCCTCACTAGGAGTGAGTTCTGGACCCTGAGGAAGCCCCAAACTCTACCCACCAAGCTCAGAAGTTTGTTCCGAGCCCCGGACCTGGAAAAGATGCTGCGAGTCTTTCGAGGTGAGTTTGGGGAGAGTCTGGATGAGGGGCTCCTGTAGTGGGGAGAAACTGGGCAGACCGTGTACTGGAGAATAGCAGTTATGAAAGAAGTCACAGAGGGACACACATGTTGAAGGTGACACAGAGTGACCAGTACATGCCTTCTCTGAATCCTCATTGTTCTCAGGTCTCCTCAGATGTCAGACCTGAGACTGCCCGTTCTCTTTAACATGTTTTACTCGTCTTGTTACAGAGTTGACAGATGTCCAGAGCTACTGGGGTGAGTAGAATCCACGGCCTCTCTGAACTGGTGCATGGTCAGCCTCTCACATGCTTCTCCCCAACAGACTCACATGTTCCCTCGGGTCTAGGTGTCCACACTCTCCTCTACCACTTAATTCTAGATCATCATCCGTCCATTACCCCGCCCCATACACACCATTTCCTTTGTCCTCTCCACTCAACATCACGTGACCTGCCCACTCTCATCTGCTTCCTCTCTTCTGAGAGTCACAGGACCCATATGCCCATTCTCATCTGATGCCGTTATATCCTCTCCTACAGTGGACGTGACGCTGAACCCACAGACGGCCAATTTAAATCTTGTTCTGTCTAAGAACCGGAGACAGATGAGGTTTGTAGGTGCCAAGCTGTCTGAGTCTTCCTGTCTGGAAGAGCATTATGACTGCAGTGTCCTGGGCTCTCAGCACTTCTCCTCAGGAAAATACTACTGGGAAGTGGACGTGACCAAGAAGACGGCTTGGATCCTGGGTGTATGCAGTAACCCAGTGGAACCCACGTTCTCTTTCAGCCAGTATCCCAGCAAGCAGAGCTCCTACTCCAGGTATCAGCCCCGGAGCGGATACTGGGTGATTGGGCTGCAGCATAAGCACGAATACAGAGCCTATGAGGACTCCGCCACTTCCCTGCTGCTGTCCATGGCGGTGCCACCTCGCCGCGTAGGGATTTTCTTAGACTATGAGGCTGGCACTGTCTCCTTCTATAATGTCACAAACCACGGCTTGCCCATCTACACCTTCTCTAAGTATTACTTTCCCACTGCCCTTTGTCCTTATTTCAATCCCTGCAGTTGTGTGGTTCCAATGACCTTGCGTCGCCCAAGCTCTTGAGAGGTCTGGTGCCCCTGCCCACACCTGAGCAGACTCCTTGGAACACACGGGTTTCTTCTCTGAGCCTCTGTTCTTGTAGGATAGCCTCCCACTGCTCCTATGAATACTTTTGACGGATCTTGAATTAAAGGTGTGCGCCACCAAGGCCTGCCTAGCAAGTGTTGACTTTTGATTTGTTGGGTTTTGTTAGTTTTGAAGCAGGCTGTTCTCTGTGTAATCGATAATGACCCTGAACTGATTGTCCTGTGTCTACCTCCCAAGTCCTGATACCTAACTATGGTTTTGCTCTGGTGTTGTTCGAGACATGGTAGCCATAAATAACCCCGCTAGCCACACACACTTAGTCCTTCTGCTTCCGCTCCCAAACACGGATTACAAATCTGTTTCACAACACCTGGCCAAGCAGAGTATTTGATGACTTTTTTTTTTTAAACTGATATTTGTGGTAGAATGTAAAACATTCTGTATAAATTAGATAGAAGTTCCTGGGCCAGCTACATTGATTTGTCTCGGTTGTTGAGTCCACCACTGATTCCTAAGTAAACCGTTATTATGTGTTATATTCAATACTTTATTTTTGCTGACTCGTAGTTTAGGTTCCGTTTTTGCCTATATTTATAAACAAAATTGCCTCTAATTTTGCATTCTTGTAGTATCTGTCAAGTTATACAAAATATAGTAATGGACAAGGCAATTATATATGTATATATAGGATTTGGGTGCTTAAACCAAATTCTGCATAAATAACAACAACAAAAACCAAACTAACCATTGATAAAAAAATAATAATAAATCCTCTGACCACTTTAGTCTTGATGGCATCAAGAAGAGATTGTAGCTTTTGTTTTCATAATAAATAGCCTTCATCTTAAAATTTTAAGAGTAGTGATCAAAATCAGAAAATGTGCCTGAAAGGGAGAAGATGACAATCTCCCAAAGCCAGTTATGATATCAGAGGAGGCAGAAATGGAGGTAGCCACTTCATAGTGATATGTTCTGGCCTCCGGCAGCTCTTCTCAATAAACAGTTTTTTTCTCTGAGACATCAGTTCGCAAAAAATGACACAGAGACTTTTTATGAGCGCTCGGCCTTAGCTTAGACTCTTAACTAGTTCTTATAACTTAATCACTATTACGTGACTCGGTTACATTTACTCTGTACTTGCCATCCTGCTTCCTCTCCGTCTGGCGGCTGCTCTGCCTTCTTTGCCAGTCCTCTCTGTTAAATCAGCCATAATGACATATCTACGCAGAGCGTAAAGGACTGCTCTGCAGCACCTCCCCTTTCTGTTGTAGAGCTCAGGATTGAACTCAGGGCTTCTTACGTCAGGCTGGCATCCTAGCTTGACAACCCCAGTTTTTTGTTATTGTTTCTTTTGACACAGGGTCTTACCGGGTTGCCCAGGCTGGCCTCGAACTTGCAATGGAGTCCAGGCTGACCTTAAGCTTGCCTCGGCATCCCAAGCTACTATGTTTACAGGCTTATACTACCTCTTCTTCTCACCTCAGATTGCTTACTTGTGCTCAGGTTCAAGTTCCAGGGGAGAAATCCCTGCTGGGGACAGCTGACGCTGTAGCCAAGGGCCAGGAGTGACTTTGGAGCACTCTCAGATGTACTGTAAGTGGATTTCCATAAAAGCAATACAAAATAATTGCACTAACAACTGTATTACAGTGTTGATATTTTGGATATATTGTTTTAAATAAAGCTCACTACTTACTTCAACTGTTTGTTTTATTTTGAGATAGATTCTTCTTACTCTGTTGCACAGGTTATCCCAAAATTAACCACGTAGCATAGGCTAGCCTCAAAACCATGGTGGTGGGCCCCCTCCTTCCTTAGCCTTCAAACTGCTGCAGGCATGAGCCGCCACATGAAGCTTTCTTTGTATTTTTGTTTTTATGAGACAGGGTTTCTTTGTAGCCCTGGCGATCCTGGAACTCACTCTGTAGATCAGGCTGAGATCCATCTCTCCAGACCCTCACGGGTGCGGCAGAAAAGGTGATTGAACACTGGGGGAAACATAACTTCCAGGAGATGGCTGGAGAGGAGCCTGAGCCTGGAAAACATTTCTACTCTGAGGGCTTTTGCCTCTGGAAAAAGCCTAGTGCAGATCTGTTCTGGGCCATATCCCATGTATGGCATCCCAGAAGCCAGATGCAGGTTCCTCATCCTGACCTGCACTGCTCTGCCCAAGTATTGCTCCCTTCTCGTTTACTTTTCTTATAAAAATAAGTCCATGCCAAAGGAATCAGTCCAACCCCTAAACCTTAAATTGGCTTGATAGCTCCAAAGAGGTGTCCAGAAAATGACCCTAGACACTAAAGAAATTCTGTAAGCCTCAAGGAAGTCTTGCTTAAATAGACTAGAGCAAGCATTCAGCTCTAACCTTTTCCAGAGGGGTCTTAAGGCAGAAGTCTTCTCACCTCAGTTAAGCTACTCTGAAATATACGTCAAACAAATAGTAACAGATGTTATTTTTTCTTATTTGTTCGTTTTTATGGTTTTTCAAGATGATTTTCTGTGTAACAGTCCTGTCTTGTCCTGGAACTCACTTTGTAAACGAGATTGGCCTTGAACTCACAGAGATCCACCTGCCTCTCTTTCTCCCAAGTTATCTAACATGAGTGTTAAGGTGGACCCAAACAATAGGTAGGGCAAGACTATCTCTAAAAATAAGTTTAGCTGTGTGTGGTGGCACACTCCTTGAGTTCAAGACCAGCCTGGTCTATATAGTGAGTCGCAGGGCAGCCAGGTTTACACAGACTCTGTTTCAAAAAATGAAAAATAAAAGCAAATAAAACTATAAAAGAAATAAAGACAAGAAGAAAAGAATGCAAAGTCTTAAATCCAAGATCAAGACTATTTTCTTAGCTTTCTTCTGTATATTTTGTAATTTTAGATTTTACATTAACCTCACAATCCTCATTGACATAATTTTCAAAAATGGTGCCAAGTGTGGATTGACTGCATGGAAGCAGTGTTTACAAAACCACTTGTTGAAAGCCTAGAAAGCTCCAAGGAGGTATCCAGAAAGTGACCCTTTGTCCACCGACTTGGTCATGTATGGGAGGGTCTATTTCCAGGCTCTGTTCATCTATCAAGCCTCAAGAAGGCTCTATCTGCCCCTCCCGTGTCGTGTAACAATATTCTTCTACGGTATCGCAGAGACTAAATAATAGGATATTTGGATAATTTTTAATTTTAGTTCATACCTAGTAGCCCAGAGTACTTTCAGTTATTTTATTCTTGCTTTTGCCTGCAATTTAACATACTAGTCATTTTTAGAATACAAATTAGCTTTCTTTAAGAAGTGTGGTGTAAGAGTTCCCAGACAGACCACATTAGCACTTGTAAGGACGACCTTGACTTAAGCCAGCGGCCTGGAGGGAGGAGGGCTCAGCTACTGAAAGTGCTTGCTGCTCCTGCAGAGACCCAAGGTCTGTTCCCTGCACTTGTGTATCCAGAAGTCCACAATCCCCTGTGGCTGGTTCCAGCACACTTGCCACTACTGGCCTCCCTGGACTCTGCATTCAGGTGTACTAACAAACACAAACATACATATATATACATAATTAAAAACAAGAGCCAGGTGTGGTGGCTCATGACTTTAATGCCAGCACTTGGGAGGCAGATACAGATCTACAGACAGATCTCTGGACTCAAGACAAGCCTGGTCTATATAAAGGGTTACGAGCCAGGGGCTACAGTAAGACCCTTTCTCAATAATAAAATAAAATTTTAAAAAATGATTTATTATGTATACTGTGTCTGTCTGCATGTATGCCTGCTCACCAGAAGAGGGCACCAGATCTTATAGATGGTTGTGAACCACCTTGTTGGGAATTGAATTCAGGACCTCTGGAAAAGCAGCCAGCAGCCAGTGCTCTTAACCCCTGAGCTATCTCTCCAGCCCCTAAAAGAATTATTTTTCAATAAAAAATTACACATTGCTGCGCCAGCATAACCTGGATTCTGAGTCCAAGCGAAGGACGTCAGGATTAATGGAACATGCAGTCTGGATGTTGCAGAATCAGAAGCCTTTATTGTATATCGCCAAAGGGGTTTTATACCTAATCCAGACAGGTGGGCCAACAGGATGGAGACCTCTGGCCACCCTCCGATTAGGGCCAAGGCAATGCATACTCAGGAAGCAGGGTTGGTAAACAACTCTGAGAGCAGGGAACTTGCAAGTTTCTCAGAAACCCAGAACAAAGGTCACCAACAGGGGAGGTGAGTACGAAGGCCAGGACTCCATTAGGTCCCAACAACACATGTAATATTTTTAAAAGTTACTTTATTCCAGGGCGATTTAAATTTTATCTAAGTTATAAAATAATTCAATGTAAAGAAATCTTGATTTTAAAGTAAAAATTTTATTATCCTAATAACTTCTCTTTTTCGTTTAATGACATACTACATGTGGAACCCTCACCCCTTATTCTCAAAGGGGCAAGAAGAAATTTCCTAGCAGAATGTTTTCCCAGGAAGATAGTGGCCTTCCCCTCACCCACCTGGGAGATTCCGAACACAAGGTCACTTAGCTCAGCCCAGCCAGCCACCTGGTACAGGCTGATAAAGATGGCCTAACTCAAGAACAGTGGCCTTGCTCTAAAAACAAGGGAAAAGCTGACTTAACAGAATGGGAGGGAGCAAAAGTCCCTGCACCCATGCCAAAGCAGCTTCAAAGAGTCTCTTTGTAGTTATGCCTTTAAAAACTTACCCCACAGAGGAGATACAACTCCTCTCTCCCCTGCTGTAACGGGGATGGAGATGAGTTCCAAACATGTTTGTATTATGCTGATTAAACCTTGCTTATTACAGTCTGGGCCTCTCTGATGGTTTCTCTCTGGGGGTCATAATCTGGGCACAACACTACATAATTAAAAGTTAATTTCAGGAGGAACTCAAAGGAGAGGCTTAGCGTGCGCAAGGCCCTATATTCAACTGTTTGCACTGACTAATTGGATATTCTCTTCCCTGACAACTCTATTGTTTGCTTTTTAAAAAAAATTATTTGGCTGGGTGTTGTTATGCTTTGTGGACTTCTGATATGGTGTCTGACATTAATTTTTGTTATTCTTGCCCATTATTTAAAATATTTCCTTTTGTTTTTCGAGACAGGGTTTCTCTGTAGCTTTGGAGCCTATTCTGGTACTATATATGTAGACCAGGCTGGCCTCGAACTCACAGAGATTCTCCTCTCTCTGCCTCCCGAGCGCTGGGATTAAACTCGTGCCCCACCACCACTGCCTGGCTATTTGAAGTATTTCTTCTCCTGTCTTACCATCTTTATCCTGGTTCCAACATTCCAATGATGCTGTCTGCTTCCCAGATACATTCTTTTCACCCCTTTGCATTTTACTACGGAGAATTTTCGTTGCTCTCTCAAGTTCAGATTCATCTTTGGCCAGGTCCAGCCTGTTGCTGCGGCTCGGGCCACACTGCTGACAGGTGGTTTCCATTCCTGTTACCTCAGGCTTGATGTCTAACCCTGTTTTCTCTCTTAGATCCCCCATCTCTCTGCTTACATTCCACAACTATTTTCTCATACTTTTTCCATTCTAGTCTGTGACATCTAGTCGTTGTCAACAAAAGTCAAAATAGAAACTACAGTTCCCACTGTGCCTTGGCAAAGCTGGTTGATCGGCAAGTCAGCAAGCGCTGCAAGGCTGGTGGAGCAGTGGGGTTTTCCAGAGAACTGAAAACTGTATGTGTCTAGCCAACGTGCTTACCTGGAGCCTTGCCATGCTCCCTTCCCTTCACATCTTTAGGCCCATAATCTGATAGTTTAGGCTACCCAATCAGATTGTACGTTACCAAGTATAGAGACACAGAAGCCAAACTTGTAGAGAAAAGGGAGCCCCGTTGCAGTCAGAGCTTGACCTTGGGATACTAATGTACCAAGCCTTGCATGCAGACACTATAAACTGCCTCCTTGGAGAAGAAGCTTGTGTAGAACTGGAGTTCTACAACATTGGGATGCTATGAAATTCACAGTCAAGTATTTTGGGGTCCCGTTTGGTAGCCGTGTGCTCCCTCCTCTGCACAGGTCTCTGTGCTCACTGCATAAGAAGCAGAACTGTTTCCTAACCAAGCAAAAGGCTTAAGAGTGTTATCAGGCTAGGCGGTGGTGGCACACACCTTTAATCCCAGCGCTTGGAAGGCAGAGGCAGGCACACCTCTGTGAGTTCAAGGCCAATCTGGTCTACTGTCAAGGCCAGTTGTGATACAGCTGCCCTCACTCCCCCTGACTGACAGCGGAACTTCCTTGTGGTCTGTAATTGACGAGGATGTTGTGTTCTTTCTGGCCGGTGGGTCTCCAAAGAAGGAGTAGAGGTATAAAAGGTTGCTGGGCAAAATAAAGGTTGCTGTTCTCCCACCTGGAAAGAAGCCTTTGTGTCTCAATCCCTGCACCCACCCACCCCCACTCCCCCCCGCCCCCCCACCCCCACCCCACCAATCTTGGCTATCCAGGCTGCGCTGGCTGCAGCAGCCAGTCTGGTCTATTGAGCAAGTTCCAGGACAGCCAAGAACAGCTAAGGCTACACAGAGATGTATTGAAAAACACCAAAAAAAAAAAAAGTATTATTTTCTGTGTCCCGTTACTATCAGAATTTTAGTAAGCTACTTTCACATTGAGGTATGGAATTTGGGTGCTCCTGCGTCAAGGACACTCATGAGTGGCTTCTGAATGAACTCTTAGCCCCTTTGTGTCCACATCAGTGCTCCTTTAAATCCTCTGCTGATCCCCAAAGTTCTGTCCAGCACTGTCCAAGCAGAGCCTGATGATGGCGCTTCTCCTTTGCTATCTTGGAGTCCCGTTCCATCCCCGTCCCTGTGCCTGCTCCTGACACAGAAGCTTCTCCCCTTTGAATTTTTGTCATCTTCCCTGTTGAGCTCATGCTTACATCATCACAATGGTGAAACATGGGGCAGCTGACGCTACCTGGAGACAGAGTCTCATAGCCAATTCCCTGGTCCTCTGGCTATTACAATCTTCCGCCTGAGCCTGAGGAGTGTTTTGTAGATCAGTTGGAACTGGACTCCACATTGGTTGTGGTTTTCTGTAATGATTTCCATCTCTTCAAGGAGAAGTGTCCTTCTTGATGAGCAGGTTGATAGGTCATTCTTTGTATACAGACAGAGCTGTCTGCATTTGGCACCTTCCCACAGCACTTTAGGTGGTGCGGGGGTGGGGGAGTGGAGAGGGAAAGAGAATAGATAATAGTTAAGAGAAACCCTAGCCTAGAACTAAGTCAGCTGGTTTTACCTAGGTAGGCCAAGAGTTCTGCCTGCTTGATAAAAACCATTATGTAGCCTGGTGTTAGAGGTGCATGGTCTCTGTGAGTTTGAGATCAGCCTGGTCTAGGCCAGCTAGGAATGTTCTCCAAAGAAATCCAGTCTGGAAAACAAGAGAAAAAACAAAAACCACTATGCCTTGGGTGTGTGTGTGGGGGGGGGGGTACTTGAGATTGTCACAGACAAAGGGCATGCAGCAGATCCTGTTTTCACAACCCAGGGGCTAGTGTTATTCAGGAACACCTGCGCATTTTCATGACTACAAACTTTGTTTCCGGTGATTTCTGTTCCCGCGAGCCTGCCTCCCTGAACTTCCTTTAATGACTAAGGAACTCCAAGACCACCCTCAGAGAGCGACTGAGCAGAACTGCTGCTGCCGCCGCGGGGCGTGGAAAAGGCTGTAAGAAACTGTAAAGCTCAGCGGGCCATTTGTTTGATTTTCGGCTTACGCGTTAATAAAGGCTTCTCCTGCGTCTCCCAGGTTCGTGGCTGTCTTTTTACTGTGTGGAATCTTTCCTGATCATGGCCTCTGCCTACCTGATGTCAGCGACACCCGTGGTTACAATCACCAAAAGGAACTTGGCCTCTGAAAATTTCAACTCTGGATCAAGTCTTCCTTTCTCCCCGATCACCAAGGTTGTTGCATCGCCCTCTATCGGCGGACTAAGGTTTTGCCCAGAAGTTTCTTCTTCCTCTATCCTGCTCTGGTCCGGAGTTTCAGTTTCTTTTCTCTTGGTGTCGGGAGAGGGAGGGGCTGCTGGTGGGCTGAACCCGGGTGCTGAGCAAAGCCTGCCCCTGGCTTTTTCCCTCACCGCTTCAACCTGGAGGGCCCAGAGGTGAGGGTCCAAAGGTGTGTGTGAAAGTTTGTGCAGGGCTGAGGGAGGGAGACCCGGGGAGGAGAGAACTCAGTGAAGCTTGGGGAAGATCGTTTACCTCGCAGAAACCATTGTGATCTCAAGGGAGAAACGGAGTTTGGGGCGGAATCGATTTGAAAGTTAAATAGGAGGGCCTCGCTTCTGAAGGAACCCTTCTTTCTCTGGGGCATGCCTGGCAAACAGGTTTGGATCTCAGGAACCCTCCCCCGCCCTTCCCCCCTCTTCCGGATGATCCTTCTCCCTGCTCTTCCCTCTCCCTACTAGCTACTGTAGTTTCAGGGACTTGGACTAAGGAGAGTCGCTACTCCCCTCCTACTTCCACTAAGGGGTTATCCTAACATCCCGAGCCCTTGACCGACTTGAGAACAGCAAGTTGGATAGCCCTGTGTAACTTTTTAGCCTTTGTAGCTTTGGCGCTCCAATCTTATGACTATTTGTTTTTACCTAACACTGATTGTTTTAAAAATGTATTCATTCATTTATTTTTGAGACTTGTCTTACTGCATTGCTGAGGCTGGTTGGCCTTCTGGGCTCGGATATCATCCTGCATGTTCCTCTTAAGTAGCCAGGACTGCAAACTTGTGCCTCCTCCAATCTTGTTTAAGTGACCTTGGCATCCTCACCTGCCTTTGGCTGTCTCCCAGTCTTCCTGTGTGGATCTTCGCACTGAAGGTTAAGTCAGTTCCTTGTTCCCTTGCTCAGAGCTAGTTAACAAGAGCTACCTATTGCTGAGGAGAGCCCCCCACCCCCAGTGGTGTTGACAGTCTTGCTAAGATGTTTTCTCTGTTGATCTTGTGTATCCCCCCTGTTAAGCTAACATAGGGACATTTTGTACCTTGATGAATGGGTTTAACACCTGCCACTGTCTAAGACCCTCCCTTTTCAGAGTTCATGTCACCTGCCTTGTTCTCAGTCTGCACCTGACTGCTGGAGATGCCTCTGGTCGCTACAGAGTTTAGTCATGGCCAAACACAGAAGTTAATCAGGATTTCTGTGTTTATTTTTTTAAGAAAATGTCAATGGAAATAAAGCACGTGTCAGGTATTAAATAAGTGTAATAAGCATCCACTCAGTATTTACTAAATATGAAATAAATATACAAGCTTACACTCTACCTAGGAATAGCAATAAAAAATTAAGTAACTTTTAGACAATATAAGAAGTAACTGATGCTATGGAATGACAGTTTTCTTTTTTTTTCTTTTGGAGTTTTCATTTATTTGTTTTTGTTTTGGTCTTAAGAGACAGGGTTTCTCAGTGTAATAGCTCTAGCTGTCCTGGAACTAGCTCTGTAGACCAGGCTGGCCTCGAACTCACAGAGATCCGCCTGCCTCTGGCTCAGAATCACAGGTTTAGAAGATTAAAGCTTTCAACTTCAGTATTCAGAGTTAGGAAACTTCAGTAGAATCTTGAGAGTGTGAGGAATAAAGAAAATTGAATAAACAAATAAATAAAATAAAAAAGAGTGAGGAATTTGACGTCTTTACCACAGGTCGGTTTTCCTTTGAATGTGAGGAAGATGTTGCATATCAGAGGAGCTGCAGAGAAAAGGACTAGGACGTGGGCATGGGAGTTGCTCCAGTGAGAACATGGCTGGGGAGGTCTCGAAGGTAGTGAGCCCATAAGAGACCTCTACCTAGAGTCTCTGGATTCTTGCTGTAGTTAGAGAAAGAATCCAGAGAGGCACTGTGAGGAGTTGGAGGGAGTTTTATTACAGAGAAAAAATACGCAGTCAGGAGAAAGTATGGGGTGTGATAGACATCTATATAGAATAACAGCACCTGGGAGGTGCAAACAGGAAGATCAGAAGTTAGTTTCAGGTCATGCTTGCTTGTCCTGCCAACTTGAGGCCTGGCCCGGGCTATTTGAGACCTTGTCTCAAAACTACACATTAAGCTGAGTGGTGGTGGCAGCACATGTCTTTAATTCCAACACTTGGGGCAGAGGCAGGTGGATCTCTGTGAGTTCCAGGCCAGTCTGGTCTGCAAAGCTAGTTCTAGGACAGCCAAAACTACACACACACACACACACACACCCTGTCTAGAAAAAAAAAAAACAATAACAAAAGAAACAGTACAAATTTAAAAAAATAATAAAAAAGAAAGGATGGGAGATGAGAGAAAGAGTGTGTGTGCCGTGTGTGCCTTTGGGGGTCAGAAGAGGGTTTGAACCTGTGGAACATGAGTTATGGAGAGTTCTGAGACTCTATGGGGACTAGGAGCTCACTTGAACCCTCTGAAAGAGCAGCAACAAGAGCTCTTAGCTACTGAACCACATCTATACAATGCTTAGTGCTTTTAAAGCTTCTCTTTTATTGCAGACCAATCAACAGTAGGTTGAGCATCATCTTTTAATGTTCCTTAGCTTTTGTTAACTTTTAAAGAATGATATCTTTTGTTCTTTTACGTTGTGTGCGTTTGTTTATACAAGGTGTACAGATAATATGCACCCACCTCTCTCATTCCGCTGGCTCCTTTGGCTGAGATGTTTTCGGGCAGTTCGCCCTTTCAAAGACTCTGGTTAACTTATTCATTTTACCCCTTCAGCTTCCATCTCAGCAGCCTCAGCTCTTCTCTTTCTACCGTTTTGGCTTTGGTTCATTCTTGTTCTTCGTGAGATCCTGATTTGAAATACATAATTTTTAAACTTTAGTTTAATTTTATTTTTGTTTTTTCAAGACAGTTTTTCTCTTTGTAACCTTGGCTGTCTTGGAACTTGCTAAGTAGACCAGGCCAGCCTCAAACTCACTGAGATCTGCCTCTGCCTTCTGAGTTGTAGGATTAAAGGCGTGTGTCACCACTGCCTAGCTGGTTTTTGTTTTTTAATAACGAAAGCAGGGAAACTCCCAAACTTGCAAGTTCCCAATCAGGGTGACTCAACACTGCACTTTGTGGCCAAATTCTAGGAAGGAAAGAGACCTTGCCCATGCCAGTGTGCGTTGCAGATCCCAGGACTTGTGCTGGTAGCCTGCACTTCTGCACAGTGCTAAGCTAAGGCCTGTGTGAACTGTGTTTTCTGAGCTTCTCATTCTTTCTTCATTTTGCCTCAGTCCCTGCTCTTTCCTGTGCCGCCACTCCATTCTTCCTCTGGAGTATTTCTGTTCCATTCAACAAATTGTAATTGGTTTGTTCTTTGTTTCAGATTCTATCTATTCACAGCTGAAAATAAAGTGGTTTTTGCCATCATATCACCCCCCTTGAAGGATATGAAGTGACCGTGCTCCTCTGAATTGCTTTTCAGACTGATATACCGTCATTTCATAATCTTCCTCGCCATCCAGCAGTCTGTAAGAAAGAAGAGCCTCAGAAGTTAGGGCAAGAAAAAGTAGGGGAGAAATAGAATGGCTTCAACAGTTCCAATGAATGCAGAGAAGGGGGCCATTTGCCCTGTCTGCCACGAACTTTTGAAAGAACCCATAAGTCTAGGCTGTGGCCACAATGCATGCAAAGCCTGCATCACCACAAACAAGAAGAATGCAGTGATCAACCCCATAGGGAGAAGCAGCTGTCCTGTGTGTGGTACTAGATTCTCATTTGAAAATCTACAGGTTAATCAACATCTGGCAAATGTAGTAGAGAGACTTAGGGAAGTCAAGGTGAACCCTGACATTGGGGAAAAAAGAGATCTCTGTATCCACCATGGAGAGAAACTCCTTCTCTTCTGTAAGGAAGACAGAAAGATCATTTGCTGGGTTTGTGAGCGTTCTCAGGAGCATCGTGGTCATCACACTTTCCTCCGGGAGGAAGCAGTCAAGGAATGTCAGGTAAGGTCATGAAGGGAAGAAGATAGGGCACAAAGTAGTTCTTGATAAGAAATTGTACCTTCCCACCTTTCCTCCTCCCTCCCCTGTCTTTCTTTTCCTTCCTTCCTTCCTTCCTTCCTTCCTTCCTTCCTTCCTTCCTTC